>CARXXK010000001.1:69469921-69582703 GCA_949089665.1 Macrosiphum euphorbiae | reverse complement strand
TTATTTTATGTGATCTGTAGGATTTCGTATATAATTTCTACCTGTGACTATCACCATATGCTCTTAAAATCCTTGCATTAGCAATATAGGAGTACGTATAGTTTCTCCGCCAACCGAATGTAATTTAGAGTGATAAATATTTGTTATTACACATTTATATCTTGAACACAGCTCTTAGAATTCCTACATTCGTAGCAGCTAGTACGTATAGTCCAACCGCTGACCGAATGTAATTTAAGTTAAGAGAGCACTTATTATTATACTTGTGTTCTAAAATACAAATGTGTAGTAACGATGTGACAGACCTATAATATGATGACTGTCACAGAACCTTATGTTTTGAAAGAGCAATGGATAGGTTAGTGTAAAAAGATGAACAATTTTAATTTAACTGACAAAGAGACAACCAATTTAGACAGACATACCGGGTGAAGGAATGGTTCAATATACATATATTGTATACGCATAAACGCACAGTGATGGCTTGGACAGTAGTGGAAAAAGATCGTGATGTTGACTGGCGTGGACCTTGTGCATCTCCGGAATAGACACTGGCGTGGAGTCGATTTTCTGTGGCCCTTATAAATGATTTTTGTTGATCTCTTCTTCTTATGCATGGATTAAAGTATTGATATATTTTTATTATTTCGTGTGGTGTGACAACGGTACACCTGGTAATTTATAGTTTTGTTTTGACCGAACGTCTTGATTGGAGAATTATCGAAGGGGACTTGAAGTATATAATATATATATATATATGTGTACGTACACGTGTGATGTACGTATATGTATACGAAAGAATGCTTTCATGATTTTATAATATACGGTGTTTACTGGCGCCGTTGATATTTGATTGTGTTGTCTCCACTAAATATCTGGTCGGAGAGGTGTAGAATATTATTTATGTGTTGCAGGTGCTGCGTGTATGTAAAAGAAGTGCGTATATTGTAAATATATATGTGCCTAATGCGTACGTATATATGCATATCGGACCACCCACACTCCATAATATGGTCCGTTTTCATTATTTGTCTCGTGTTTTATTTTAAGTCTAAATATTATATATTACACCGTCGAGGACACATGCGGGGTGGCGTCTTCTTAATATATTTTCATTTCAATTTTTACATATTTTTAGTGCAATTTCCAAGTATTTTTAACGGAATTAAATGCGGACTTTACTTATACGTCATAACTAGAAAAAGGGCTCTCTCCATTACCGTACTCCAGTACAGTTAGTGCCAGTTAGACGTACCAATATAAAATATATAGGTAGTAATTATATTATATTATATCAAAATATTATTTTTTTCGGAATAGAATATTCCCATGTTCGATGGTACATTCCCACACATTCGTCCCCGAATAGAGAATAAACGACCTTTTGTTATTACTTATTAATAATATATCTTTTATATCTCTATATATTTTATTATTGTTTGTTATAATAATAGATATATATATATATGTGTGTGTTTGAATTGTTTATAAATATCAAAATATTATAATATGTACACGCTACAATCCATCACTACTGTTTACGAACAAACAAAGTACTGTCGTACTGTCATAGTTTATTGAAAATTAACCGGTAAAATAACCCTCGCAAAATATAATGTCCACAAAATGTATTTTTCGTAAGAGTTTTGGATCGGCGTGTCGTTTGCTTGCGTCGATGCCGGTGGAATGGCGTTATTGTTATCAAGACAAAAGCATCCACCTACTGATGTACGTGAACAGAGAAATATGAAAGAAAACTTAGGCAGACTAGAAGGAAGCTGGTAGAACGTATATGATGATTGAGGGTAATTAAATCCAGTGGATAGGCATGAGTTTTTGGTTGGGGAGACTTTGAAAAAAAATGGCTCTAACCCTATGTCCTAGCTTGTGCGGGCGAGTGCGTGCGTTTTATATACTGACCACACTGTTCTGCTGCACGCAATGCGTTGCAGTCCGCATGCGGCGAAATACAAGGTATTTTGTTTTTCCCCACATGCGGGCAAACCAGCTAGGACATAGCGTCATAAGGTGGCGTTGATAATTGAGGACTGAGGTAGGTAATACGAACTGCGGTCTGCGAGACGTGTCTCGTTGTGCAGATAGTAAACCCCACACACATTAAAATTCCCCCTGTACCCGCGCGCCCATAATTGGGAGACGTCTCTTTGACTTAATACCATATTTGGAATGACTAAGTAATTATAATTACCATCCAATAATATTTTCTTGTATCTACAGTTATTGGTTTTTGAATTACAACAAAATAAAGAAATCGCTACATGAGAAATCGAGTGAATATCCAATGTTGTAAAAATTTGAATTTAAAACGCTCATAAAAATTTAATTTAACTTTCTTATGGAAATTTTTTTTTTTTGATAAAGGCAGACAAAGTTATGAGGATTCTTGTATTCCATTTTAAAACATGGATTGTTTATACTTTCCTCCGATTGTGAATTTTCTTCGTCAGTACAGTTTTAATTTCATACGAATTATTTTCCAGTTTTAAAAAAGTTATTTTAGTGTCACTTTATACAAATTATAAATAATAGTTCAATAATGTGTGTATATTTCTTTTTTATAAAATGCACTTTTAGACAGTTAAAATTAATTTAAGTTTTAAAATAACTATTGAACGAGAAACAGCAGTATTGAATGTGGAAGCCGGAAGGACGAAGACAACTACGGATATCATGAATGTGCTTTTAGATAACTTACGATTGACGGTAATATCTCACAATAACATAGTACCGTCGTTAAACTAAATATATTTTATTCTCATTGGAGGGATTAATGTATTGGTTTTATAACGACGTGTATTTTTTAATATATTGTTAGTTTGTATAGTATCAAAAATATTTAAAAATAAATAATAACCCTACAGAATTTAATTTTGTACCAAATACTTGCTATTGTTTTTTCAAGAAAAATACTATTTTGAAAATATTTTGGATCTCATTTGAGCTATATATATAACTTAATTATACATTTGTAAATTTTTGACTTATTAAAATTTTTTTTTCCATTTTTGTATGTAGCAATTAGCTACTAGCTACATTTTATTTTTAAGTAAAAATCTTGAAAATGTAATACAAGATCCTTAACTTGTTCTTATAACAGATAAAAAATATCGAAAACACATAACAATTTTAACATAAATATGTGTGTGGCCTGTGTACAGATATTTTTACATTCTAACCCATTTTGAGTAACGTTTTGTTTATTACCATGGAAACTAATAAAATGTAAAAACTACAAAATTTTCACTAAATATATTAAAATCAAGTAGAGCATTGAAATATAGCATATTAAAACTATATGTCCTATGTTTTTTTTGGTTGTGGAGGGGCTAAGACCAAGTTTGGGAGGAGGGCTTAGCACCCTTTTCTAACCGATTTGTTTATTTGAACGCTTTGTTTATTACCATGGAAACTAATAAAATGTAAAAACTACAAAATTTTCACTAAATATATTAAAATCAAGTAGAGCATTGAAATATAGCACATTAAAACTGTATGTCCTATGTTTTTTTTGGTTGTGGAGGGGCTAAGACCAAGTTTGGGAGGAGTGCTTAGCACCCTTTTCTAACCGATTTGTTTATTTGAACGCTTTGTTTATTACCATGGAAACTAATAAAATGTAAAAATTTCATCATTTTCACTAGGTAGGTATACGAGTATGATATACTATTAATGGTCTCCAAAATGTGTTTATTTTAGTTTTTGTGCCAGTACCTATTAGATATAAATAACACTTAGCCACTATAGGTATTAACCAAATTCGATACGGGCTCGGGTGGCAGTATTATGCTAAACAGTTCCCACCCGTTCCTGTTTTTTTTGTTAAAAAAAAAAAAAAAAAGGTATTAACCAAATTAAAATATATATGTATTTTATTGAAAACAATAATCTAACAATTTTTAAAACTAACGTTTACTAATAATTGACTAAAAAATATATTAAGAATCGTTATTCGTATTTTAAAATTGAAAAGTGAACAAATTGTAAGAATCGAGCACATTAATTCATGATATAGAGTGTATTATTATAATATAATATACATATTATGTACATTATCTGTATTCATAGGCGCAATTATATATAATAAATAGCTGATCCCGTGCACTTCGTTTCCCGTTAAATGTACCAACTCTATATGACTCAAACATTGTTCAATGCGTTATTTAATATTCGGTGTATGATGTTCTAGATTTATCTTAACTTTTCTGTTGCCCGGAATAAAAATTCTGAATTGCAGCAGTACATTATCAGATAGGTAATTTACCTTCGGTAGATCGCGGACCCCGTGCTGTTTGTACGTAAGTGTATGATTTAACTCAAAAAGTACCAAAGTTATACCAAGTTTGACGTTTTTACTTAATTCCACCTACCGATAAATCCTAACCTAACATAACCGTACTAAAATCCGATGAATAAAAAAAAACCAAATTTAACCCTTTTTAAATTAGCGTATCTTCTTCCCATAGGTCTAATCTACACACCGTCATTCATTTATATATAAGATATATTTAAAAAAAAAAATAATACAAATCAACAAACATGCCCGATTAACCAATAGCAACCAATATAATATAATACACCATAGAGTAAATAAAGACAACGGTATCGAGTTCAAATCCCAGACATCAATAAATAGTTTTTGCAGTTTTTCTAATTATTCGGTTGACTTTTTAAAAATTTTCTTTCGTAAAAACCTTCACCTGGCAATTACGAACATCTTAAAAAAAATTCAATAATAAAATACCAGTTACAATATTGACACCCTAACTAAATTAATCTATAATCTATAATATTATACCACGAATTTGTATTTAAACTGGGACTTAGGACGGCCCTAGCTATAATGTATGTTTACCTACACGTAGTTACATAATATAAATTATTATTATTGAGTGTTGGCTACAAACATGATTTAAAACGTTAAAAAACATTTTATTTATATGTTATACATATTATAATAAATAACTATGCTGGCCAAATAATATGTCTGGAAACCAACCTATTTTCACTGTTTATTTATTATTAATATTTATATTGTTTCAATTTTGTTCAAAAACCTTTTTAACTGTATAATTACATCAGTTTTCACTTTCACGAATTTTATTTATATTAAAATTATTATTGCTGTTTTAATTTGTAATTTCTTAGTATTCCAAATTGATTTTAACTTTCCTTCTTTTAGCTTGTAAAGGATTAATTGTTCATTTTATTTTCAATATAAAACCATTATATAGTTTTAAATTCAAAGATCTACAAATCAACAATGAAATCGTTCGAATCAAAGGTTTTTTTTCATCGGAATACGGATCCAAAATAGTTGTATGTACCTCAATGATTAATACATTTTAAACAATTATATCGAAAAGTTTTTGTGTTGGGGTGATAGTAAGAAATTATATTGATGTAAGCAGTGTCGATTTCAGATAGTAAAAATAATACCTAGATAATATTATCATTATATTAGATTATACCTAACTCAATAAATATATATAGATTGATATGAAGATAGAATATTTAAATTTATCTAGACAAATATTATGTAGGAAATAATTTTTTTTACCCAGATTTGTATCTTCCATTATAGGATTCTCATAAATAGTTTATATTGTAACCAAAAAATCTATAAAAATATAAACCTATTTGTTTTTTACGGATATTTCAAGTTAAATTTTAGTAATTTTAGTAACTGTTATATAAGTTAAAATTTATACGAAATTACATTTTAAAACCTAGAATTACGATTTTAGTTGTACCTAATTTAAAATATTATTCGTTTGTATATGAAACTGTTAGGGTACATTATTATATTTTATGCACACAGTGTATTCAATACGAAAAACGATTCTGAGCTAAAACGGTCTGTCAGCCAATAATATTACTAAGGGTACTTATATTTGTTGATATTATTCAAGTGATTAAAGTACCTAATTTAGAAAGGCATTACTGAATTAGTACAACAATAGGTTAAATTCATTTTTGGCAAAAAAAATACATTGGTAAATGTCATATATGTCATATGATTTCATATCATACGCCGTCGTATTTACTTATCAAACTAATAAGACTGTTGAACAAATATTCTGATGATTCATGCTTGTTTCATTTTTTGACTTGCAATTATTTTGTAACATTTCATGTGTCTCATCTCCTAAACGGTTTATTCTGGATGTTAATAATTCAAGTGATTATTGTGATACAGCCCAGATATTAATGTTATTATTAATTTTTACTCATATACCTGTAATATATTGATAGCAAGTACTGTGGTAATATTATATTTAATGCAAAATAAGACTGAACTAGTAAATGATCATTGACAAAAATACAAGTGCATTACACAATGAGATTAATCTGGATATTTTTGTAGATTTTAATTATTTAAATCTTAGACATCAATTAGAAACTAGTTTATTTATTAATCTATATAAAATATATGTTAATTATTTGTATCTAGATATCACTCGACACTGGACGTAAGTCAAGGAGTATGGACAGCTCAGCCAAGGTAAACTACTAGCTAGGTACCTAAACCAAGTAAGTGAGATAATATTAAATAGATTTTGTAAATATAATATAGTATATTATATGCAATATTATTTTCGCACACCTGTTTAATAAACATAAAGCATTTTTTGTATTTATTAACTATTATTTATATTATACCTTATACCTTCTGTCTCATCATATTCTGATGTTTCTTAAATTATGTTATATGACTAGTGGGTTTAAAAATGTTGTTTGAACTATTTTAGAACAGCTTCCTTAGAAAGCCATTATTTACAATTTTTGCAAATTACAATCTGGTATTTACAAAAATGTATACAAAAAAGTCATTAAAATTTACAAATTGCACGAATTACAATTAAAATCATTTTTAATTTCAGAATATTAATTTATTTATTTGTTAATACATATTTAATATTAATACGTTTGCATTAAAAATGCTAAGAGATCAATTTTTTTGGATTTGTAATCAAAATATATTATTTTCATTAATTTTCGTATAATTTTGTTTTTTTAATATCTCTATTACTACTCGCAGGTATTTTTTTTTTAAATTTAATTTTTATTTATTCTTCAAGAAGATAATGGGCCCCACTGAACATGTACGTGTAGGGGTATTTTTAGTAATTTTTCGTTTTATAAAATGGAGAACAATTTTATTTTATAATTTTATTATTAATAATAATTTACCTACTATACTTACCTACTTCAATAATTTTTTTTTTTTTTTTGAAAACTGTATTTGAAATATATATTGGGGAAACAGATGGGCCCCCAAAACCAATGGGCCCTGAGACCATTCCCCCTTGACCCCCCTCCCATAATCCGGGATTGGACACACGGTGCGCTGCAGCCGACTTCGTGCGGTTCGCTGACGACATGCGGTTCGCTGCGTAACTGGCGGTTCGCTGACGACGTGCGGATCGCTGACGACGTGCCGTTGCGCTCAGGACGTTCGGTTCGCTGACGACGTATGGTGCCTTGACGACGTGTGGTTCAATTACGACGCTAGGTGCGCTAAAGAAGTGTGGTTCATTGACAACGTGCGTGATTCGGGTGATAATTCATACATTTTCCATTAGAGGCTAGATATTCCCATTAGGTGCTTAATATCTCACAGACAAGCTATTTATTATAAAATCATTAATTTCACCCATACAACTTACTGTAAAAGACTTTCTTAAGATGTGGACTATGCCTACCGGGGACACCACAATAAAAAAAACGCGCCACGTATAATACCTCTTGCGTTTAAACAACATGGACGATATAATGTCTTACGTTTAACAAGCAAATGGTGGTGTGGAAATTTATGCACATCTATGTCACCATGAATCGCGTGGTACTAATAGTTGCAATAAATATTTGTAGAGATTTATTACATATATAAAAGTGGTCTTAGTTTAAAATAATTTGGATTTAGAGATAACGTGGGATTCTAGGAAGAAATTTCACACTTTTGTAACTTTGTGAAGTGCTAAACAAAGAAAATAGATGATAATTTAGTAAGTTGTAGGTTTCAATGAAAATTTTTTGCTGTGCATCGTTTCTGTATTATTCAATTTATTTTAATATTATTTAATTTAAGAATTTCGTTACTTTCTCATTTATTCCATATTTTTTTTCCATTTCAGGCTAGATATTTCCTCGAAACAGGTGTTATGCTTATTTTATGATATGTTTCGAACAGTTATTATTTAAAATGGTTGTAGGACACGTTGTACGGTCAACTAGAAAACATTAAAACCGCTGACAGTTTGTACTATTTTAGGTAGTAACAACACACAGTATGGAGGTCAGTTAGGTACTATTTGAGGTACCTAGATATTGTAATGGGATTACGCAATATTATATATTTGCTCATAATAACAACCAGGAATGCGACCACACCCAAAAGTGTTTTCGACTACGAATACCACTTTCATAATCGTGAGGTCCATATCAAGGACGACTGTACACGCGCCGCTCACTTTCAAAGGACGCCGCCACCATATATATAGGGGACAGCGAGACAGCCTGAGTTAGATGTACCAGAGCCGCCAAGACCGAGCGAGCCGCTTAGCCACCAGCCATTACACACGACTTACATGGAGATTATCGACTACTACAACGAGTCAACTCACGACGCTGCAATTCACCACAACTACATTATTTATTATTGGTTTTAATAAAATACAATTGATTCATATTATAAATTGACTATATTTTATTGTAAAAGTGCAACAAGCTTTTGGATCCCTGAAGGGCCGCATGTAACACTGGCGCAGTCAAAGGTAGGATTCCAAAGGGAGGCAACCATCAAAGGCTACTGTCAACAACGAGGAATTGATCACTCTTCAGCGAAGACAACTCCAGGAGGAACCAACAAAAAACAAATAAGTCACATTGCAGTACCAACAAATCCATTAGCAGCATCATCAACGGCAACATGTCATCATCAGCCATGAACGCAGCATTATTGTGAGTGAATAGTTATTTAAATTTGTTACATAGACGTATGCAACATAATTAAGACATATTAAGATAAAACTAGGTAGTTGATTATAAGTGAATGGTGTAAACCGTTTTAAATTTTATTGAGGGCATATTTTATTGATTATTATTGAAGTTTATTGAATTATTGAGGGCATATTGATTATTTGAAGTTTTATTATTGAGGGCATATTTTTATTGAAGTTATTATTGATTATTATTGAAGTTTATTGATTTATTGAGGGCATTTTTATTATTGAAGTATTATTGAAGTTTATTGAATTTATTAGAGGGCATATTATTGAAGTTATTATTGTATTTATAGGGCATTATTGAATTTTATTGAGTATTATTATGATTATTAACGTATTAAATAGGTGGTTAAGTTAATTTATGGACAAAGAAGATACATCTCCCTTGAACGTAGCTAATTCATTGTATGACACTAGTGTAGTAGAAGAAGCCCAGTTAGAAGCCCAGTTATTAGCCCAGAGAGAAGCCCAAGCCCAGCAGAAAGCCCAGTTAAATATTATAGTAGAAACCCAGTTAGGAGATAGCACAAGTAAAACCCCAAGTCCACAATTAGGAGTAGTCACACGTAGCAAAGTCACAGAAAGTTTTGAACATCAGTCGTTAGATTTTATATCTAAATCACGCAATAAAAAAATGGCAGTAACCATAAAATTAGAAGACGCTTTTAAATTAATTCCAGTATGCACAGGGATAGACGATATTTACCAATTCATAAATGCATGTGATATGGCAGTAGGTTTAGTCGACGCAACTAGCGCACCAATATTAGTAAAATATATCACTACGCGATTAACGGGTAGAGCACTAGAAATGATTAAATATAAAAACGTAACAAAATGGCAATTTATAAAAGCATATTTAACAGACGCATTCGAGGTAACAACCAATGCATCGTCGTTACAACTTCAATTAAATTCGATTAGAATGAATCACAATGAGGACGTAAACGATTATTGCCATAGAGTAGAAAAACTATATTATCAGTTATGTACCGTAAGTACATTAGGCAAAGAACCTACAGAAGCAAAAATTATACATGAAACATTAAGGGACCAAACTCTAGCAGTATTTATTAAAGGATTAGTAGAACCAATTAGAACGATAGTAAAATCTCGTAATGCTAAAACTCTTGAAATCGCGAAACAAATCGCTATGTCAGAACAGGTAGAATTAAGATTAGAACAGGAAAATAGGAATCATTATTCGAGTAGTTATTCGCAAAACAATAACCAACGTAGATCGAATTATGAAAATAGGAACAACAGGAACGTAAGACCAAATAACTTTGTAAGGCCGAATAATTTTGCGCAAAATAATTATCCACGAGCAAACAATTTCTCTCAACCAATTAACAGACCACCAATAAAATGTTATAACTGCAATGGAAATCATTTTGCATCACAATGTAGAAATAATTCGAGACCTAACTACGCGAGCAACGGAAATAACAACCGTCCACCTAATAGAAATAATTTTACGCAACCGCCGACAAATTATAATGCACAACCAGTTACGTGTTCATATTGCAATAAAATCGGTCATAATGTAGATTCATGTTACAAAAAGAGAAACGACGAAAGTAGAAATAATTCGGGAAACGCCAACGTGTCGAACGAGGTACGCGGTACTCGCACGATAAACCAGATTATCGCGGAACAACCGACGAACGAATATTTCACATATTCGCAAAACTAGAAAATAATCATATAACATTCGATTCTAATGCCGCAAAAACTAATCAATTACATTTAATGATAGATACAGGTAGTCAGGTAAATATTCTCAAAATAAATTGCTTACGCGAAGAACTAGAAGTAGACGAAACGCAAAAAATAAATCTACGCGGTATAAATGAATGTCTTACAAAAACCATAGGGAAAATATCAATATTAATTAAATTAAATAGCGAAAACATTAAAACAGAATTTCATATCGTAAGTGCACGATTTCCAATACCCAAGGACGGAATATTAGGAAACGATTTCTTGTCGAAAAATAACGCAATAGTCGATGTAGCAAACAACAAATTAATTATTCAAACGACCTCGCATGCGCTAACAAATTTCAAGGAGACCGACAAAACCAGTTTTATTAAATTAAATCCGCGGACTGAAACTATTGTAGGAATACAGATAGCTGACCCACTCATAGAAAGCAAAGAAATATTTATACATAAGCAAGAACTAGTAAAAGACGTATATTGCAGTAGTACAGTATCAATCGTTAATAATGGTAGGGCAATAGTTAGCATGTTGAATATCTCGGAGGAAACGAAAAATATATCTGAATTTGATTTAAATAAAATACTCTTTGATACTGAATACGAAATATATAATGTAGAATCGACAAATGATCATAAAGAACGAATAGAACGTTTGAAACAAGTAATAATAACTGACCACATGGACGAAATTGAAAAACAATCTATTTACGAAATATGCGAACGATATAATAACATATTTCATTTGGAAGGGGATGTTTTAACATTTACCAATGTCGGTACACATTCTATTAAGTTAAAAAAGGATCAGCCACCTATCTATCGTAGACCTTATAGATTACCACACGCACAACAGGAGGAAATAAATTCACAAATTCAAAAAATGGAAGAAAATGGAATTATAGAGAAATCGAGAAGTCCATGGAACTCCCCACTATTATTAGTACAAAAGAAAATGGACAATTCAGGCAAACAAAAGTTTAGAGTAGTAGTAGACTTTAGGGCACTTAACGAAGCTACTATAAATGAATTTCACCCTTTACCAAATATTACAGAAATACTAGATCAACTAGGAAATAGTCAATTATTCTCTCTATTAGATTTATCGAGTGGTTTTTACCAAATTTTGATGGAAGAAGACTCACGAGAGTTAACAGCCTTTTCGACTAACCAAGGTCACTGGCATTTCAAACGAATGATACAGGGAATGAAAACGAGTCCCGGAACCTTCCAAAGAGTTATGAATTCAGCTCTGGCAGGTTTAATAGGAATAAAATGCTTAGTATATTTAGACGATATAATAGTATATGGGAAAAATTTATATGATCATAACGAAAAATTAATAGAAGTTTTCGAACGTTTACGAATAAGCAACTTAAAATTACAACCAGATAAATGCAACTTCTTAAAAAGAGAATGTGTATATCTAGGACACGTTATTACGAAAGACGGAATAAAACCCGACGAACGCAAATTAAAAGCAGTAGTGGAATTTCCAATACCAACAACCGTAAAAAACATAAAATCATTTTTAGGATTAAGTGGTTATTATAGGAAATTCATAAATTCATATAGCGCAATAGCAAAACCACTAACCAATTTATTAAAAAAAGACACGAGTTTCGTATGGAGTAACGAATGTCAAAAGTCATTCGATACCTTGAAGGCAGCGTTATGCTCAGAACCAGTTTTAAAATATCCGGATTTCACAAAGACCTTCTTATTAACTACAGACGCGAGTAATAAAGCACTCGGGGCTATTTTATCTCAAGGAGAAATAGGTAAAGATTTGCCAATATGTTATGCGTCGCGCACATTAAATAAAAGCGAAAGCAACTATTCAACAACAGAATTAGAATGTCTTGCAATAATATTCGGAGTTAAACAGTTTCGACCATATTTATACGGTAGGAAGTTTATAATACTTAGTGATCATCGTCCATTAACGTGGCTCTTTAATTTGAAAAATCCATTATCAAAGTTAGCTAGATGGAGAATACAATTAGAGGAGTACGATTACGAAATACGTTACAAACCCGGAGTTTTAAATTCAAATGTAGATGCACTCACACGCATGTACTCTATACAGGAAATAAAAAATGAATCATATGAAAAATTTCTCGAAAAATTAGAAACACAAATTATCACAAATAGTAATGTAAAAGAAACTATAGGCACAGTAATAGATTCACCAAAAGAATATAATATAGTGTCAGAAATTGCCAAGCAATATAATTTCAGAACAGGAACAAATTATCAATTAAAAAAACAATTTGGAAACGGTATAATATTACCGACTAGTAAAGTAATAGGGGACACACCATATTTTAAACATGAAAACCGGGTTATAATATTCTTAGTAACGAAAAACAAAGAACGCCAGAGGGCAACTTACGAAAATATATATATATCGTTAATAAATTTAAAATTATTTTGTGAGGAAAACAATTTGAATAAATTAGCCATGGGCAAGCTAGGCGATCACGATGATTTAGAATGGGAAAAAATAAGGTCGATGTTGCGATACATATTTCGCGAAACAAATATAGAAATAATTATATGTGCAAATGTAGAATATAGTGAAGAAGAAAAAGCAGTCATTTTATCACAATTTCACGACTCAAAACTAGGCGGACATTTAGGTGTGAATAAAACTACTAAACGTATAAAAAAACAATTTATATGGAGGGGAATGAAAGAAGATGTTAAAAAAATATATAAGGAATTGTACGTCATGTCAGGTTAATAAGGTATCAAATCGACACATAAAACAACCAATGGCTATTACATCCACCTCGTCTAAACCATTCGAAAAAATATTTATGGATATAGTAGGGCCCTTGCCGATTACACTGTCCAATAATGTATACATTTTAACGATGGAGGACGATTTGACACGTTACACTTTAGGAATTCCACTTCCTGACCAGAAGGCAAATACTGTTGCGGAAGCCTTTGTTACACACTTCGTTTGTGTACACGGCATACCAGAAACAATACTCACGGATCAAGGAACTAATTTCCTCTCGAAAACGTTTGCAAATGTTTGTAAAATATTAAAGATAGAAAAGGTTAACACAAGTCCATTCAGACCGCAGGGTAACCCCGTAGAACGCGCTCATAGGACTTTAGCCGAGTACTTAAGACATTATGTAGATAAGAATTCAAATAATTGGGACCATTTACTACCCTTTGCATTCTTTGTATATAATTCAACGGTACATACTTCTACTAATTTTCAACCATACGCATTAGTCTATGGACGTACGTTGGAGGTACCGATTAGATTAAAAGCCGAACCTGAACCACGTTACAATTATGATGATTATATATTCGATCTAAAAGAAAATATGCAAATTTCGCATAAAATAGCTAGAGATCATTTAATTAAAAATAAAATAAAAAGTAAAGAACGTTATGATAAAAATGAAAATCCACAAGAACTACACGTTAATGATTTAATATTATTAAAAGATAATAATCATAGAACGAAACTCGATCCAATCTGGCTAGGACCGTACGAGGTCACAGCAGTTATAGGGAACGAGAAGGTAGCTATACAGCGAGGCCGCAAGGTCATCACTGTACATAGAAATAACGTAAAAAAATATTATAATGACGCACAAGTCGATTAAAAAAAAAATAGCAAAAATAAAAAATAATAAGTATATAGCAATATTAAGTTAGAATAATTATATTAATTTTAGGGATAGAAACAGAACATTCATTTTTGTAACCGGAGAAAGAAATAATAAATGAAATCACGATACAACCAATTTAAAAGAAAATAATACAAAATAATAATAAATAAAATAAATACGATAAAAATTAATTTTAATTTTAGGAACAGACAAAGAAAATTCATTGTGGAACTAGGAAAGGCGATTGAACAAGAAATCCATGAAACAAATACCTTAGGACCGGAACACACGCCGAGGTGTTTAATAGGACATATTAATACCGCGAATAATTGTATGGAAGAACCATTTAATACTCTCGAAATAACGAAAATTACGCGAATTCTAACTCTAATTATGTCATCAGATCCAGTGACACCCACATGTAAACGATTAATAGATTATATGAGATATTTGCACGATACTAGAGATATAACGGATTATGTAAGATGGTTTTAATTTTATAAGAATATAATAAGATATTTTAGTTTAATATAAATATAATTTGTACACAGTAATTTGTTATAGTACTAGCATCAATATCTATTATACTAATAATAGCAATTTATATAATGATAAAATACAAGTATATCAGGACCACAGAAGTCATGGAATTACCCGTCAGAATAGTTAGATATAGGACACCCAATAGAAATGAATACGTACGAAATTATGAAGAGACACCCTTTGCTCCACCACCGTCGCCAAGATAAATAGAATAAAAATTTATTAAGAGTAGTCACTAGTCACTAGTCATAACGAATTATTTACTTTAAATTTAATTAATAATAAATAAATTATACAAAAAAAAATAATATAATACATACAAAACGAAAATAAATACGTAACATATTAATAAAAATAATAAATACTAAGTTATAAATATAAAATAAGCAATAAGCAGATAATAAGGATAAAATGGAATTAATATATCATGTAAATTATAGATATATAATAATAATAGTTGTGTTTCAGGAAATACCAAGAGGAAAACGAATAATAATAATATAATTTAAATAAATAAAGATAAATGAAAGTAAATAATAAAATAAAACATTATTACGTGCATAAAAGAAATAATACGTATAACAATATTCTATGAAATAAAATAAAATAATATTACGTGCATAAAAATATATATATACGTAAAATAATATTCTATAATTATATAACAATAACTTTTAACTATTTCAGAAATTAAGAAAAAAAAAAAAAATATATAAAAGCACACGTAAAAATTTAAAGTATAAAAATGGGTGAGAACATACCACCTGTAGCACGAACCGTTCGAATGCAACTACAAACATTTGAGTTTCTCAGAGAGTTAAAAAACGAATTAATTGAATCAACCAATCATACACAAATAATGCGAGGGGAAGTGATCAGATTACATTGCTTCCCAGAACATATAAGAAGGGCGAATAGTAATATGACCATACCTTTCAGGCCGAATTTCTTAGCACGGGTCATGATCCATGTTAACGATTTTGTACGCACAGTTATCTTAAGACCAAATCATAATCGACCAATGTGTGTAGAGTTGGGTTTACTAATAGAACAACTAATCCGACGACGCGAAATCATTGAAACGATTTTCGAAGAATAAATCAGGAAACTATATCGTATATCAAATATCATATATCATGTATCATATATCATATATCATATACATAGCAATAAATACTAAAAAAAACCAATTTAAGTTTTTATATATATAATTATTTTATTTTAGCTCACAGGTACGCTTTTTATAATGGATTTCGAGTTCTTTACCGCCAGTAAGAACGAAACGATATTGGTATCCAGCGCGATATCGAATAGTTTAGAAAAATACCAACCCAAGAAATTGGAGGGGAGTCCTCTTATACTTACAAAGGATGATAAGTTAAGAAGATTCCGTCGATGCGACCTAAAGAAAACAGTGCAGAATATCAAACGAGTATTCCGAGGGAAAAAGGCAAGAGTGATTGAACCATTGCTGGAACAGTTGTACAACAGTATAAGTCGCCAGGGGGAATCAACCTTGTCTACGGTATACTTGCAAAGATATTTGCACATAAACGATAGGGAGCCACTAATAGTATTTTGGAACGGAACGTCAGATATCACGATAATTAAGCGTTTAAGATTAACAGGAATTTTAGCATATTTAAATATATCGGCAATTAGCGTTAGGAATAATGACGAATTTGTATTAGAATTATCAAACCTAGAGACTAAGGAAGTTTTATATTCAGGTTATTTAGGTAAATTAAATAAAAATGGTAGAATGTTAGGACTATCAGAAGCTCATGAACTAGCATGCGATATTAATCATAATATTACACATTGTCACGATCCAGTTGCAGACGTAATTTTAACGAAATGCCTATTTAATTACATAGTAACAAAGATAAAGCCTATTAAATTATATAAATTAGCAAAAAATATAAAAGGAATTTTAAGGCAAATAAATAATAATTATTAGTTAATAAATAAATATAACACAAAATAAATTAAATAAACAAATACATAAATTAACATTTATTATATATTTTAGATTCATTGAGGAGCTAAAAACAATTTTAAAAACAGAAGTACATATTTATAACGTTAAAGAAAATAAGTTACAATCCGTATGCTTTAATTGGCATATATTAAAGGCAAACAAGAAAATAAATAACCACTACGATCATAGAACTTTAAATAAAATAACTAGAAGCCTTGAACTTTTCATAAACGATCATTGTAATGGAGAATGCAAACAATTAGTAAAAATAATAGAAAACACTAGAGATCCAACTTACATGATGAATTATCTTGAATAGAACCATAGTTGCATATGTCTGTGACAAATTTAACAATTATTCACATAAATTAGTATATAGGTGGAAGATAAATATTATTATTATATAAAAAGGGGAAATACTTAAATTGTATACTTACGTAACGCTTATAATGTTGTAATTTCAGGTATCTATATTATTTTGTTAAAGATTATTAATCATTTTATTAACACTATTGTTTAATTAAATCATGTATTAATTTATTTTACTAACCACAATTAAAATTGTAAACAATAATAATAATAATGATGACATTAAAATTGTAAAATGCTCACATTATTGTAATCAAATGTAATACTATAATCAAATTGTTAACTGTATACAAAATTTAAATGTCAATGTAAACAATGTAATTCAGCCATTGTAAACTATTAATTAACGATGTTAAAGATTCTTAACCCTTAAAGGTTAACAATCTTTTTTTTGGTAGGGAGGTGTAATGGGATTACGCAATATTATATATTTGCTCATAATAACAACCAGGAATGCGACCACACCCAAAAGTGTTTTCGACTACGAATACCACTTTCATAATCGTGAGGTCCATATCAAGGACGACTGTACACGCGCCGCTCACTTTCAAAGGACGCCGCCACCATATATATAGGGGACAGCGAGACAGCCTGAGTTAGATGTACCAGAGCCGCCAAGACCGAGCGAGCCGCTTAGCCACCAGCCATTACACACGACTTACATGGAGATTATCGACTACTACAACGAGTCAACTCACGACGCTGCAATTCACCACAACTACATTATTTATTATTGGTTTTAATAAAATACAATTGATTCATATTATAAATTGACTATATTTTATTGTAAAAGTGCAACAAGCTTTTGGATCCCTGAAGGGCCGCATGTAACAATATTAGAGTGTATTTTTCAAATGAAAAAAAAAAGATACAAGTGCGTATATATAGTACCGATATCACATAATTTGTTATTACAAAACCCATGTAGTTAACAGAAATAAATAATAATAATAACAATAATAATAATAGTTATGATAGTAAATTTGTAGTATCTATACAGCTTCATGAATTTTTAAAAAAATGCACTGTCAATTTTAAGTCATACATCATAATATATAAATTTAAAAAACAAAATAATTATAATAATAATAATAATAGTTAATAGAATATTTAAAAATTAAAAGTATGGCAAATTATTTCAAGTAATTGTGTACCTATCTGTAATTATTTTATTTTCGTGATGTGTACAGGCTTCGTGGATTGTTTTTTGTGTATTTTGGTTTTTTTTCTTATATTTTTGTTTAAATGACTAGCACATTCGTCCAATTGCAAAGATCGCAAAACACTCGTAATACGAATTTAACTTTGTTGTTTGGTTGTGGTTCATATTGTATATTGTACAGAGAGTATTGGTTGTGTGTGGAGTGTATTGTGTCGCCAAACTCATGTATCATACTGATTACGATCACGATTCACGATTTAAAGTTTTGAGCAATTCAACTTTATCTGATCTCCCGACTTTATTAATTCCCGGTTTATTTATATCGTACAAAGTGTCCGCAATTGATTTTTATCAATTTATTTTCACCGTACAAAGTGTCTGCGGTATGCAACTCAAACAATAGATAGTACAAAGTGTCCGTTTACCAATTTTTAAGAACATTTGAAGTTATTTACATTTTTTTGATTTGGACTTTCTGCCATAAATTAATGATTCTCATCCAACGATTTCCTTAGTTTGTTTTAATTATTCAAAAAATTATTTATTTTTTATACATGATAAGATTTTTTTAACTATTTTGACTCGTTTTGTGTTATTTATAAAAATTTTCAATTTTCAATTTTTTAGTTGTTATGTAAACATTAATGCGATTCACGCAATTCATAAGTCGTCCATTTACTAATATTCGCGTTTATAAGACAGAATTCTGAATTATCAAATAATATACGACTTCAGCCACACTAGCTTGTCTGAAATGCGATTTTATTGGCTGTTGGGCCGGTGTATATGCAGTTAACACTTAACACTTATTAGTTTATCACCATTTATTAACACATGATTAGTGATTACTTGAACACATCTCGTGGCTCTTATAACTTTTCTCGCAAGTCGTATAACATTTATTAGTTATTATACATAATATTACATACTTACATGTATCACACTTTATTATATTATATTGTTCTATGATATTATATATTTATACAAATCCAAACAAAGATATATAATCCTATATTATACATGCATATTATTCATGAAAATCTAGTTTGTATAAAATAATTATAATAATATCACATAATTTATATTATGTTGTACCAATAAAAAAATATGTATGAAAACAAAAGGTTTATTTAAAATATCTATTCTATTACACCCTGTATATAGTTATTATTAGGGCTCGGATTTATATATATTTATATAACCAAAGTATGTATTTATATACAACGAAAATATGTACATAAAATATGTGCTAAAGAATTAAAAATATGTAGGTGTTATCAAAAAAAAAAATAATCAATTGCTATCGACTTTTTACAAGAAGTTGGTACAATACAAAACATGGCCTTCACTTTGTAAATGTATATTTGGATATTCAGAAACATATTTTATTGCTTTGCAAGTCTTGGACGATCGTACTTTTGGCATAACCTATTGGTAATAAACATGTAAAATATAACGAAAAACGAGGCCACGAAACTCATACTACGATGTCACATTAAAAACTACACACTCATCGCAGTGTTCACTCGTTCGTGTCCAACGTGTTTAAAAATGTGTTAATCGTAATATATTACGATAAGATATCTGATATTTCAATCGATAAAATCGTATCTAGAAATAATTGAAATAATAATTGAAATGTAACAGGTTGAGTTCGACGGTCGTTTGTCACCGAGGAACCCTTATTTAGCCAAGTCTGAAGAAAAGACGCTAAAACAGTAAAATTGTCTAAATATGTGAAAACAATTGTGAAATATGTAAAAACATGTATTTATAACAAAATATGTAAAATCAAATATAGCTCATTTTATCAAAAATCTTGTGAAACGAATTTATCACTTGCCGAAATTAGTTTATCATGTCACAGAGAAAATATGTATTTACATATAAATCCGAGCTCTAGTTATTATAGTATTACCGAGGATTTTCTTAGCTATTGAGCCCAAAATTGTTGGTGGAAATAAACAATCATCTTCTACGTATAAGTAGGTATGCAATATATAGGTAATAAGAAAATAACCATCCTATAATCTATATTTGGATACATAATATATAGATACAAGTTCAACAAATACATTTTCGATGTCATGTGGTGGTACGAATGACAACCCGAAAAATAGTCTTAAGACCAACAGTACTAAAATCTGATAAATAAAAAAAACAAATTTAACCCTTTTTAAATTAGCCAGCTATCTTAAAAAGAAACAATATTTTTTTGTTCACATCAAAATATGTTTATTATAAAAAAAGGGCTGAAAATAAGTGAACAATTTAACAATCTGGAATTTAAAATAACTTAAATTTAAAAAAAAAAAATACGATAGGATAGACACAATAAACAAGGTTGGAGGATGCGAGATGGCGATTGGTGCGAAAATGCAGTGTTGCTGGCCACTGGTCACCTCTGCACGTTCTCCGACCTGTCCCGTGAATTGACGAGTGTCACTATCGTGTTTGCTCGAACGCTTGACGACCTTGCCCAGCCGCTAGTGAGCGATGTCGTGCGCGTATCGACGGTCGACGGCTTGACGATCAAGCCAACGGACGGCGATGACCAAGACGCGGAACGAGCGATGTGAGATTATGTGCTGCGGAACCGGTGTGGACGAGCGAAGACGCCGATGTGAGATTACCGCGGGGCGAATAGGAGAGAGTCAGCGGACCACAGTGAAGTCCTTGGCTTTCGGTAATTTTCGCCCTGGCGTTGTCCCTTCGGCCGTCGCGCGCCGCCAGACCAGGAAACGGCCACGTTTCTACGAGTCCTGCGCCGCTGACGTCCCCGTGTTTCTAGCACGCAAATCTCCGTACCACACACCCGGTGCTGCTGAGGTCTCCGCCGGTGCCGTCGTACCGAGTCACCATCGCCATCGTACCAAGTCGGTGTAAATTCGAGGCGGAATCGTTTCTCTCGCAGGTACGTCTACTAGCCGCCGTGCCGTCGCCGTCTTCTATCGCTCCGCGTGACCATATGACTCGGCCCTCGCCGAGCGTTAGTAAGTTCAATAAAAATATTATATAATTGTATATTGTATATGTTTATAGCTACTGAACGTCTGAACCCAAATCAATAGTGTGTGTAATATATTTTTGAACAACATTTCACAGAAGTTTTATTATAAAGTTTCTATATTCGTGTTACAAAGCATTTATTAATACGAACCAAACTTACTTATTTTATTTATTTAAAATTAATGTTACAGTTTTTTTATTATTTTTAAACATTTCTGGGATAACACATTATTCAAATTCTAACTATATACTAAATTTCTCATTTTACCCAGTTGGTTCAGAGATGTCCATATAATTACATCCACTATCCACATATATTATGTTCGTTCTTAACGATAAATTACCAATGTAACCCAGTCTGTCTGTGTCCAACATATTTATATTTTATAGTAAGGGATAATAAATAATAATTTATGTTTTTCATCCCTACATACCCCGAAACGTTGACCCTATGCTTGTTTAGGTATTTGGGGGTTAAATAACTAGAATAAAAAAACAAACAAACAAATAACTTATTCGGGTTTTACAGGTTTTTATTGACTTAGCCAGTGTCATAAGAATGTATTACCTCTGCCAAGTGTATTGAATATCCACAAATTGCGCGCATTTTTAAGGTAAAATGTGACCGACGTTATAGTATTGATTTCTTTCTGACCAATTTTATTAAACAACTGAAAATATACTTTTTATCGGTCATTCCCAATATCACATTATGCATTTATTTCATACTATACCTAGGTAATTCAATAATATAAAATAATAATATTTAATGTTCAAACGAAAAAAAGGGGGGGAGCAATGAATTTCAAGCCTGGGCAAGTTAATGAAAATTTTTAACTGAGTTAAGTTAAGTTAATGGAAAACATTTTAAAAAGTTTAAAGTTAACAGTTAACCTAATTTTTTTTTTAACTCAGTTAAGTTAAAAGTTATATGAACATTTTCAATTAACTTATTAACTTAAGTTAAGTTAATTTTTTTTTTTTCATAATACAGTAAAACTTCCGTAAACGGTCACCTCTATGTAATGGTCAATTTTTTTGGTCCCGTCGAGTGTTATCCTACATCTGTAGGACGGTCACCTCTAAATAGCGGTCATTATTTACAGACCCTTTGGTGACCGTTACATGGAAGTTCTACTGTATCTATATAAACACCCAGTAATATGGTTTAAAATAATAAAAATCATAAATATTATTGAACACATGAAATAGCCAATAGCTTTTCTATACATAGGTAGGTACTGAATTAATAGAATAATTCTACCTACCCATAATTATTATATAGTAGGTACATAATTCACACAAATCACTGAAACGCGGTATTGTAAATCCGAAATCGTGTGTTGCGTGCTGATAGAGCCGAGAACGAAAAGTGAACCCATGTGGGCTATGAATATTTTGTCTACTGACAATATTGACTGTTTATAAATATAAACATTTGAAATATAAATGTACATGGGCACAACCCAATTAGTTTTAATTTAAAAATAACCTATTTAAGCCGAAAATATTTTACATTATGTTTTTCAGAATTGTACATTTTTGATTTGTATCTATATCAAAATAATAAGATAATAGGTTTATCATATTACTTATTAGTTATTAGTATTTATTAATTATTATTATTACAATATGCCCGTATACCGCTGTATGGTACGGTATATCTTTATATATACGATACACCTCTATGTTATAAATTATAATATAATTGGCTATTGGCTATTGCATATTGCTATATCTATATGTATTTAATCGAGTTAATTTTTTTGAAGAATTCTGGTTAACGGAACGAGAAATTAATTTAACTATATTTGTAATTTCCTATTCTAATAAATGGTTATGTAATATCAATAATAATTTTTTTTTATTATATTAATTATTATTTAATTATTTATAAATTAACTTAACTTGAATTTGATTAAAAGTAACTCGTTATTTATTAAGTTTATATCAATTAAAATAAGTTAAGTTAAAAATTAAGTTAATGAAAATTAAATTTCAAAAAGTTAAGTTAAAAGTTAAAATTAACTTAACTTTTAACTTAACTTTTAACTTTTTAACGCGTTTATGCCCAGGCTTGATGAATTTAGTATTCAAAATAACAAAGTAACAAGTGAAAAATTTAACAATTAAAAATATAAAGATGCATGACAATATTTTGCACTTATACTTTCACGAGGCCAAAATGTTCAGCATAATATTTTATTGAGGTTTGGTACGACGTATCAAAAAAGTTGTTGGTTAATATTATTCATCAAATGTTCATCAATCATTATCCTGTTGTAAGAAATGAAATCGTACCTACTGTTTAATACAAAATATAAAAACAGCATTTTACAGTATAAAAAATATAATTTTATTACTGGATAATTTGTAATAATATAACAATCGTATTATATAAATTATAATAATAATTTGAATACAGTAATAAATGATTTCAAGTATAAAAATAATATCATTTTTAAACACCCTGTTTTAATTATGAAAAAAAAAAAAACAAAAAACACAAGAGGTGTGAGATAAATGATTATAAATAAATAACTCAATAATATTATAAATTATATGATATACCTATTTGATATATAGTTAATGAGTGCTTTACAATAATTTTGAAACATTTTTATGCCGAAAAATAATAATAAGTATAATATTTACAAATGAAAAAAGATGCTCAATGTGGCAAAATAAATTAAAATGAAAAAATGTAAAATAAAAGACATCAGTCAAGACGAGGCGAGGTGGGGGGTACGCGATGGCGAGTGGGTTATAATTGGCAGTAAACTGGTTACCTCTACATAGTTCTTGTTGCCAGTCCTGCGGGGGGACGAGGGTCGTGGGCGCGTTTGCTCGAGGACGCGAAGACGACCATGGACCTGACTACGACGGCTGCGAGAGCAACGACGGCGGTTTGACGACGATTGGCTAGTGCGCGATGACGTGCACTGCTTGACGGTGCTGCAGGTGCCGAAGACGACTATGGCGACGGCGAAGACTTCGACCAAAGTTCGTCGGAGCTAGCGACGAAGACTATATATTATTATTATATGGTTCCCTAGCCACCGTATAATAATTATAGTCGTCCGTCACTCACCCGGCGTGTGCTCTGCGGTTTCCGTCTCCACCATCGCGAGTCGTCTTGTGCAGCAGCAGTCATCGGCAGTGGTACCTTCGTCGTACAGCTAGCCAGCTCCGTCGTCGCGCCGTTGTCGTCGCTCTCGGACCGAAGCAGTCAGGGACGGCCACAACTCCAGAGGGTCTCGCGTGTCGGCGACCTCGAGCGCACGACGTCCTCGATCCTGCGATCCCTACCGCCGGTGGCCGCAGAACGTATGTGTTGGTGACTTACCACCGATCACCCCAAAAGTGCACTCTCACGTACCTATTACCTCGACCCCACATCGCTTCGCCTTGACTGCTAATAAATAACAATAGTAATAAATTGTAATTATTACAAAATAGATAAAGAAAAAAAAACTACGACGGACAGGAGACACAATAAACCAGGAGGGGGGATACGAGATGGCGATTCGGTGCTGATTTGCAAAGTGTGCTCTTTCTCGTATCCACTCCCCTCCTTTTCGTCGTCGTCATCCTGTCCGTCGTCTTCGGCCCAATACCACAGTGTCAGTCTGAGCGGCATCCGCAGCAGCACAGGAAGCGGAAGACGCGCTTCACTCTTTTCCACACCGTGGACATCCGGCTTCGTCTGAGTGGCAGGCGTTTTCCAGCTTCTGTCGGTTCCGGCCCACCGTTCGGCCCACAACTGTTCTGCTCTCCGGTTTCCTCGGCCGGCTCAACTCCGGAGTGCTCCTCGACCGACATGATGCTGTATTCGCCTTTTAACATGACGTCATTCTCTACCGGTGCGACCAGATCAGGGGTATTTTCGAAGTTGTTGCCATCTGTGATTTCGGTAATGGTCAGCGGCTCGCCGGTAGAGAGTGACGAAGTTATTCGGGCTAATACAAATACTAGTGGCTCCACTAGTATCACCATGACGTGATCGCCGCCATAAACATAATACTCGTAATTGCCATTTTCGACGTTTGCCAGTATCCCCTCAAGGTTTTCTTCCAACATGGCATTTAGTTCGTCTGTGATGTTCTTGATAGTTGTAACGGCCATTGTTCAATTATTCTGATAATTACTAGATTTTTGCGTTTTTGGACCTAACGCGAGGTTACGAAAAATTATTAAACAATAATATATATAATGAAAATCATAAACTGCTTATTGTATATATTAATGTTATAGGAAAATTATTATTTTAGTCGACGAAGTTAATGTTCGTGACGAAATATATTTTAAACTGATTCAAAATGTGTAATCGAACGTATGGATAAACATCCAAACGAATATCTCCATGACAACAAAATAATATAATATTGTTCAAAATTTAAAATATATTCTACGGCAAATTTATTTCCAAAGACATTACATATTACGTACAATTAAATTTGTATTGAATATAATATATTATATATTTACTTATTAGTTATTACTTCTATATTTTATTACTTATAATAATTATAAATACATAATATACGTAGTTTAGTGAGATATTATCAATAATTTTAGTAGGCATATTATCAATATACGCAAGATATTTATGAACTATAAATAATTATAATCAATCGAGGACCTTCACTACAACTTACAGCTCCCGTTTTTTAGGCTACAGTAAAACGGGACCCTATTACTGAGGCTCCGCTGTCCGTCCGTCCGTCCGTCCATCTGTCACCAGGCTGTATCTCATGAACCATGAAAGTTAGAAAGTTGAAATTTCCACAGATTATGTATTTCTGTTTATGCTATAACAAAAAATACTAAAATCCTAGAATATATAATATAAGCATTGTTGCCAACTTGTTTATAGCTGATGATGGTACCGAACCCTTCGTGCGCGAGTCCGACTCGCATTTGGCTGGTTGTTATTTTTTTTGTTCCATCATACAAATTGATCTAATAATGCGATAATATTTGTGAAAACTTATCTGAATTCGTCAGAACTTTTATTGGAGATCGGTCAGTCCACATTTTAAGAATTCTGTTTTAAATTCCGAATAATCAACGTTTGAAAATTCCGAAATTTCAAAATATTCAAGCTGTATTTTTAGAGGTTGGTGGTGGGGGGGGATGAAATTGGGAAAAGTGGACTTACCAATCTCAATTAGATATTATAATAACGAATTCAAATCTGTTTTAAAAGTATTATCGCATTACTAGATCGATCAGTATTGTAGGGTATTTTGATGATTTGAAGGACCAGCTCGATAGAATAAATTTGTAGCGATTGTATCTACCGAACAGATTGACGGCGTCAAGGATAGGCAACCAAAGTTGCATGTACGATTAACGTTGTTAGAGGTGACAAGACGACGACGCCTACTCCCAAGATATACGGAATCCAACACACAGCTAAACGGATTGATGGTGGCTGGCAATGACGCGACGATGGACAACAAGGAACCAGAACGCACCGAAACGCGAAGGTGTGAAGGATACAGGTTATACAGTGGGAAATAGGATTATGCAATTTACGTATAAGCGGGGGTCTCTCTGTGCTCGGATCGGTCTGGTGCAATGACCACAGAGCTCATAATAAGTGGAGATAATCTTACAACTAACTTATGCTACGGAAGTATATGCAGTTGTCACGATATCCACTGATGCCCCAGAATGTCCACGCATCAATGACTGAGGTGGAGGTATAAGATTGGTCGATCCACAGCGTATTGCATCTGGACGACCTGGGCGGCCACTCACACAACACACAATGATTGCTGGCGGGCTTACGCAAGTGACGAGTGATGCCAAGAATAACGCGGATGATAGTGTAATGATCACCGTACGTTCGATTCTTATTGGCGATAGTCAGTTCGGATTCTCTAACAAAGAGGTAGATATTACAAAAGGAACCAAATGAATAAGTACTCACCGATTTTGAGCGAAATATTATGATTTATTGATATCCGTTATGTAAATGATCTGCAGACTCAGTTTCCGCAAAATCAGATAAGGTTACAAAGATTATTGTGTCATTTGACTGATGACAACAATGAGAAAAGATAGAACGTGTATGTACACAATTAATAATAAAAAAGATCGGGAGCTGCTGTAACAGCGAGCGTCGCCAGTGCACACCACACAGTACTACGTATTATAATATTACGTTTTCTGTTGGTTATGTTTACACAACGTAAAAAAAACTAGAGAATAGAAAAATATAAAACAATATGGCGGTGTTTACATTGATTGAGCAAAGATATTATAAATACGTTTTGTATGGAGTGGATAGAGTATGTAGTGAATAGGAAGAGACGGGAAGAGCGGGGATAAAAGAGTTGCCCATTGTGCGTGCTGTACGCTGTCGCTGTTGTAGATATAATGACAGAAATGCTGACGCCAGCAGCATGAACAAGTATGGAATGAAAATTAGATGTTTTGGCTAAAATAACTATTTAATATTATAAAAAATAGTATTTCGTCAGGAACGTTTTTTCCCGACTATCCCCTAATCGTGCTAAAAAAAACTTCGTTTCAAAAATAAGTGAATAAGATTCAACAACACATAAGACTAAAAATATTACTAATAATAAATTAGGTGTAAATTGTAATATATTATATAATATAATTTTTGAACGTTGGTAAACATAATATATTTGTATACAAATAACGTTCCAAACTTCCACTACTGATTGGTTATTACCACTCGTTGTATTTATATCGCATAACGTATTAGGCATGGCTAAATAGTCTATTTAGCCATGGTATTAGGTAGTTGAAAGTTGAAAGTTTTAATTGACGTAAAACGTAAATTCAGGAACCGGTGAGAAGTCGTCATTTTGTTGTGGCGTTGTGCTTTGACGACTGACGGTTGTCTTGGCAGTGGCTATATATCCCTGTCCACTGAATTTGGGCGAGTTAAAATTGATTTATTATAAGTATAATTTAATACAAATAGTCGGCGGATTTTGAATAGTGTCTTCATGTTTCAAAGATTATTTTATTTTACAATGCATAATAATATTTGATAATTTATTGTAACAACTAAAATAGTAAAAGTAAACTGAAATTGATTGAATTTATTTTGTATACATTACGTGACGCGTAAACCGACAGTTGTGTTCTATGATAACACCATAGACCTATAAATATATTATATTATCTAAGATAGTGTTCTACAATTTTTATTTCCGATAATAATGTCATTGTAATTATTATTTGCAGTAGCGGCTGAGTGCATAAGATATATGAATGTACGTTAATTCGTACTATCATTGTTCGTTTTTCAAATTTATTTCTGTATTCAAGTGTATTGTGTTTTGTAATTAATTATTCACTGCCGTCTGATATTTGCTTCATAATACATTAAGACAAAATACAAATATGAGTTCTGTTACAAATTAAGTAAAAAAAGGGCGAGGAATGTCGTTTTCAGTAAGAGGGAAGAGGAGTTGCTCGTAAAATTTTTAACAGATAACAGTCACCATTAATCATGTCCTGTACTTGCCTCCAGCTTCAAATAATAACTATACTGATTTTTCAAACGATTTTTCAATGATTGATGATAACATTGATGATTCTTCATACATTGAAACTGGTAAGATCATGTTACATTTAAGGGCCAGTATTACAATCTCCGGTTAAGAGTAATCAAAGTGGAATCAACTATTGTAATACTTGTCCTAATGGTAACAATTTAATTAGTTCATATTTTTTTTAAATATAATGTAAATATTTTTTTTTCAGTTATGCCTAATGAAGTCCAAACTCCAAACTGTCAAAACAGCTACAAATATCTGAACCACTCTTCACTGAACCAGGTATGTTTCCTAAAGTTTGTGGCAAAAGGAGATGTCAATATATGAAAATTAATTAAAATTTATAAAATGCACTATTTAACTACCATCAATTTTTTTATTATTATAAAAAATATTTAACAAAATTGTATATAATAATAAATATGGCAATATATTAGTTAATTAATTAATATCATAAATTAAATGTAAAAATAAATTTCTTCAGAAACTTTTAAAAGCAATATTGTAGGTTAGTGCAGGGCAGTAGTACATTACAGTATGGTTCAAACTAAATAATCAATAGCATAAAATAATGACCACCTACAGTTCTATGGTTTTGGGTGGTCCTGAAAAAAAAACACGTACAATTTTAAATATATTCCCTTATAGGGCAAGTCATATTATAAAATAAGAATCCAAGTACCTATCTAACTATAATTATTCACTTAAAAACCAAGAAGAATTTATTTCAAATTTCTACATACAATTTAACATATTATTAGTAGGTACATAAATATTAAATTAAACTAATTATCAGCCAAGACATTATAATCAACAATTTTGTATGATTTTTCAATGTTTTGTTTTCTCTTCCTGATTTTGGCCAATAGAATATGTATTATTGTACTAATATTTTGTATTATTAATATATCCCATAGAAAAAAAAAATGATAATTCAGTAAAAGACTGTTGAAATATGATTCCTATCAATTTATATTTAATATAATCTACATAATTAGGTGATTTTATAGTTTAACTTTAAATGTTTTTGTTAATATTTATTTGTATGTTACATTAATTATATCGAAAATGTTTTACAAGTTATTAATTTTTCAGATTCAAAAATATAGGTTATAATATATTTTGTACACTGTGTATTCACTCCTTTGTCAAAAAAATCCACTTATCATGAAAATGGTAAAATAGGTTTTACTAAATACCTACTGTGTGATTATAGCCAAGTACAGCAGATTTACAAAATTAATTTATCATTGTGACACTAACTACTGTGGACATTGAATCTATACTTAAGTAAGTACTTCCTTAATAATAATATTTGAAATTTATTCAGTCAAAAATAACGAATGAAAATTGTATTAAAGTCTAGGTAGATATTCATTTTCACAGAATATACAATAAAAATTGAAGAAGCAACTCTAAAATTCATTAAAATGTTGGATGAACAGATAAATAATAGTGGGAGTAGAATTATTTTCGAAAAATTATAAAACACCAGATTTAACCAATAGTAAGTACTCCACAAATAACAGTTTAAAATATATTGTTTAGTTTATTTTACTGGTGCACAAAATTTAAATATTCAGTCAGAAACATCATATCAATGTTATGATGTAGGTATTGAAATGTTTGTTCAGTTATTAAGATTTGCTTAATTGTTGGTACTGTCACAAATTTACAATGTTATAAATATATTTTTGAAATAGAGTCATAATTATATAGTTTATTATTATTATTATAGTAGGTAGGTACTTAATTATTTAGTAACTAATAGATACTATCTAATAAAGGATAACATTTTAAAATAAATACCTACCTATTGGTAAAGCTGATCAAGTTAGTCACTATATTTTCAACTAGTTAAAGTTAAGTTAATTTAATATAAAGTATATCTAACTTGGTTAGAAGTTAGTTTGGAGAAAATAGTAATTGTAGTTATTTTTTTTTTTTTAATTTAAAATATAAATTTAAAAAACAGTTTTTTTCAAATGTAATGTATTACAAAATTAATTCTCAAGTATTTAGGTAGTTAACTAACTTGATTATTGGTGATGAATGAAAAATTACATTGAACAACTGTCAACCGATAATTTGATCAAATGTTTCAATTTGGTAGTTAATAACCTTAATTTCTTGAAATATCAGTCATTAGAATATAGAAAGCAAAAATAAGAAATAAAAAAATTCAATAAATAAAAAAAAACTACAAAAATAAATAGTTACCTCCTTATTTTTAACGAATTAGATTAGATTATTTTACACATTAAATTCAGCTAGTTAAGTTACATAGTTAATATGGATTAAAAGTAACTAGTTAGTGCCCAGAATTGCCTATTGAGCTTGAGCAAGTACTATATAGTACCAGTATTATTCACTGTAGTTGACATTTTATAAATAAGATTATATACAATTCAGATCAGTTCTAATCATTTTTTTAATCACTGTATTTTCAGATTCAAAATATCTGATAATTATTCCTTAATCAAGAACATTTAAATGAGACGAGAATGGAAAAAAAATACTATGTAAAATATGGATCCAATGATTCCCAAAGTCCAATCATGAAACTAATGAAACAATATTGGATATGGAAGCTCTTTAAAATTAAATGGTGCAGAAAGAGGATCCCATCTATAGATAATATTTTATGAATAAATAGGCCACCTGAACTTAAAACCCCTTGCTGGAAAAATAGCACTATATAAAAGCAGCCTCTCTCTCATCCATATTCTGGACCGCGACCCCTTATTTTGTTAAAATATTAATGACCTATCCATTCTTATATTGGTACATTATTTGATCCGAAACAAATTTTGATATTTTTTAATGCATTCACAAAATACAATTTAAAAAATATTTTATGTATATATCGAAATGTACCATGTTTTCAATATTGAATATCTGCCCAAATCCGAGACTTAGTGTGGCTATTTTTACAAACCTTTTTTTTTATATTCATACAAAATATGACAAGTCATGTTCACCTTAGTTAAACAAATTTCTTCAGAACTTAGGGGCTAGAGCATAATCGATCTGTTTTTATTTAAATACCTTTTTGTTTTCATTATACTTGCTTTCTGTATTAGTTTATTTATATTTTTCCATAACTATTCATGTTTATATTATATTATTTACATTTATTTTGCTTTGTTTTATGATGTAGTTACAAATATTTTATAATTATTAATACTTTTTAGTTAATTACCAACCTAATTGTTTTTTAAACATATGTACACTTATTTTGTTCTAAAAGTTAAATGTATTATTATACATTATACATTTAACATCTATAATAGCTATATATATTATATAATAGCTATATATAGTTTAATTTGTATAACTATTTTTATTATTAAATATTTGATTATTTGAGGATTGTGGATTATATGTGTGTATATTATTTTATTTATATATATATATAATTTGTACATACTTGCGAGTTAATATAATGTCTGCATACAAATTATATTTTTAGATTCTGAGCAGATCGAGGAATCTAGTGGTTATACAATGGTATTTATTTATTATTTTTTATCCTGGGTACAAAATTCCTACCTGAAGGAATGATTCGATTCAACAAAAATATGGTATCTTATTTTTTAGAAAATGATATCAATTCATATTATTCAATTAATAAATTATATTTATTTCAACGGGAAAAACCACCAACAAATCACGAAAAACTGGATTTTAATTTCTAACGCTTTGTATCACCATAGAAAGGAATAAAAAAATTGTGACGATTTAGAGTTTTATACAATATAAAATATTGAGACTGACAACCCGTCTCTCTCAGAATCGTTTTTCGTATGCAATGATATTATATCATTGAATTCAAATTTCATACAATCTATTATTGTACAGTCACCCACTTGTAAGTGTACAACAGAGCGACATCCACTTACCCGCTTTTTATTTTAATATTATTAAATACACAAGGCGTCCAAAAGAAATAAAATATTCACATAACCAAATATGTTTTTTATAAATTCTTTTTTCGGTGGTTGAAAATGAAACAAAACGTTCATACATGTAACCATGGAGAAACCGCCGACTGTTTGGTTTCGACGGAAAAATACACAAAATGTATAACATTATTAAAATTAAGTTTTAATTTGTTCAAAATTCCAAATAGATTTTGTAAGTTTACTTCGATATAATATCTTAGTATATACAATTATTGTACATTTTGCAATATCACGCCTACGAAATTGACTGCAAGCGTAAACGCAAAATCGACTATGGGGAACGGTAATCAGAAAAATCGTGAAAGCTGGCAATCTCAATGGTAAGTGAATATTGTACACTTTATATTGTGCCGATTTGCCTCCCTACTGCCTTAAAAATAAGTTATTTCTTAAAATGTACTTAAGGTGTAACTACTTTTTTGTGGCATAAATGCAGTCTAGCTGCCAAGCGATTTTTAAAATTTTTTTCGGGAAATCTATGTACCTATTTCAATGAATTAAGAACAATAATGGTGCCATCGAAATATACGGTCGGACTTAGTTTAAAATGTATAGCTTTTTGAAATCGGTGAGTTTCCATAATCCCATAAGTTTTTTCAAATTAAATTACTTTCTTACCCAACAATAAAATAAAAAAGTAAGTTTGATAATATGTAATTTCCGATTCGACTAATACCTATGTTAAGGATGTAAAAACTCAAATTTTTAAAAAAAAAAATCACTTAGAAACTAAACTGCATTTTTAAAATATTTCATATTTTCATCCATTAGTTAACTCTTAGGTAAATCGTTACGAAAAAAATTTTAAATAAACAAATTAAAGTTTTAAAAAAAAGAAAAGTAGATATAAGTAAAATAAAATTACATCATAGGTATAAGTATATTGAATTCTTGAAATAATTTAGTAGTTATGATAATACTATATATAGGTAGTATGCCTACCAAATAAAATAGAAAATGAAAAAAAAATATTTTTTATTTATTTGTTTAATATTATCTATTGCATTTTTTCTGTTGTTATGTAATTACCTACCTAATAAAAACAATCTAGATACATTTATAAATTTATAACTTGCTCTTAGATTGGAGATTTGAAAATAAAGTGATAATTTCTTCAAAACCTGCTTTACCTACTTGTTATTTCTGATGAAATTGTCATTAATGCCAACGAAAAATTGGCCCCTGATTATAGAACCCTATTTTAATTATTTACTGGAACGATTAAATTTTCGAATTCATACCAAATCCACCAGAAATCAAGAAAGTTTTTTAATCAATAATGTTTCTAAAACATACTTAAAATTACTTAAAATCATCACATACGAATACGAATACTAATGTCTATGGGAAACACTATGGATATTGATTTTAGTTAATAATTAATTATGTGTGTAAAATTATATACTTCATAAAATTTTCTTTGCTACCTATAAAATTAAATTGTGGATTTTATATTATTCGTCCCTAATTCTATTATATCTGTGTCACTACACAATTTTATAGTATATATAGTGTTTTGTAGATGGAGTTTTTTCCATCAATAAAGATAATAATAGTAATAATGAAAATAAAAACACTTTTCAATTGGTTTATAGTTGAAGATGTTGAACTTAAATATTTTTTGTAATTATTAATATAATTTGAAAACACTACTATACGTTTTTGAGCTGTAAAATATTATATAATAATATACATTTATTTATTTTTTAATACAATTAATACTTAATAGGTACCTAAAAAATAATAATATGTCAATTCTCAATAATATATTGAAGTCTGGATTTAGTTAAGTTTCTGGTTAAATTCCTATTGAATAGACTATAGAGAATAATTTGGTACTCTGCAAGTCGTCCAGAGAATCAACCGCTATATAATACCGGAATATACCAATATGCCTACCTACCTACCTATAATACTAGGTCTGATACTCGATATTAGTGCTAAAATGTTATTTTTTAAATACAACACAACCAGTGGCGCATCAAGGATTTGTTTTCGAGGGGTTGTGTCACTTATATACACCAGATTATAAAGTACGTGCGATGTTTGGTGTTTCGATCGTAATTCGTAGGTAGGTAATCATTAGATCGTAGATGTCAGATGAGCTAAAATTGACAAATATTGAAAGGGGCGCATGAAAAGTCCACCAGGAGAACCTTTTTTAGTGTAAACTAAGCCGGGAAAATAAAAAAAGGTATAATTAGGTTCATGTAAACTCCGCCTGCAGTGACAAAAATCAGGTAGAATTGAGTTCATGTGAACTCCGCGGCCAGTGAAGAAAATCAAGTAACAGTATAGGTACACTATACAATTAATATAATTTAAAGATTATTATTAAACAAATAATCATAAATTTATAATAATAATAATTACCCTTATTAAATAAGTATATGCCAAAAAATATAATAAAATTAAAAATAAAAATAACAATATTCGAACAAATCATACAAACTGCAATGGCAAGTAACTATATTACGTAAAAAATAATGATAGACAATTGTAATAAGTAATAATCAAAAAAGGTGTAGGAATATTATATTATTATGACATTATATGTTATAATAATTATAACATTTTCAACTGTGAACTAAAATTATGAGATACGATTCGTAGATATGCAAACCATTAAGTCTAATATAAATCCAATATTATAACTATTTAGTAGTTACCCCGTGATGTTTGTACGTAAGTGTATGATTTAACTCTAAAGTATCAAAGTTATACCAAGTTTGAATTAATACAAAATCATAGCCTAACATAACCGTACTAATATCAGATGAATAAAAAAAAAACAAATTTAATCATTTTTAAATTAGCCCGTTTTCTGCCCAGAGGTTTAATCTACACACAAACATTAATTTATATATATATGTATATACCTACTGACAAAAAATAATTATACAAATCAACAAACATGCCCGATTAACCAATAGCAAACAATATAATATAATACACTGTTGCGCGCCACTGTTGTATTTTTACATCCAGATTTCCTAATTTTCAGTTGGATTTTCCAGAAATAAAATTTTCCTTCTTCTGGTAATTACGAACATCTTAAAAAAAATTTGAGCCAAATCTGACCAGCCGTTCTCGAGTTTTAGCGAGACTAACGAACAGCAATACATTTTTCTATATTATATGGATAACCATCTCCTAGATTGGAGATTTGAAAATAAAGTGATAATTTCTTAAAAATCTGCTTTACGTACCTACCTACTTGTTATTTCTGATTAAATTTTCATTATTGCTAACGCAAAACATCTTTCTATTGGTATTAGAATTTAGATTTATGCACATTCAAGGGCATAAAACTATAGAAGTCAGATGAGCTAGAATTGACAAATATTTGAATATGCAATCAAATCCATAAATCACTTTAGCTTTTAAGTTACAATATCTACCATTGGAGGTATAAAACATAGGGAACTACCTAATAACAAAAAATTATTAATAGGTACTATCAAAAATTCATAACTTCAACAAATAAAATCACTACTAATACATTAGCAAATAAATAATAATGATACTATTTTTAAACCTCAAATTTATAAATAAAATATGTACTATTCATTATTGTTTATTTATTAAATACTTAATTACAATTTCGATATACATATTATATTATTATGCTAAGATTACATATTAGTGTTGTCAATAAGTGACATATTTACAATTTACTCAAATCACTGAGGTACAAAAAAACTGAAACATAATTTATATGCTTATTAGTTATTATATCCTAAACTATTGTACAACGCAAATGATAAAACATTATAATATTATACCTTTATATTCACGTAATAATTAATAACATATAGTATAATATAACGCAAATGCATAAAAATTCAGTCAAAGTGAATCACAGATATAATTGAGTGAAGTTAAAATACTGCGATATTAATTGTTATAAGCGTAAATCTGAGTAAAAATAATATAATAATAAAAACACTAAAAGGTACGTAACTAAGTGTTGCTGGCTGAAAAATAAATAAACATTCAAACGAGATAACCACGGATACTAGCAGGTCGGTATATCGACACTGAATAATAAACAAATTTAATTATTAATTTAGCTAAAAAAAACAGTGTGCACTATATTTAACAGTTTTTCTTTTTGGAATTTTGCGTCGATTTATATAGTATCTCCAAAATAATCTACAACCGAAAGCGATCACGTTAAGATGGAGATGATGATCATATATTAGAAAACTGTCGAATATTCAGGAAGTAGTAGGTAAGACTAATAAATAACGAAATTCTTAAATGCGGCGATATTGATCATTGTACAAATTATAGACCCATATAGATATATCCTTCTATCTCTTTGCATAATCCAAAATATTAAAAAAAAACAACGTTTGATTGATTTTTTAAATATACATACATTTTTACTACAAACTAATTTGGATTTTGGAAAAATAAATCAACAAAATTCGCACTGTTATTAGCTTCCAATTTTATTCATTCTAATAGATATTGACAATGACAATAATAATCTAGGTAATTGGTTTGCATTTAGATTAAAAAAATACTTTACATAAAAAAATATTAAAATATGTATGTGGTATTATTGGTTTTGTTCAAGATGTGTTTATTTCATATTATTTTTCAAATAGATTGCAATCATTGTATTTTACATTGTATCAAAGTTGGACCAAGTTTGTCGTATATAACAATAATAATATATACAAATAGTTAAAATATTGCGATGCTTGTTGTAAGCGTGGAATGAGTAAAAGTTATTTTAATAATTCACAACAAGATATAAAATTTGAATGAGTACGTTAAATTAATAATCACTGTATAACTTTGGTAGCGAAATAACACTGTGTGTGTGATACTGTGCTACTGAGCTCCGACCCAACTGATATGGGAGCAGACTGTTCTAAATATTGAAATGGGGGTTCTACTTATAGTATTGACCTTTATTGATATCTTGTTCCATATTAAATTTTTGTTGTTTATTTGGAATAAGTGCATGGGTATAGTCAAATATATATAATATGGTTATTATTTATTAATTGTTTTTGTACATATTTTTATTAATATCAGGGTAGGTATATGTCTACAGATATTTATTATGTTTTAATAGTGTTTATTAGATATTGTATGGTCACATTGATTTCACAGTGAGTATGAATGTTGTTGTTGTGTATAATTTTGGGTAATATAATTGGTATCTATATGGGTACAGATATTTATTGTATTATTTTGGTAATGACATATTTAATAGTATTATGATGGTATTGAATCACGAAGCTGTGTTGGTGAAATTATGCAGATATCATTACAGTGCTCGAGGATCAGTCGTCTTAGGCTATTTTTTTATTACTTATTTACATAAAATATCGTCTAATTAATTTTAAAATGTCAGGAAATATTATTTGTTTTTCTGACTATACATTATAATTTCTGCAATTGAACATAAAATAAATTGATGAATATTGTATTATACTTAGCGATTTAAAGCACCTACGTCATGTATAATAATATTTTTATATTTACGATAATTTAATAATTTAATTCATTCAAATATCGTTATTATTGTTTTTGGTACCTAAAGGCAATATTAGTTCAGGACATATTAACTTTTTTTAAATTCATCACAACCAGGTATTGTAACAACCAGGGTCAGGATTCGTATTCTGTGAAGTGTGGGGCTACTATAAAGAATAGTTAATATTATATATTTATTAATATTAAAATCGACAGAAACTCAAAACCTTTAACTTAAAGGTTAGTCTTAAAGGCTTTAAGAAACTAAATGTTTAACTCAACTTTAACTTTTATACTCACTAATGCACAGCATAAGTATAATAAAATTATTGACTATACTTTAATTATAACAAGGAAATATATAGATTTTAATTGAATACCTATCATAAGGAATAATTAATAGATTATCGTAACAATTTCAGCTGCCACCGATGTTTTAAACATCCTTTCAAACTTTTGTTCTCGAAAACTTAGAAATCCCAGGTGAAGCAAAAGAAAAGTGTTTTGGTGTAAATATTTGCAAATAAATAACATTATCTCCCCCGTCGGGACCCACCTTGATGTGGTGGGGGAGCTTGCGGGCCTTTAGTTAGGTCTTACCAAGCGGTCCCAACCCGGCTGTGACCTTAACCGGTTGAAGTCGGAGCTTCAAGAGCCGCCCTTGCCTTAAACAGCTGGGGTCGGCAGGTTGGAGGTAGCCTGCTAGCGCTAGCAAAGCCCTAGTGGAAGGAAAACCACGATAAAAAATTCTGAGCTGGCCCTTTCCCTGAATAAGTGATAGGAGAGAGGGCTGGTAAGGTCGGAGGCAGCCTGCTCTCGCTGAGCGAATGCCCTAGTGGAAGAAAATCCATGATAAAAAAAACCCTTAACCCCCAACTCGTAAAGGGGGAGTACTTGGCACGGAGGTCAGTGAAACGTGTCTACGAGGACCCTGTGGAAGACCAGGCAACCTTCCACAGTAGCCTATTTTGGCAGCCTTCACTGCGGTACGCTGCACTGCCGCAGTGCGACTTTTATATCATGCATACTCGTGGGAATCATATGGAGAACCTCAAAAAACCAAACCGACTTGATACAATGGACAAAACAAACGCATCGGAAAACAGCAACAATGGAGAATATGGAAAACTTAAAAACAAATATGGCATTAGGAACACCCTTCAGAAAGCGGGGTCGTCTACTTCTACTGAAAAGGTAAATTTTTCTCGTAGTTACGATTTTCAATATTTCCAACACAATTTTTCTTCTAAATTCGTAGATGTTTATTGTGTATGCACTATGCAAACTTAAATTTTATTTTTAAATTATGATTCTCTATACACTTATACACATAATATTATATATTTTGGAGTATAAGAAAAATTGTGTCTGAAAGTCGAAGACACTATATTAATGAAAATCCATCTGGACTTATTTAAGGTCCTTGCATATACCGGCAAGAACGTAGCTGTAGCTACCAACAAGACCTTACCTGACTACAAGCGAAAGCGATCATCTTATGAATATGATGACCATCATAATAGAAAATGACAATTCGAGACATCGAACCTCAACATCACCACTCGATATCCATCATGTAATTGGTAAGTAATATACATGTCATCGACCCAAAGACATAATAACGAAATATACGGTCGATATCAGTGCTTCACTATTTTAAAGTCTAACCAGAGCGATGATTGTATTGATTTTTTCATGGTGTTCGCAGTGTTGAGAATAGATACAAAAAAACATTTAATTTACGGACTTTTTAATTAATAGATTAGTAGAAATAAATAGTTATATAGATATATATGTTACGGTCCAAGTAGAAAAATGGCCATTGTAAACATTGAAAATTAGTTATATACAATGACAGAGTTTCAAGCTTGATTCCGTGTAAATAATTATATACATAAACGATAGATGGGGTCCGATCTCTGTTTCTTATTGTCCGTACATTTTGATGCGTAAATTTTGTTAATTCTACTAAAATCAAAACTGCCCTTCTTTCACTCGGTAATAACTTCATTGTTAATATCATATCTAGACATCAAGCCGAACGATAATGTACCAAATAGTAATGACAAGTCAACTATTGTTAAATCTGAAGCGGATTTAGTAACTAGTGTAATACGTCACTATCGTCTGAGCGTACCCCGTACTCACGTACCGCCTGATGATAGCGACAAAAAGATTAAAAAAGTAACAAAGGATAATTATTATTTCATTCAGTATTTATTAATATATTATAATTTTTACAGGGAAAGTATGGAAAACCACCCATTTCTGGATCGAAGTACTTACTCGATGTCAAGGGAGACGGTAATGTTCCCCTTTCACTCCCTAAAGCTGCGGGGACAAAAAGAAAAAGAGTATTGACTGAGACCAGTGACAGAAAACTTAAAAAAGTAATAAAGAAAAATTGTTATTTTTTTCAGTATGTATATATTAATATATTGTAATTTAAATAGAAAAAGTATGAAAAACTATCCAATGTGGGTTCAACGAATCAACGTGATGTCGCGGAAGACGGTAATGTCTCTCCTTACTTCTCGCAACCCCCTCCCCCCAAATACATCGTCCAATTAGAGGTAGTGTTCAGTGAGCCGGTTGGCCACTGCTTTCCCAAGGAGAAATCAAAATTATTTAGGCAAAGTTCTACACTTAATGGCACTTAGTGTGAACGGGATATGATCTGGTGTGTTTAATTTTGATCCATTGGATGTTGCATGTTTATATTTGTGTTCTTTTGAGTATATTAATCAAACAAAGTATGTATAGATACCAAGTACCTACCCATAGTATATCATACAGCAATATTACATTTATTTGTTGAGAGCATATATCAAACAGCTTTAACATTTTAAGGAGCGAATTAAATTACACAGGCGTTACTCAGAGAGCAGATTACGAATGAAAAATTGAAAAAAAAAAACCCAATTCCGAAGCAAATATGACTAGTTAATAATGATATTTAAGTCACACTTTTATATTTTTATCGATGACATATAAATACGTCTTAAATAAGTGTAGAATGTAGATCTATCATATTTAGGGCGCATGTAAACTCTGCCAGTGAAAAAAATAGTATAAAACAGTATACACTCTACAATTAATATAACATAAGTACAGATAATTTAATGATAGACAATTGTAATAACTAGTAATCAAAAAATATGTAGATATATTATGTTATTATGACATTAAAATATGTTATAATACTTATAATAATTTGAACTGTGATCTAAAATTATGAGATACTATTTGTAGAAATTTAAACCATTAAGTCTAATTTAAATCCATTATCACAACTATTTATTGTATATAGCTTTCTCTAAACCAATCATTTTTTTTTTCATTTTGAATTTTTGAGTTTACTTAGTAGAGCAATATTCAAATATCATATAGTTTTACAAAAGGAAGTCATTAATAATAGCGGAGTTTCCATATACCTATTCCAGGTAAGAAAATAAAAGTGGAGGAGTTAAAATTAACCGGTATTCTGGCAGAGTTTACAATCGCCCTACAAATAGGTTAGTTTATATTATTTATAAATTATAAGCAAAATCATATAAAATAAAAAATACACATAGGCAGTAAACGTATATATATAAAACATCATTTAGATACATCTTTTGAAAACGTATATTATATTATACTGCAGTACAATCTCGTAAAATACGGATTTATTAAATTATAATATTACTTTACAGAATAATAAAATTTTCAATCTCACATTAAAAACAATGTCGATAATTATTTAATTTAAGTATTATTAATTAATTTATTATTTTATTTCATTTCATAAATACATATAAACACTGGGCCACACAGAAAATTTGGGCTATATATTAGAATACAATTTAAATGTTTTCATCCTTTTTTATTACTAGGTAATATTAATATTACTAGTATTATTAATCCGTTTAAGACAAACTCCATAGGACATTAGGACTGGTTAAAAAACGTATAGTTCTGGAAATTGTTCATCAAATTACAGGATAAATAAGCATATAATATTATTATTAAGCGAGATTACTTATTTATGCTGTATTTTTTAACAGTATTAATATGTGTTCTGCCATGTACTTTAACAATTTATATTAGTGACTATTTATGCTGTACTTAACTTTTTTGGTTTATTAACCAGTCTCAGTAGTTAGTTATAAATATGAAATACAATTTTCAGTTCTGGAAAATATGATCCGACCTGTTGCATCAGACTTACTATCTGGAGTTGTGAACGGGGATATCAAAATATGTAAGCGGACTCGAACACTGGAAAAGAATGTAAAATTTAAATTATTTATTTTATTTTAATAAATAAATTTATTTAAAAGTCTTATATTTCTATAATGTACATTTGTAGAGTACGATTCAAACTCCAGTACGATGTCCGGGTGTAATAAAATTTGGAAAATTCGAAGTGGAGACGTGTTATTCTTGCCCATTCCCACAAGAGGAGGATTCTCCGAGATTAATATTTTGTGAATATTGTTTAAAATACACTAAATGTCAATCGATTTTGGAAAGACATATGCGACACTGTAATTGGAGAACACCACCAGGCACAGAGATCTACCAAAGTGGAGATTTAAGCGTTTTTGAAGTAATTTAATTTTATGAAACAATTCACTAGAGAAAAACTACCTACACAATTTTTTATTTATTTTTTCAAACAGGTTGATGGAAAAGTAGACAAAAGTTATTGCCAAACACTATGTCGATTGGGGAAATTATTTTTGGACCTAAAAACTCTGGACTATGGCGTTGAACCGTTCTTATTTTATATTGTGACGAAAAACGACGGTTTTGTAAGTGTACCTACCTATATAAAAACATTTTAAATTGTAATTTTCGAAGTGAAAACATCAATTAGCAGGGTCTGCCTTTCTCTCGAATTATGTGACTAAACGCGTAAAAGAATCATTGAGCGATACTATAACAAAATATTTAACGCTGTCAATCCAAATTATCTTAAGTCCATACATTAATATATATATATTTATGTGTATGTGTGTTTTTGTTTTTCTGCGCCCAATTAGAAGTCCACCCATTATAAAACTTTAAATTTTACTACAAGTCAATATTCCAAATTTATTAGTAGAAGTATTTAATTCTGTCTACCGTCGCAAGACGGTAATTCACTTTTTATTTTTTTTTTATTTTTGTCTACCATAATTATATTGTAATAATGTTCAATTAAAAATGTTAAGGGCTGTCATTTGGTTGGTTATTTTTCAAAACTAAAACAAAATGAAGAAAATTTTAATGTAGCTTGTATCGTTATCATGCCACAGTATCGAAGGGTATGGACGAATTCTCATCGAATTCAGTAAGTGAAAACTATATGGACCTGGGCGTTTTAGCATTTATCATGTTTAGTTTATTTTTTCAGGTTACCTTCTATCTAGAATCGAAAGACAACCGGGAACCCCGGAAACACCCCTTTCCGGCTTGGGAAAAATGACGTACGATGCATATTGGAAAGGTGTTATTCTAGAATATTTAGATAAACACAGAGGCATTGACAACATATGCATCAATGATGTTAGCAGTGAAACTGGTAATTTAAAAACATTTTATTTGAAACTTTTTAATCAGAATTTTGACAATCATAATATTAATAACAATTTTAATTTAGGTTTAATGAGACAAGACATTATAGACACGTTCAAATCTCTACACATGGTTGTGGAAATCTTTAAAGAAATGACCATATGCATAGACTGGAATGTTGTAGATTCCCACATAAAGAAGAAAATTGAATTAAAACAAATTCATATCGACCCAGATCGATTGAGGTGGACACCGTCAAATTTACCGGATGGCCAAGTTAGTTTTTTATGATAAAAAAAAACTATTTTAATTAATTATAATATTTTTTATTAGGATAACCAACATCTTGAAGAATTGGTTTTCATCAAGTGCCTTCCAGGTGGCTAACCCTAGTGTACCTGTGTGGGGCTGGCATGTATCCGGATTACACGCGGCTCACGAATGCCGCGATGGCGGGCCCGGTGGCGTTCAGAGCACTGTTCCCTACCATACCCGAGTCCACGCAATTGTACGTTATGAAGAACCGGCTAGCGGACGCCAAACGGGTGTTGGTCTGGTTGCGCGACGATGACAGTACGGTAGCCAATGAGATGGACGCCATGGTCGAGTGCATATGCAAGGAAAATGCGCAACACGTCCTTCACCAAGCCGTTCAGGGACTGGGTAAAACTTAAAGCGCTCATCGTCGGACAGGGCCTGTCCGTGTTCCGGGTGACAGCCAGCGTCAATTTGCTCATATATATGCACTTGACCGTCCACGCATACAAGCTCTCGTGGCATTTGCACAGCAAACGACGTAACCGATTACGGGTGGTCGTGCGTGGGTGCCGTCGGAGGGTTGTCGGTCGCGCACATAATCGGACTTGGCTGGCTGCTGTCCACCACCAACTGCAAACTGTTCTTGGCCAACACCCGGTCCATATCTAACCACGCGGTCATCACTATCACGCTGGCCGTCACGAAGTTCCTGGCCCTCAAGATTTACCCCGTGCTGGTGGACGACAGTGGCATTATGTACCGCAACTATCAGATATCGTCGCTGTCTGGGCTATAGTCTATAGTCACCTGCTTCCTGTGAACGAAGGCACGCGATCGAGTTCAACTGCTGCTGCTGGAGGTGGATGTGGGTGCATGGTGATGAAAAGTTCGATTTGTACGAGTACGAGTCGAGGACCCAAACGATTATTCTACGACTTTGGACACGCTTCGAGTGTGCAGAACGTTATACAAACATATTACACTTAATATACAATACAATATTATAATAGAAGTGGTGGGACGATCTGCTGCAGGAGAAGGACTCGCCCTGCGTTAATATTTTTTGCGACGAGTGCATTTGTCCGGAAATACTGCAGTCGTCGTCGTCGTCGTCAGGCACTTTAATATTAATTGTAAATAATATTATGTATATCAATCAATTTGTCTTTATTTTAAATATTGAATGTACATGATATTTGATATACATCCAAGTAAATAGCCTGTTTGTTCTATTATAATTTAAAGTAAAAACTTTTTACATTCGTCATTTTTTCTTTACTAATTCATAATATAATCAAAATATTTTAAGTACCTAATTTATTGTCTTTTTATTTATTTATTAATTATAATATGTCATCTATCTTTTGATAGATCATCTATTTTTCAAAAGAAGTACACTGATGTCGGTTGATAAGTGATTACTGAGAAAAAAAGGTTAATGACCAAATCATTAATAAGTACTTATTATTAAGGTTAAATAAACAGTTACATACTACTGTTTTATATACTGGGTAACTTTTGAACTTAAAATTCTTATTTTCACAGTTAACTGTCCTGAATACCTGATAAATACAATTATTTTTCGAGTATTAGCTTAACTTGTATTATGTTAGTATATATTACATTATATTTTCTAAATATACCTAGGTATCGGCTTTATTTAATTAATGACACATAATTATTTATTATATTGCGACTTTAAAATACCTACACAAAGTAAAAACAAATAATGAATGGTAAACGGTAATTTTGTACCTGGGTACAGTAGTACAGTACTACAGTATATTGTTTATAATCTATAACTCAGACACTTTGTATGGTCAGGTAAAAATATACATTACAGAACGCTTTGTAATTTGTGCTATTCTATACATTTTTATTTTTATTTTTTTATTATTTATACACAACACATACCAGCGCATGGTTCAGCAGGCACAATAACAGTATGATCTGTATAAAAAGAAAACATGAACAATTTTAATGAAAAATATACCAATTGATGACACTTTCGTATTTTATTTTCTATTATATACATACATAAAATATATATTATAAATATAAATTATACCTAAGTAGTATACACTATACATATATAATGTTAAACTTAAAAATTATGTTTCAGTTAGAAATTAATAAAAATCTTTAATTTTATAATTAACATTAGACATTTTGAACTACAATTGTTCCATAAATATTGTAAGATAAACCTCTTAAATATTGAAATGGTGTTATTTCAGATCAATTTTTCACAATTCTTCTTATTTTGTTATCATGCTTCTTGTACTTTTACATCGTGGTAGACTTGATTCTCTCGGGGAACAATTGCAGTTTAGCTACCCCTCGCTATTTTGAATTTTTTTTATCGAAACTTATGTAACTCATCGAGTTAAGAACGATGGTGCAATCAGAATTTGTCGCTCTCACTTAGTTTCGAAGTTATGGCCTTCCAAAGTTTTCAATTTTACGTTTATATGCATGCGCGCAACACTACTATAATGCCGCGTGGAGGACCATTTTTGTTATTTTTTTGTACTTCCGTATTCTAACCTATTAAAAACGATGGTGCAATAATAATTTATTAAAAATAATCAAGAATAATTATTACAGAATAAAGTTAATATCAATTAAATGATAATAATAATTAATAATACATTTAAAAATTTACAACAATTCAATATTGTCTTCGCCATCAGTGTCTGAATCGGACTCTGTTGTTTCGTCATTATTCTGTGGTGTGGCGAACCAGTGCCTTCGCCATATACTCCCTCCCCATGTCGGTCGCGCTCCCTGCGTTGGCAACACCGCTCGGCCCTCCGCGTCGTTCGCGCCCGCGAAGTGTCGGGCACTCGGGCGGCTGCCAATTGTCACTCACTCTCTCTCTCTCGGCAACCGTCAACCGACGTACACGACACGTACCGACGTACACGACACCGTCCCGAGCACCGCCGCCATCTTTTTGCCACTGGTAAAAACATTCTTTTCCACACACGCCACGAGTTATCGCGCTCTAACAGTTCGCTCGAGAAACCGCCATCTTTTCCGTCCGCGTGCTCGCGTTACACGTTTTTAGTACTCAGCAACACGAGTCACGACCACAGGTCTCCCTCAAGTACACGACCCGTAACACGCACTCCGCGACGGACACCGGCGTACCTACTCTCATCGCGTAAAAATCCCGACCCGTGCGTCGGTACAGAACATCGAGACTCGACACCGTCCCCGCTGCTAGTGACCGGCATTGCCTCATCTTACTTTGTAATATTTACGTCCGACTAATAACAATAAATATTTATCTACTTCAAGCCGTCTCAGAGTACATTATTTCGTACCTTGTGTATGTTGGCCGCGTAAGTTGTAACATCCAAAAACCTACGCTCGCCACAATAGTTTTTGACTTTTTGTTTACACCCCGAGCTATCTGTTTTCATATAGTCTGTGATAATAATATTGAAGTTATACTATAACTATATTGACTATTGAGTATACACGTTTTCGGTTAATCATATTGTTCATTTTATACCTCTTGAGTATTGTTATTTTATATTTTTTTATTTCAATTTTTAATAATATCAATATTACTGTGCCTACACCGCGACGCCGTTGAACTCGACAAAGCCGTAGGACCGAAATCCACACCCGTCACACGGGCGCAGCTTTTTGTTTTGTTGTCGTGATTCGTGGTCACTTGTCTTGTCGCTCGCGCCTCGCCGTATATTCGTGTTTCGCACAGAATCCTCCATCGACCGCGACGGAACGCTGAGAATCGCTGCTTCTACTTCCAACGTCAACACGGTTAGTCATATAATTCATTTTGTACCTATTGATATATTGTTACTTTTATTTTATTATTTATATATTCAATAATAACAATATTAAACGCCGTTAAACTCAACAATACAGTAGGATCACACGCACAAACTTTAATTGTTTCGTTGTCGTGATTCGTGATCGCGTGGTCACTGTTGTCACTTGTCAGTTCTCAATTCGCAGTTCAACATTTGCCACTCGTCACGTCTTGTCAGTTTTCGATTGCGCCGTCCGCCATCGATGGAACACTGAGAATCTCTGCTCCTACTTCCTACGCCGACACAGCTACCGCGACATACCACGTACCGCCCGGAAAGCGACTATAGGTAAGAATTCTCACAAAATTCGTCTAAATCATAAACATTTGCAAATCATATTAAGTTTGCAGGTAGGTACTACACGTGTCGTATGCTATCTACTGGCGTATGCAATCTTCTCAAAACGATTGCTTGTGTCGTATGCTGTAGACGTAAACAAAAATATTTTATACAAATGTGTCTTTTATGTCTCTTAAATAACTTACTCTTACATATTTCCAAAAACATTAAATTGTATGTGTTTGAGCACCCGTATGGATTTATGAAGTTTGGTATGGTTGTGAAGAAAAATTGTAGGTTGAACCAAATTGAAGGATTACGGGGAAAAACGATAATAGTCAATATTCCTAAAATGTTCAGTATTTGGGACTCTGGTCTTTTTTTCCCGTTATGGTAATACTTAAAGCTGTATTATACCTATCATTGACCATGATCTTTTTTCCATAACTCGACTCACGTGTCGATTTGAAACTAACCAAAAGGTACTATTATTATTTGATTTTTTTCTTTCTTTTGACTATGATTTTTTTCCCCGTAACCCTTTAAATGTATAAACATTACCTCCCCAACCAGAATCTTGTTATTTTTTTATAGCGCTCAATTCCTGTAAATTCCTGTTATACCTGTTTACCCAGAAGTAGAACTGAATATGGTATGTAGCTTAGACACGTCACCCTAACCATATCTGGGGAAACTTTGACTTTCTAGGTAAACAGGTAGAGCAGGAATTATAAAAAGTTGACCATGTGAAGGTGAAATTCATAATATTATTCTTTAGTCAATGGTAGGATATATTCTAGTGTCTACTGTCTAGTCTTCATGAGTAATGAGTAGGGCTCGGATTTTTAAAGAAGCATTTTAAGTAGCAAAAAAAAGCAGAAAAGGCATTTAGGTATTAATTTATTTCTAAAAAAACAAATTTCAATTAGGTACACATAAAATTAAATTTAAAAAAAGGAATTTACAACCATAATTTAGTCAAGTTACATTCATTAAAACTCATTCTATTGGGTGCCATAATTTAGTCAAGTTACATTCATTAAAACTCATTCTATTAAGTCCTGCCCATCCATTATACTTTGAAAAAACACTGTTGCACTTTTCTAAAATCAATTTCGCTACTTCACCATTAGCTTCCTCTAACTTTTGTTATTCTTCTAACACAATACTTTTACCGGCCAACTACAGTATTAGAACGTGCAATAAAAATATGCAGGTATAATTCAGATAATTTTCCCTTTCCTTGAGTCGTAAATACAACTATAGATAATTGTAGATAAAACTATTTCGGCATAATAACCATAGTTATTTTATCAGTCATACATTAATTACTGGTTTTCCCACTGGTTTTATTATTTCTGATTATAATAATTAAGTCCAAGTTAAAGTATAATGTACATAGGTAGAAATAAGTTGAGTTTTCAAGAAAAGTATGTAAAACTTAAGAAAAAAGAACCAAATAGAGGAAAAAGCAATAAAAAGCAGGTTTTGAGGAAAAAGCAAAAAAAAAGCAAAACAAGGTTTACTTCATTAAAATCAGAACGATTCAAAACGTATTTGTGTATAAGAATTATCTTTGTATGGCACTCCCCTCAAAAGAAGCATTTGCTACAAAAACCGAGCATTACTAATGAGTATACTCAACTTTGGTGTTATTGTAATAAATTATTATTAATGTTCATAATAAAAATAACAATATACAATATGCTCAACATACGGTTCATGTGCGTTGGATAAATTTAGATATAATGAACTTATTACGACTAACATACAATTCCCATCTTACATTCTTACTTCACAACTTCTGACTTAATTTATCCCAGTTGTCCCTACCAACATCGATTATTTATTTTGTATATTAGCCCATAGTTTAATACCATATCTTTGTCTAGAACTCACAAATTGATTTGAATTCAACTGCAGTAGGTAAGAAAATGATAGGTCTCGTACCTATTCTAAAAACTTATTTTAATTTAATCTGACTAATAATTTAATAATTTCTTAACATCAGCATTATGTTGTTTTTTACCCTGTCTAAACTCTAAAGCACCTAAATTTAGTATTAAGTTTTAACACAATGATGATAATTAAAATTAATCACAATTTTTAAAATATATTTAAAGTTGTTAGGCACATCAGTAAAAGAAATGGATACCATTCAGGCTTCATCTTGTGAAAATAATCTAAAGCAAATTCTGAAATCAAATGAATGTGAACCAACAAGTTTTAGAAATGACTCTCACTCTGTAAGAATACTGGAAAATTTACAATCTCTACGCAAGTAGGTATGTTTACAGTGATTTTACCTTCATACAAAATAAATATCACTTACATTTTTGTTTTTAGAAATGAGTTTTTATGCGATGTTAGATTTGAAGCAGATGATGGTAAAATTGTAATTGGACATAAAAATGTACTAATAGCAGCTAGTCCATATTTCCGTGCAATGTTTAGTAATTTTGAAGAAAGCAATAAAGATCTTATCAATATAAGAAAATTAGATTCCTCAATTTTACACTTATTAGTAGATTATATTTATACTGGAGAAATTATGGTCACAAAAGAAAATGTACAGGTAACTATAATTAAATATTTAATTTTATATAGACTTCAAACAACATAATATCATTTTATGTGAATTTTTTTTTTATTTCTAAGGTGTTATTACCAGCTGCAGATGTATGGCAGTTAGATTATGTAAATGGTGTATGTGCTGAGTTTTTACAAAAACAACTGAATCCATCAAATTGTCTTGGTATCAGAGCGTTTGCTGACTTATATAACTGTACTGATTTGTTGTCAATTTCTGAAGCATATATTAAACAAAATTTTTTGTATGATTAACATTTTTTAATTCTCCATATCAAGAGTAAGTAGGTAATTTATTATAAAAATAATGTTTATTATTTCCAGAGAAATAGCTAAAAGCGAAGATTTTCTATCCTTATCTTCTGAAGATTTGGTGAAGCTTATTTCCTCTAATGACCTTGCTGTTCTATTTGAAGAAAAAGTAAACAAACTAAAAATTGTATTTTTAATATTTTGTATGGAAAATCAACTTATGAAGGTTTACAAGTTGTACAATACAGTTGATGTCTAGACTCCACAGGAATCACTGTATCAGATGTGTTATATTTGAATTCAATGATATAAAATCATTGTAAACGAAAAACGATTCTGAGCAAATACGGTTTAATAATATTACTAGAAGTATATTTTATGATATTGTTAATAAACTAATATATTTTACTATTAGACATTATTAATACTGTATTTCTGGAGCAGTTTTAATTATTTTTCCAAAAAAGTTGCATATGAAAAGATCATTGTGTGCATACAATATAACAATATACTTTAAAATTTTAAGTTCCTACAAATAATATTTTTAAATTAAATAACTAAAATTAATAAATCTTGATGACCATAGAAAATAATTTTATTGACTGTTATTGAATATAAACAAAACAATTTCTTATTTTAAATGTCTATAAATATTAATTAACTCTAAAATAGTTAAAACGTTTTTTAAAATTAGCTAAAATCAATTGTATATTTGTATCTCCTTGATGATAAAAAAGTTTTGTGGTCAGCCCCGACTGTAATTAATTTTCTATAACTTTCACCTCCACGTACCACATTGATTAGTCAGTAGGCCCAAACAATTTTGCAAACGGAGCACATAAACCTTTTACTGCATGTCTATATTGTGATTTATGTGTATTCAAAAATAACAAACAATATATATTATTTAATACCATTCAAATATAAGAATTATTAATTAATATTCCTTTGCTTAATATAAACAGTAGGAACATAAGATCTTAAAGATCTATTATATTTTTGGGATCCTGTGATAATTATTCTCTATTGAATGGTTGAACAAACTATTATTATTTTTTAATCTAGTTTTAAATATTTTTTACTGTAGGTATTTGAATGTGTTATCAAATGGGTAAAACATGATTCAGATCATAGAATTGATTTTTTGCCAAAGCTAATGGAACATATACGTTTGCCATTACTAAAGCCTGATATATTATATAATATATCTGAAGAACCTCTTCTAAAAAATAGTCTTAAATGTATGTTATTTTCATAAATATGCCATCATTATCGATTTATACATTTTATGAATTATTATTATAATTTTTTTAGGTAGATATTATATAATCAAAGCATTACATTTTAATCATCAAAAATCAGTTCAGTATTTTACCATTCCAAAAACAATTAGGTTTAAACCTAGACAGTTTGATGGTTTTCAAAAAGTATGATTCCAAATTGATTAATTTATCTTCACAATAATTTTGTCGATGTAATTCTATTAGGTTCTTCTAATGTTCAGTAAATCTTTTGACGTGTTTAATACATCGCCAAAGTGTTATACTGAATGGTATAACCCAGCAACCCAGCTAAGCAAGATTGCACCAGGGTTAAATGAAAGTCGGATGAGTGCTGGTTTTGGTGTGATAAATGATCAATTTGTGTTTGCTGTGGGAGGTGTAAATCGATCGAGTTCTAAATCTGTTAGTATGCTTGACGTATCTTCACAATCACCATCATGGGTTCCAATGGCTAACATGTTAGTTAGTAGAATGGATTTAGGAGTTGGTGTATTGGATGATTGTATATATGCAGTAAGTTAAATCAATATTTTATTTATTTTATATTAAAAATGTATATTATTTGTAATTCCAGGTTGGCGGACGTGATGGCAACAGTTCTTTAAAAAGTGTAGAGGTTTTTGATGTCAGTACCCAAAAATGGAGAATGGTGTCTAGTATGACAATTGAGAGACGTAATGTGGGTGTTGGTGTACTCAATAATCGTCTATATGCGGTGAATATTTATATAATTCCTTTATTTTTAATTTGCAATATGTAATTTAATTAAATTGTGTAGGTTGGTGGTTCTGCAAATGGTAACGGTTTGAAATCTGTTGAATATTATGATTCCACACTTGACATATGGACTCCGGTTGCAGAAATGTCTGAGTGTCGTCGAGATGTTGGTGTAGGGGTTTTGGATGGTCTTATGTACGCAATTGGTGGCGTTAATGAAAGGGTGTCTCTTAAAAGTGTTGAGGTTTATAGACCAAGTGATGGAGTTTGGTCTTCTATAGCTGATATGAATTTACCCCGATGTTTACCTGGTGAGTAGTGACTATGCCAATTATATTTTGTGTAGAATAACCTTTGTAAAAATATATTGAATTTAAATTACATTATCTTACAGTAGTAGCCGTATTAGATGGTTTATTGTATGTTTTTGGCGGAGAAACAGGATCTTTAAGTAGCAAGACTTTTGAAATTTACAACCCTAACACCAATACTTGGACCTTGGAAAGATTGTTAAGATTAAAAATTTATGGTGGAGTAGTTGTCGATAGATCCATAGGCGCAACTAGGATCAATTTTTTGGGGGGGCTAGAATTCGCCCCCGCACCCCAATAACCTTATAAACCGGATGTCCGGATGGCTACTGACAAATAAATAAATTCATATATTACAATATTTTAATTTTTAATTAAGTTATTATTCAATAGAATACTAATTTTCTATGAGCTGCTCCAAATTTATCAATAATTGTTTTTGTCTCTAAACTATTTGTTAGATCCCTTTCAATATTAATTATTGATAAATTTGAAAATCGCTCTTGTGTCATTGTAATCCTCTGCCAAGTTTTTAATCTACATCTTATGAAATGTACAACCTGGATAATAACTTAAATAATAATAATTTCAGGTTCTTTTAATTAAAAAAAAAAATTTTCCAATTTCTATGACGAATAGCCCCCCTAGCCCCCACCTAATTGCGCCTATCATAGACCACATCATTATCATTCATCAGCTTACAGTAGTACTCATTGTTAATAGTAATATGAACAAATTTTTGTGTAAATTATGATGACACGTGTATTGTTTTAAATATTTTTGTTATTTTCAATACCTGTTTGATATGAATGTTTTTTTTATAATTTATACTAACTATTTTAAAATAAAAAAATTAAGCTATACTTAAATTATATCTATAATCTACTATTTAAATTATTTTTTTAAATTTCTTTGTGGAACTTTGTATTGTGTACACATTAAAAATGTACTTGAAATTTGTAGCTCATTATTATTTCATCATTTTATATACATGATAAAATATTCAAAATATTTCGACTCGTATTAAGAGATTTATAGATGTTTTGATTTTTTTTTTTTAGTTGATTTTCTATAAATGTTCATAATAATGTTACTGTTGGGTCAGAAAGCTTAATTCTTTGTTCCTCATACGTTGTTATGGTAACAGTTTAAAAATGTTATTAATGTATGATCACAATTTTTTTATAAGCATTTACTTCAAATTTTTAAAAAACTATGCTGTTAAAAACGTATAAATTGTTCAATTTGTATAGCTAAGGATTGAAAATTAAAAATAAGGTTTCTACTTTCCTGTTAGTAATTTAATCTAAAAAATATATAAACCCAGTTTTTTTGGTGATAGATATTTTAAGTTCAAATTTCAGGCGATACTTCACAATTATATAAAGAGTCACTATTTATTTTTAGTTGTTTTGTTGTAATTTAAAAAAAATTATTCATGAATGGGCAATTGATATTTAAAAGTATACAGGGTGATTTTTTTATCGTGAAGCAGTTAATATCTCTGGAAGTATTAGGAATTTTAAAATAATTTTTTTTTAAACTTTCTAGGTTTTACTATTTTACACTGTTATAATTTTGAAAATTTTAACTTACTCCCTTATTTGATAAAACACTATCAAATTTCGATTTTCAAATGGCAATACCTATTTTCGATAACGAAAATCTATAAACATACTGAAAAAAAAAATTTTAACGTTTACAGAATTTAATTTGAGTAAGCCGCTTACGACTTATTAATGCTAAAATATTCGTTCATTTTACTGCTACTGGGAAATTTAACAACCCAACTGTAAAAACCAGAAGTCAAAACGAAATTTTATCTCAATTTAACAATACCCATAATAATCGATAATAACTAATAAGAACAATAGTACAAAGGTCACACGAATTCGGAATTGGACCTTAATATCTTATCACCCCTTCCAGCCGAACACATCCGAGTGTCCAGTGAAATAGTGAATACTGAATAACCATAGACATATTAATAGACATGTGAATAACACATATATATTGAAAATTGTATCGTATGCTACAACTGTAGATCGAAGATACCACCACAATACCACCTTCACGTCAATGTAGCGAAATTGCATATACACAGCGCCGGCTAACAGATGTTAATATTATAATGACTGAAATAATATTAATATAAAGGTAACAATTAATATTATTTATCAGACCATAAACTTCTTTTTTTTTCGTTTTAGACTCAACAGAGCAAATTGTATTAATACTATACCATGTCCACTGACTTTATTTCAACAGAATTTCTTAGTGAAAATAGGTACAGTCGATTCCGCTTTATTGGGACACATCGGTTGGCTGTAATTTTGTTCCAATAAAGCGGTTGTCCCAATAATCCGAAATACAAAAACCAACATATAAATTTGTTGAAAAACTGATTTGTTTTATATATTTTTATTATTACAAATTACAAACAATGTATTATAGAAATTATTTGATAGTACAAAAAGAAAAACATGATATAACCTAATTATTTATAAAAATACTTACATATAAAGTACATATAAATATTTTTTATTTTTTTATTATGTACCTATTTTATCTTATTTAAAAAACTGTTGATTTCGGTACTCCTAAAATTTCCGAAAGACGACGTGTATTACAGCCTGGTAGCTGTAATTTAATTTTGTCCAGAATTTCTAATTTTTGAGCAAACGATAAATCTTTACGTACACGAGCCATTGTTGCTACACGCGACAAACACGACTGATGCACCATTGCACCAAATAACATTTAACAACTATCACATTTGAACATACGATAAAAGATAAGATAAAATAAAGTTAAATAAGATAAAATGTAAAAAAAGTAAAAAACTTAAAAAATTATAAGGATAAAAATATTTAAAAATATAATTTTTTAATAAAAACGTTGTTTTATAAGCGACTTGAAACTATGTAAAAAAATATCTTCAAAAAAATTTACACTTTTTGAAATAATATATATATATAATGGTATACTGGGTGATTCTTTTATCAAACAACACTCATTATTTCAAAAAGTGTAAATGATATATTATGTCATTCAAATTTTTACTATCAACTATTTCATTATTAACATTATTATATTACACATAATTATTGTTATTTTTAATTGACTCTTTTTACTTATTATTATTTTTATATGATCCAAAAAAAACAGTGTACCTATTATACAATCATACATAATAATAATTATTTTTAATATTTTTTAATTAATTATCTCTTTATACTTATTATCATTATTATTATGATTAAAAAAAAACAATCACCAATTTTTTTGGAGATTACTCTGCTAACCTCCACGTGGTGTCTTCTGGGTGGTAATAGGCTGAAGGGACTCAACTCGAACAACCTAAAAATATTGGTCGGACTCAACTCCGATAACCCAAAAGTATTTGCTGGACTCAATTCAATATTTGGGACTCAATTCAATGTTATCCGTATTAGGTAACACTAAAAAAGAGGGTGCCCAAAAGAATAATTTGGTAAACAATATAACATAATATGTATGAGTTATGAAAATTTATAAGGATAAAAGATGTAGGTAACAGAACTAAAATAATAACGTATAATTGGGCATAAAGTAGAGGTATTCAGTACCGTAAAAAAAAAATTAATAATAATATGTAGGTATACATATAATATGATATATAGGGCCCAAGAGAATAAAATAAAGAAATATAACAACACTATATAATATGATAATTTTATAAAACGAATATTGATAACAATATATTATCATCTATTTTTTTTTTATTAATTATTATCCTGCGGCAACTTAGGCCATTGGGAGGGAGGTGGTACTGTAGGTTTTGGAACGGTAGGTGTGTTATACGTGGGTGTATTTTTTGGAAGAATTTCGAATGGGGCACCCGTAGGTTAGGTTTATCATCTATTACTGAGACCTGAAATATGGCAACTCGACTTGGATATTATCCAACTGTTCAAGTTTGTAATTCATTTCATACTGCCACCGAAGGGCGGCGATGCGTGACGACTTGTGGACACGTGGACGGAGGACGAACAAGGCGGATTACCGGCTCACAAGCTCGCACACCACAAACACGTTAAATACCTATGGGTAGACTGCTCTGTTTAATACCTCGCGGATACGTGGTTAGGTTAGGTTAAAGAGCAGGCTCGACGTTCCAGGACGGCCGTGGCGCTCGCATGCAGGCTTGGCGTTCAACATGATGGAAGCGAATGTTAAAGGACGGCGGTTTAACTATAACTAATTTTTTAATTCAAATTTAACACCATCCATTTCAGTGACTCACTTGTAACCTACTGTAGTACAGCAGAGCGACACCCACTTATCCGATTTTTTAATATTTTATTTGATAAAATACCTATTTTCACTAAGAAATTCTGTTGAAATAAAGTCAGTGGACATGGTATAATATTAATATAATTTGCTTTGTTGAGTCTAAAACGAAAAAAAAAAGAAGTTTATGGTCTGATAAATAATATTAATTGTTACATTTATATTAATATTATTTCAGTCATCATAATATTAACATCTGTTAGCCGGCGCTGTGTATATGCAATTTCGCTACATTGACGTGGAGGTGGTATTGTGGTGGTTTCTTTGATCTATATTCTATATTATTATTCGTTATTATTTATCTCTAGTTGGTAAATGCACATTAATATAATATTATAATATTAAATTAATGTATTTTGGTTTCGATGACAGTTGTAGCATACGATACAATTTTCAAAATCACAATTCAAATAATTTGTATACATTTATAAATTTTAATTCAGAAAAATAATATGTTTTAGTTTTTAAATACTTTTTTATAATATTTTATATTAATACAATTTTATAATTCTGTAATTTGTTAATGTCCATTATGTTATTTATGTAAATAATTAACAGTTATAATATATTTTTTGATTTTATTATGTAACCTTAAGAGGACATAACACCCGCATGTGTTGTCGCCGCCTTACAAACGCGTAAAATAAATTCAAGTTTTATGCCGTATTGCCGTTAGTATAAAAATTAGAGTGAATTGAACTATCATGAAACTTGACGGTAAGAACATTATCTGTGTTTTGTTGGAAGTTTTTTTACGACAATTCAGTTTTGAAGTGATTTATAGCGTGTATAATAAATGTAAATTAAAAATGCTCATAACTCAATCAAAAACAGAATGATCGAATATTGTATAAAAACTTCCAACAAAACACGGATAATGTTTTTACCATCAAGTTTCATAATAGGTCGATTCACTCTAATTTTTAAGCTAACAGCATAAAACTTGAATTTCTGAGCTTAAATTTGGTGTGATGTATTTGTAAGCCGTCAAGGACACATGCGGGTGTGGCGTCTTCTTAATATATTTTCATTTCAATTTTTACATATATTTAGTGCAATTTCCAAGTATTTTTAACGGAATTAAATGCGGCCTTTACTTATAGGTCATAACTAGAAAAATGGCTCTCTCCATTACCAGTTAGTGCCAGTTAGATGTACCAATATAAATATATAGGTAGTTATTATATTATATTATATCAAAATATTATTTTTTCGGAATAGAATATTCCCATGTTCGATGGGTAGGTTAGGTTAGGTTCCCACACATTCACATTCACTGTCATAGTTTATTGAAAATTAACCGGTAAAATAACCCTCGCAAAATATAATCCAAACAAAATGTATTTTTCGCAAGAGTTTTTGATCGGCGTGTCGTTTGCTTGCGTCGATGGCGGTGGAATGGCGTTATTGTTATCAAGACAAAAGCATCAACCTACTGATGTACGTGAACAGAGAAATATGAAAGAAAACGTAGCCAGATTAGAGGGAGGCTGGTAGAACGTATATGAAGATTGAGGGTAATTAAATCCAGTGGCTCAAGGCGTGAGTTTTTGGTTGGGGAGACTTTGAAAAAAAAAAAGCTCTAACCCTATGTCCTAGCTTGTGCGGGCGAGTGCGTGCGTTTTATATACTGACCACGTTGTTCTGCACGCAATGCGTTGTCCGCATGCGATGAAATACGAGCTATTTTGTTATTCCCCACATGCTTGCAAACCATCTAGGACATGGCGTAATAAGGTGGCGTTGATAATTGAGGACTGAGGTAGGTAATACGAACTACGGTCTGCGAGACGCGTCTCGTTGTGCAGATAGTAAACCCCACACAATTAATATTCCCCCTGTACCCGCGCGCCCATAATTGGGAGACGTCTCTTTGACTTAATACCATATTTGGAATGACTAAGTAATTATAATAACCATCCAATAATTTTCATACCTACCAAAATTATACCAGCCACTTTTTTGGAATTACACTATATTTTTGACGACATGGAATTAAAAATTAATTTTTTTTATTAGTTAATAGTAAAGAAAAAAAGGTGGGCAAGTGGGTGTCGCTCTGCTGTACAGTAGGTTACAAGTGGGTCACTGTATAATGGATGATATTAAATTTGAATTCAACGATATAATATCATTGTATAAGAAAAACGATTCTGAGCGGAGACAGTATGTCAGTCTAGGTATAAGACATATTATATACATTTACATAATATCTATGGTACTAAACCAAAATTTGACCTATAATAGGTAGGTACCTATAATAAATTCCAAAATTAATCATATCAAAATATCCATTAGGTACTTATAATGCGTTGTACATCAACAAAAACCGTGATACTATCATAGATATATAATAGTACACTTTACAAGTTTCAAGTATCCACGAATAATATTATTCAATCACAACAAAATAACTAAAATAGTTATTCTAGGTTTTTTAATATGTAATTTCGTCCAAATTTGAATTTAAAATGTCTGTAAAAAATAACTGTGTTCATATATTTTTTAGATTTTTTGGTTACAGCATGAACTATTTACGAGAACCTTTGTGTTGAATTTGCAATCCTTAGCTATAAAAACTGAACATTTTATAATTTATTAATTACAATGATTGATAATTTTCGAGATTTTGATAAATTTTGTCAAAATTTGATCTTTAAATGCTTATAAAAAAAAAACTGTGCCTATGTATTTTTAATATTTTTCAACTGATATTGTAACAGTATATCAGGAGCCTTGTATTAAATTTTTACACTTTTTGGCCCAACAGATAAAACTTTATTGATATTCATAGAAAAAAAAACTAAAAAAATTGAAAAATGAAAATATCCCTAAACAGTTCAAAATAAATCAAAATATTTTGAAAATGTTATCGTGTATAGAAAATGCAAATATAAACAACCAGTGAAAATTCCATGTATATACGTTCATTTGTTTTAGAGTTACACCAAAAACCAAAATCGATTTTTTGGAAAGCCAATTTTGCGTAAAAATTTCCCGTTTTTCCTTAATTTTTATGTTGTTTTTCCCGGCGCTTGTGAAAACTACTGGGAAATGTTTACTTTTGACCCCCCAAAGTACCAACTAGATTCACTTTCCTATCAGAAAAAGTACTATTGAAGAAAATCCAAGCACTTTTAATGTCCTAAAACGTGATGACAGACACAAAAAAAAATTAAAAATTAAAAAATCTAAAAAAAAACACATCATTGTAAAACCAATACATTCATCGCTCCGCTCAGAATCTAAAATATATTAGGTTTCTCTATGCTAAGCAATTTAAAAGTGCTATACAATTCTGACACTATATTAATTGTAGATGATAATTCAAAAGTTGTCCGATATTATAAAATTAATTATTTATAGTTCATTGTACAATAAATCAGTCTTATGTTCCACTCGTTTATATTTTACTACCTTCGAAGACTACACAATGCTATTTATGCTATTATTACGATTTTGCGTAAAAATTCCCGTTTTTCCTTAATTTTTCTTCTGTTAATCTTGTCGCTTGTGAAAACTATTGGGAATTTTAAATTTTGACCTCCCAAAAGTACCAACTAGATTCACTTTCCCATCGAACAAGTTACTGAAGTTGAAAATCGAAGCATTATTTCGACTACTAATCGTGTACATAGACACAAAAAAAACACACATCATTGTAAAATCAATACATTCATCGTTTCACTCAGAATCTAAAATCAAACAACAGCTATATGGACATGGCGTTGTGAACAATATTAAATGTCTATCATTTATTTAATGATAATAATACAAGGTAGCTGTTTGTCAACGACAAGTACGACGATTAGAAAGTTTAGAAAGTTTTAAGCAGTTTATTTAAATTATTTTTCCAAATGTACCTATATGGGGCATGGGGCCCGGGATGCGATCGCATTCCGTCCACCATTGCCAGTCCTCCACTGAATGGACGTAATTTATGCATATTCAGATTTTCATAACGATAATGTGTGAATGCAGTTCGATAAAAACTAAGACTTTATAAATTATACGATAGTATTGTTTGTTATAATAATATATTATCTGGTTTAATTGTTTAAATATCAAAATATAACATGATCACAATATTTATTTACATCACTACGGTTTGCAAATAAACATAGTGCTCATAATAGTTTTTTGAACTGCAAAATGTAATACCTATTTCTCGAAAGAAATTTTGGTCGAAATTTTGTTCACTTGCGTCGGTAATCGGTTTGGCAGGAATGTCGTTTCTATTATCAAGGCGAAATATCCCTGCAACTACTGATGGATGTGGACTGAAAAATAAAGACGAAGTCTTAGAGGTAAACAAAATATAATACATAATATCATGTAGGTTTATATTTATCCATATTATTCAATTCCCTAATAAAAATTGGTTACTTTCCTACCGAATGGAAATCAGCCACAATAATTTTGTTCAAAAAACTAGGTAAAGATAACTCTAACCTGAGCAACTACAGACCTATAAGCCTTCTATCCTCAGTTAGGTTATTCACTTAAGGCTTACCAATTACCTAAAAGCAATAGATGCTATCCCGCATTTCCAATTTGGATTCAAATCTAACCACTACACCGCTCAACAATTTCTGCGCCTAACATACCGTGGCCACCATGCCCCGCTCCCTTTAATCTGGGCTTATACTTATTATATTGTATGATATATTATTATTTATAACGATAAACTTGTTTGGTAATAAATAGTGGAATATGAGCACATTTTTATAGGATTTTAGGTAGGTAGGTATACTTATACTATATTTTAGCGCTTGCCCATGTTTTACTATCGCACGCCACTGATCAGTAATGACATTTAACAATATAAATATAATATAAGATATCCACGCTGACAAGTGACAAACCGTCACCGCTCAGAATCGTATTTCGTATACAATGATATTATATATTTATATCATTGAATTCAAATTTAATACCATCCATTATACAGTGAGCCACTTGTAACCTACTCTGCGGCAGCGCGACATCCACTTGCACACCTCTTTCGTCATAAAGCTGCTTATAACTTCATAAGTTGATTGTTACTTGTTAGTGTATGTGGTTGTATCTATTTGTTGCTAATAATGAATTGGCCATCAAACTAATCATTTTATATTACATATACGGCCATACCGGTAACTGATAAGTGATTACCAAGACCTAGTACCTACCTATTAAAATTACACCCACCCAAGACTTTTTGGTGGTTCAGTGAACCACAAAATGCATGATCAAGCCTCCTCTGCACGATACAAAATATTATGATCGATACACGGACACACACACCGACACCTGCGTAGGAAGTACGCCGGTGTATAAACATTTTACATGATAATAATACTATTTTTATTATATTTTACAATATTTCACTTACCTTTTAATGTTTATATTCTAATATTCTAATGTTTTAGATTTTTAATAATATCAAATAATAATTTTTAATTTGATTAAACAAATGTATTTATGTTACAATAAATGCATTGTTTATTTATTTAATTACTGGATTAATTATGGTACATTTTTACAATACATTTATTACATTTATAATACAATATGACCCTTATCCATTATACATTATACATTTATACATATTATACATTATTATTTATACAAATATTAATTTAAACAAGACATTTTCAATGGTACAAAATAATTTACAATGGAGCAATTAGTAATCAATATTATATGATATTACATGATAGATGGAGTGGTATTATACATTGTATACATATTATACATATTTTTACACAATTAATATTTCACACAAGACATTTTTTGGAACAAAATAATTAACAATATGCAAATAGTACCTAATTAATATTATAGACGATATTACGTAATAATAGTTGTGAAAAGGAAATCAAAAAACCATTACAAATTTATATTGCGTGGTACAACTGTATTATAATACAACTGTTGTAACCGACCAACGAATCACTGGACAGTCGTCTGCATCCGGCGATGGCGGCGGATAAGACAGCGGTCGCCTCGACCCTGCAAAAATCGGAGGCGACGGATACTCGAATTTCGATTCCGCCACACAACACGGCATCGGCGGCGGCCCCGTTACATCGAAAATCGCCGGCCCTATATAATATTGCAGCAAGGGCGGCGGCGGGTAGGCGAAATTTGAGGTAATTATTACGCTTGGCGGGGGCGGCAGGGGCTGTGTACAGTACAGCGCCGGCCCCACGTAGTATCTAAAGTACGGGGCGCACGTGTCAGCTGGGGGAGTATCGCCCTGTTGCGATGTTCTCGGCCCGTTCCGAGTGTCCTTAAACACAAAAACAACATCGAAATATTAATAATATGATCGTAACATTACAATACGATATTACAATGTTTAAATCCGTTTTTCTTAAACACAAACATAATCTCAATATAATAATATACGATAATAATGTTTAAATGCGTCCACGCAGGGGCTTAAATAATACAAATAACTATCAAACAATAGTTAATTCATGTACCTAGCCACCTAGGTAGGTACACCTATTCTTTTAATAGAACCATTTATTATTGTTTATGTTTGAAAATTATTTACTACATAGTACATACCTATAAATTAATGGTCTTAATGATAGGTTCCCAAATTCCCAAACACCTATATTTGTAATTAAATATTAACGACGATGGGAAAGTGAATCTAGTTGGTGCATTGGGAAGATCAAAATTTTGGTTTTTGGTGTAACTCCAAAACAAATGACCGTAGATACATTCAATTTTCAATTTGCATAATATTCTTTACACGATAAAAATTTCAAAATATTTCTCCTTGTTTTGAACTGTTTAGGGTTTAAGACATTTTTATTTTCCTATTTATTAAGTTTTTTTTCCAAGAATGTCAATATAATTTTATTTGTTGAAATTGTAATACAAGTCTCTTAATAAATTGTTACAATGACGTTTGAAAAGTATTAAAAATCCATTTTTAAATCCAATTTAAAGTTCAAATGTTGACAAAACACGTAAAAATCACGAAAATTTGCAAATTATTTTAAGCTATAAGTTCATAAAAAATTTTCCATTTAAATCTAAGATTTGAAAGTTAAATTAAATTTTCAATTTTGAAGTTATAATACAATAATGTTTAAATTCGTTTACCTCAAACACAAAAATAAACTCTTAATAATAATATACGATAATGTTTAAATGCGTCCTTGCCGGGGCTTAAACAATACAGATAATAATTATCAAACTTTAGTTATAATTAATGTACCTAAAAGTTGCTGACATAGCTATCTATTTTGTCGTGGTAATAAGTCTAAAAACTAATATTAACAGCCGAACGATCGGACAACGGGTTAGTGATAACAGCATATCAAAATACAAACATAGGTAATCAAAAACATACTTATTGAATTTCGACCATTATAATATTATTGGTAGACGGGAATGGTAGGTACGTACAGCGAGTGTTTTAGTTGTCTATAGTGCTAAGATTAGAGACTAAGAATTAAGAAAACTTAAGCTTAAAACTAATTCTGGACAGTAAACTTGTAAGTAGTTTAAAAATAAAACAGAGATCTAACATTTACCGCCGGATTTTCAACGATCGGCGGTGGTAAAGAACAATGTTCTGTTTCAATAATATCCGCGACGGTTCCCTTAAACACAAAATTATTATAATATTATTTTCCCTAGTCGAAGGTGGGTAAGTCAAAAAGGCGAACATTTTAAACTCGTCGCACGGAATTGGTTCCAGATAAAAACATTACCTATGTCTCGCTATTATTTATCATTATATAAAAGTGTTGTAATTTATTTAAATTTAATACTATATACCGTAAACAGACACCGAACTGCAGTTGTGTACTGGTGAATCCAACCATCGACGATTCGTTTCCATCTTATGATCGTCCCTAGATTCAATATATTACCAATATTACCAATATCATAAGTAATCGATCAACGACACCGAAGACTGTTAGGGACATTATACTGATGATTGCATACAATATACGATTGACAATAAATGTATAAATCGCAAGCAGCGTACAGTGGATAACGAACGTTTGTTGTGAAGTGAACAAATTTTATAAAACATATACGTCGTCAAGTATATGGAAGTACCTTAGTGATTCTATGCAGCCAGATAGGTGCCTATATTTATTCGAATAATAATTTTTTTTCAAACAAATTAATAATATTACAATTTTGTTCCCCATAAATATTCGCTCCCGTGTGCCCGAATGATAAGTATCTATACTTGAAATTATCAAATGAAAATGTCTAGTACCTCAGTTGATCAACTGTTCCATGGCCACCTCCAAGAATATATTTTTGATTTCAGTTTATTTTTGGTCTACCTTCTGAAAACCGGTTATTCCCCAGGGGACAACTACAGTCGAGAATCGACAGGGGTACGAAGACGGGGCGAATATGGTCACCCTTTTATACTCATAAATACTCATCTATACTCTAAACTATATAGATGTTTTTTTTTAAAATTATTTTGATGTAACGAACACATTTTTATTTTAGATTCTGAACGGAGCAATGAATGTATTGATTTAACAATGAAGTGTGTTTTTTTTGTGTGTGTGTGTGTCTATGTGTACACGATAAGTAGTCCAAAATATAATGGTTAATTTTCCACTTCAGTATCTTGTTCGATGGGATTAAGTGAATGTTTGGTGCATTTGGAAGGTCAAATTATTCCCATTAGTGTTCGAAAGTGCTGAAAAAAAATTAAGGAAAACCAGGAATTGTTAAGCAAAATCGGTTGAAAAACTAAGTTAAAAAACTCAAAAAACAAAAATTCTGCTTAAATTATCAAATAAATTTAGTTTAAACAGTAATAAGAGATGGGCTTAAGAAAATTGAGAATGTAAAGGGACAATTAATACTCTATGAAAAAGTACAAATCAGTGTTTGATAAAAATCCCGGATACAATATTTTAAAACTATATACAACTTTAAATAAAAATCAAGTTTATCCCTGTACGTTTAACTGTTGTCGAGAAGTACATATACTAATATTATATTTTATTACTATTTAATTATATTTCATTACTTATTAGTAGTAATTATTTATTACCATTGAGTAATGATAATATTTATACTCAATATTATCAATTTATTACTTATTATCGCATGCACTACTCCCGTGGCATTTTGATGTGCATAATCTCTCCGCAGCTTTGCACTTGTACTTCCGTGTTTTACATTTTTGTACACACGTACATCGGTCGTAGCCCTGACCACCCAAATTAGAAAATGTCCGTGCTGTCTCTCGGAGTGAAATCTTGATTTGTGGCACATCATCGACTTTCAGAAATCTTTCCTTGCAAATTACAAATTGGTTTCTACTATACAAAGTTGAAAGGCGACCTTCCTTAGTCCCGATTTCGTACATGTCATTGTTAACTGTAAAACAAATTGTATTAACCACCGCACCTTTCAAGTAAAAACCTCCAACACGCTTTCAGACACCTTTCTCCAAGAAAGTGGGGTCCCACAGGGGTCCACTATCTCTGTAACTCTTTTCCTGATCGCTATCAATGATATATCTGAAGGAATTTCACGCCCAAATATACCTCTACTATTCGCAGACGACTTCACTATTCTCTGCCGCAGTACTAACGTTAATTCTATTCAATCGATACTTCAAGACTCCACGAACAAACTAACGTCCTGGTCAAAAACTTCCGGCTTCCGTTTTTCTCCGGAAAAAACCAACCTTATAGTTTTCAGCCACAAGAGGAATAAGAAGAAAATACACATTAACTTCGGAGACCAAGTCCTAGAAAACCAACCCAATGCTAAAATACTGGGTATCATTTTTGATCATAAAGCTTCATGGACCCCTCATATTTTCAACCTAAAGAACACTACCACACCTAGACTCAACATCATAAAAACCCTAGGTCATACCTCATGGGGAGCCAAATCTCAAACCCTTCTTAAGATACACAAAGCATTCATACTATCGAAACTGGATTACGGCGCTCCAATTTTCTCATCTGCGAAACACACTAAACTTAAAATACTGGAGACTATCCACAACTCGGGAATCCGACTTTCCATCGGTGCCTTCCGCTCAAGCCCCATAAAAAGCATCTTAAATATTGCTGGAATCCCCTCCTTAGAAGTACGGTGGAGAGAACAAACCCTCAAATTAGCAGCAAGAATTTCAAGATCCCCCCAAAATCATATCCATCACCCTAAACATACATTCAATCACTCATTCATAAAATACGACCTCGAAAATATAATCCCATATGAAAAACCCCTATGTCCCCCATGGCAGTTCAGCATGAATATCAACATCGACCTACATCAATTCCCCAAAAACTCAACCTGTCCTCACATTTTCAAGAATGCATTCAGAGACTTCTGTTCACACACCTACCCACAAACCCACATATATACAGATGCCTCCATCATCGAAGGGCGAGTCGGGATGGCTATCATATGCGATGAAACTACAATACAATGGAAACTTTCAGACAAATGTTCGATATATACAGCAGAAACCCTGGCGATCCTCAAAGCTATCGAGTTCACCATCTCTGAAATAAATGACAACAATATTACAATATTTAGTGACTCCCTCTCCGCTCTTACTAGCCTCCAAAATCTGTATTCCCCGTCTGATATCGTCAGAAAAATCCAAAACACCCACTACATAGCAAAACAACAGGACAAAAACATCACATATTCTTGGATCCCTGGCCACTGTAATATAGACGGCAACGAACTAGCAGATACATCCGCCAAACTCGCCCACACATCCCCAAATTCTCTCTCCTTACCCTTTTTCTCCCTCAACGACATAAAGAGGGTCATCGAAAAGGATACACTACTTCACTGTCAAAAGGAATGGAATGAAATGTCAACCAAACTTAACGAAATCAAGAGAACCATCCTACCGTATCCACCTCCAGATAACATCTCAAGAAAACTTGAGACCTCTATAAACCGTCTCAGAATTGGTCACACACACCTTACACACTCCCACTTAATGAAGAAGGAAGACCCCCCTGTTTGCACATGCTGCGGAACACCCCTTACTGTGAAACACATCTTAACCGAATGCAAAGTTTACGACAAAGAAAGAAGGCTATACCAAATATCCAACCACCTCGCCGAAGCACTCAATCCGGACCCCAACAATATACACAAGATCATACAATTTCTCAAGCAAACGAATCTTATAAACAAACTGTAAATTCTAAATAATACCATCACTTAACCTGTCTCTTAATTATTATTATCTTGTCTTGTTTTAAATACTAAATTACTTTGTATACCTTTCAAATATTAATGTAATATGTAAATATACTTAAATACAATAATGTACTGTTACATCCAATGGCCATAGACGCCGCGGATAGTTGCTTAATAAAAAAAAAAAAAAAAAAAAAATTGTATTAGTTTATCTGGAATATTAATAATAAAAGTATAGTATTTATAGGTACTCGGAAGAATAACTCCAGTAATATTTTTATTTTTTATTCAGATACAGGTACAATTAACTTGTTAACATTAGCAACGTTTAACACGTCGTATTTTTTTAAAAGGTTATAATCATTCGGTTCCTTTTTTTTTGAATTATTCTTTAGTTGAATTATATGCGAAATTAGTTGATCATATTTAAGCTTTTTCAAAAATGAAGTATTTGAACCTTTTTTTTCTAACAAATCATTTAAATCTACATTAAACTTTTCCATATTCAAAATATAACTGCACTATACAAGCGATTCGCGGTTACTAAATAGTTAATTTTACGAGAATTAACCGATATAGGTAAAATGTCATATCTATCTATTATGGCATTCTATGATAAACACTACAATCAAATAATATGTGACTGCCCGATAAGTCGACAAGAACAAACCAAAATACCAAATCTACAGATAATAATCCAACATTGGTATTTTGACTATACTTTACAATTAAATAGTAATAAAATATAATATTACTTATTAGTATAGGTACCTCCTAGTTAATATTTATCATGTTTATAAAGTTAAAATATAATGAATAAAATGCTTTATACTTTACAATTACATAGTATTATCTATATTGCCCAATATATGAAGGTCATTTTACATAATGGCCGGGCATTTTATATAATTATAACTTTATATAAATTGTATACTTTGCCCGTAACATATACATCTATATATTACCTCAAAAAAACTACTTCGGAGAAGTAAAAAAGGCTTTCTTAGTTTCTTTGCGTAAGTTGAAGAGATTGGGAGAAAAGATAGAACTTTGGTGTTAATAAAGATGTGAAATCAATCTCAAAGTTCTGTGCCAAAAAGGGCCACGGTTGAAAAAATAGAATTTGGGGCTTAATAAAGAAGTGAAATCAATACCCAAATTATGTGCCTCAACCTGAAAAAATATCTTATTCAAAAAAATGTCGAGATGTTCAACTGTACAAACATTAAAAAAAAAATATTAGCACAGAACGGCGTGAATTACAGTTTGTCAACAAAAATTCGAATCAAACAGATTAACTCGTAAACAAGTCGACAATTTATGGCTAATTTTATTAATTCATCATTATTGTACGCCGTTCTGTGCTAATATTTTTTTTTTAATGTTTGTACAGTTGAACATCTCGACATTTTTTTGAATAAGATATTTTTTCAAGTTGAGGCACATAATTTGGGTATTGATTTCACTTCTTTATTAAGCCCCAAATTCTATTTTTTCAACCGTGGCCCTTTTTGGCACAGAACTTTGAGATTGATTTCACATCTTTATTAACACCAAAGTTCTATCTTTTCTCCCAATCTCTTCAACTTACGCACAGAAAGCCTTTTTTACTTCTCCGAAGTAGTTTTTTTGAGGATTTCAATTATTTTTCCGAAGCACGTTTTACTGTGATATACTGAAGTTTATCGTTTATATATTATATTATATTTATGGATTACATATTTTTTTCTAATTGAAGGGCGACATTCCAAAACGCACTATTGCCATTTTTATCAAAATCGAGTTAGATATCGATTCTTATTGTAAATATGCTAGGGAATACGAATTTGGAATCGTTTTTTCGATATCACGATTATTTTTTCATTTTTTCAGTGGTATCGATCTTAAAATCGGTATTTGTTTCAAAACGTGCTATCGCCTATATTATTAGTTTCCAAAACGTTCTATTGCCACTTTGTTCCATAACGTTCTATTGCCCATAATATTAGTATAGGACTCAACTAGCTGTTACGTCAAAACGTCCCATTGCCATATATCATTCCAAAACGCGTTATTGCCAATCTCAAAGCAAAACGTACTATTTCCCATACTAATTACATAGGACATCAATTCTCTATTTTCCAAAACGTGCCATTGCTTTTTGATAATTTTACCATCAAATTAATTTCGTCTTTACTTTGTTTAAATAAATTTAAGTATTAAATTTGTAAATACGATTAATTCTAATTTTATGTTCATAACTTTGACGCGGTCCCGCGCAAAATCTGTTTGAATTCAAACAGCCTTTGCGCGGAAGCCGCGCCGCGGCTTCTCAATCAAACCGCCAATCGACGACGGACGACGCCGGCGCGCGACACGCGCGCCTGGAACCGTCGGCCGACCGTCCCAGCGAACCGGATTGTCAAGGCGCGCTCTCTCGTCTTCCCGACACCGTCCGGTACACACCCGAACCCACACCCACGTTCCGGGTACTTCGTTACCGGTTCCCACCTGAATAATCTTTTGTGTTTTGTAACAATAAATACTTAAGTGACACCCCATTGCGTCGTTCGTTTGTTCGTTGTGTTTTAATAATCCTTTTCCTATTATCCCGTTTGTTGTTTCGACCCGACTGTCTCCGTCGGTCACCACCATCACCTCACCACACCACGCGGCACAACAGAAGTCCGCGTAAACTGGCTCCCCGAACAGGAATCACCGGTAAGTGAAAACTATCTTACCACTCACTACCACCCACATATACCCCCCGTTGCGCGATTGGAAAAAGTCCCGGACGCGATCCGACAAAAACGTGGTTTTCAGGCGTTAACGGAAAAACCGGCGTTACGTAATATATTACATAACCATAAAGGACGTAACGACCGGCCGCGCCGCCCGACTTACGGACGCACCGACCGCACCGCGCGCGACGCTTCATACACACACACGACGTAGGTAGGCTAGGCATTAGGTAGGAACGCAAGAGCGCGAGAGGGTCTAACCACCACCGCCCAGCACCGCCACTCGCCTACGTCAACACGCGATGACCCGGGACAAAAATACCACGTAATCGGACTGCCGCGGCCGCCGCTTAAAGCGACAGCCGCCGCCTTCCCTAATCGCAGTAGTGCACCGGATAACGCACACACGCGCATCCGCGAAAACACTCTGCGAAGACCGGTTACTGTGATCGCCCGGCAAGCGCAACAATAACAATAACAACCCACTGACCTACATTCTGTACGCAAATAAACACCGATAAGCGGGCAACACAGCTGATCGAAGGAACGCGATACCCGTTCCAACGACAACAGCCTCATTTTATATCTCCTCGCAACAACACCGGAAAACCAACCGGAAGTCATGCCGGGAAAATATATTAATGAATTGACCGCCGCGGAATTGCGCTACGAATGCGGACAGCGCGGTTTAACGGACACAACCACAGCCGAAACCGGCGCAAAAAAGATTTCCCCAAACCCACCCACCACAACCAACGCACCAACCGCGAACACGGGACGGTACGGCAGGCAAACCGCAACCGCCCAACCCGTGCAGATACTGCGGAGGTCCTCACTGGAACAGTGACTGCCCCGGGAACACACCGCGTTCGGGAAACGGGAAATGAGTCGGCGGACACCTGTCCACGCCGCCGCCTCCACCACACGCACACACACCACCACACACACACACACACCCACACCACCACGCCACCACACACAACGTTCGGCATTACAGACGGGGATATAACCATCAAACGCGCATCGATAAACTCGGCGTCCTCACATATATCACCCGTCCAAACATCAACAATTTCGTTAAGTAGCAGGTCACCATCACCACACCACGCGGCACCCCAAAGGTCCGCATCAACGACCCCTACTACGAAATTAACAGGTACACATACAGTACACACACATAGCACAGAGGTAACCGAAACGGATGCTCTGGTAATGGCGGTGTAAACCGCTCCCCAGAACACCGATATCGCGGTTAAGAACCAGTTATCCAGCTATACATCACCACCAACGTCGAATAACGCTAAACGAGTATGCCCCGACAAAATTCCGACTCCCCCGGTCGAACTCGAATTTAGGTCAGGCCCCGTAACAGCTCTACTCGACTCCCAAGCACAAAAATCGTATGTAAGCCCGAACACAACACAAAAAAAAAAAAAAATTTTTTTTTTTTGGCACACCCCACCACGGACAACCCACTCAGGTACGAATGGCGGATGGACACACTACCATGACAAGTGGTACCTCCACATTCGTAGCCAGAATCGGAGACCTCACGGTAACCTTCAACGCAGCCATTCTGGACAATTTATACTGCGACATGCTCCTAGGTCACGACTGTCTCGTGCAAAACGAAGTCACCTGGGACTACACAACGAGCACTATTCATTTAGGTTCGAATAGGAGAACAACAGCGTGCTGGAAAGGTCGGATACCCAACCCCAGCCCAGCACTAGATGTTGACAAACTAACAATAACCCATGCTAGCGAGATAGGAGCGGGTGCCGTCCTTTTCCAACGGGGTGACAGCCCGGACGAAAGGCGGATAATCGCCTACGCAGGCAAAAAGTTTAGTGGTACACAACCAAGGTACGCCGCGATAGAACGCGAGTGCCCCGCGATAATCTGGGCAACCGATGAGTTTAGACCATACCTGGAGGCACGCCGGTTTGACCTATACTCAGACAACTCAGCACTCACATGGCTCCACCGAGCCAAAAACACAAACTCAAAATTAACCAGGTGGGCACTACAACTGGCCAACCTGGATTACAAAACCACCCATGTGCCCGGCGTACAGAACGAAGCGCCGGACATGCTCTCCCGCAACCCGACTACCGGGCCCCCGGTAGACGAGGAACACCTCGAGGAACGACTAGTAGGAGTACCCACCACACCACTCGTCACCACTACTAGTCCACCGGCCGACAATCTGTTCGCCACGACGAACCAAGCTAACACCACTAGTCACCCCACAATCACACACGCTATGCTCGTGACATGGCAGGCCAATGACCCCAACACACGAGACATAACGCACAACATGACAACGGACGACCCAGCGCGCAATACCGGAGGTACCTCGGAAAAAGAAAAACAAGCAATTCATTTTTACCGACGGTCTTCTCCGGATAAGTTTGGGCGAACACACACCCGTAGTCATCCCAAAAATCAACACCCAGAACGTGATCTGGACTAACCACGATCACGTACTCGCAAACCACCCGGGCTGGAAAGAAACGTACAGGGCGGTCAAACACCGTTATTTTTTTTTTTTTGGAAGGAAAAAGAAAAAAAAGACGACATCCGACTGTACGTCAAGTCGTGCCCCATATGCGCGTGTACCAAACCACTAAACACGCGCGCAGACGGCTCCGCAACCACCAGAATACCCCAACCCCCCCCCCAAACCATAAGCCCACAAAAGTATTTTTTTTTTTGTGAACTAAATTTCAGTCGGCACAGCAATCCACCATCAAATGGAGCAGCAACGCACCTCATCGACATCCACGCTCCAACAAGCGGCAGAGCTGCTCGAACGAAGTCAGCAGCTGCTGAGGGCGGTCACCCTCGAGGAGGGCACCACCGTCACCACGGCGGCCAGGGTCCGACGGATGACCACGGCACAATTGCAACGAGACACGGTACTGTGGGCCGCCTACTCGCGCGGATGGGAGGACCGCACGGCCGTATTCGTTAGGGCAACGAGCGGCGAACCCACAACCACAGTGCGGCACAATAGGTCCCGCAGCCCCAGACGGGTGACCCGACCACCGTCCCACCCACGACCGCTGATGGAGAGGCCGGTACCACCGCCAAGGACGGCGACCAGGCCACCTCCAACAACCACCTTCAACCCGCCGCCACCGCCACCACCAAGTGCCACCGTACCAACACCACCTACAGCCACACTGAACGCCCGCCAACGCCGGAACCAGCAGCGGAAGCGGGACTTCATAACAAAACGACAACAGGCATTCCAGCAGCACCGCCTGGAAACACCGGCACTACCCGTAACCCCAGGCCCAGAGACGGTCCTGTCACAGCCAGGGCCTGCGTCCCCGCACATAACCGTGGTCACGGTACCGGAAGTGACACCCACTTCCGGAGCGACCGGAACCACGGAGCGACTGGCGGCTACCACCCCTCAACCCGAGGATATGGAAATATCCCCGGAGGAGGAGGCACAGCTGTTAGAAGGTGCGGGCACACACCTGGCTGACCACGAGGACATGGACGTCAGTCAACTATTCTTTAGCCCCCCAACATCACCCAACCACGACTAGACACCGCCAGGGCCACGTCCGCTGAACACAGCCGGAAAACGTGCCCGCGGACAAGTGTCTACTCCCACCACCCTCCACTCATGAACCTCCACAACCACCTCCACACCCTGAACAAACCACAACACCGGTAACGGCCGGAACACCAACGCCGTTGGCGGTTTGGGGGGGGAGTATGACGCGGTCCCGCGCAAAATCTGTTTGAATTCAAACAGCCTTTGCGCGGAAGCCGCGCCGCGGCTTCTCAATCAAACCGCCAATCGACGACGGACGACGCCGGCGCGCGACACGCGCGCCTGGAACCGTCGGCCGACCGTCCCAGCGAACCGGATTGTCAAGGCGCGCTCTCTCGTCTTCCCGACACCGTCCGGTACACACCCGAACCCACACCCACGTTCCGGGTACTTCGTTACCGGTTCCCACCTGAATAATCTTTTGTGTTTTGTAACAATAAATACTTAAGTGACACCCCATTGCGTCGTTCGTTTGTTCGTTGTGTTTTAATAATCCTTTTCCTATTATCCCGTTTGTTGTTTCGACCCGACTGTCTCCGTCGGTCACCACTATCACCTCACCACACCACGCGGCACAACAGAAGTCCGCGTCAACTTTATCAATTCGATGAAAAAAAAAAACCATTCCTAACTTCATTTGATGATAACAAAAAGTGTTGTGAATTTGGCTGTTTACCGCCAAAAGTTCATTGATAACATATTATGCATAATATTGCATAAACTTGACACAAAGGATAAAACTGATGAAAAATAATTTATTAGTTTTTGAAATACCTTTAAATAAAGAATAAAGAAAAAGAATTTCAAAATGAATCGTAGGTCCAAGAAACTTGTACTTGCTGCTATAAGTGTAAGTACTTTTTCATTATTACATATTATTATCTATGAATATAATAATGATTGTCATCAACTTATTGTCATAATAAAATGTTTTGTTTTTGTCAGTAACTACTGTACCAGTACAATATGACATAATAAATATAATTATTATGACCATTTTAAATTACATTAGCTAACATTGTAATATTCATATATTTATAATATAATATTGTATTTAATTAAAGAAAGAAGACTTAACTTTTAAAAATGTGTCAAGAAGACTGGACTATTCATCGAACAATGATAGTAGTCAGGTAACTAATGTACATTTTTATTGGAAACTATAAATCATTTTTAAAATAAAATGTATGATTATTACAGGCAAAAGTAACTTCATGGTTATTATCTAAAACAAATGTATTTAGTCAGCCAGCCAAACATCCTAAAAATGATGTAAGTACCTAATATTTGTAAAAGTTTATAAAACTATCTATAATAATTTTACAAATTTAATTTATTTAATTTACCTACCTAATTAAGTCAATATTAATACATTTTTTTTTAATGGATGTTAGGATGATTATCAAATGCTTGACTCTGAGATGCCATCAACAGATTTTATTAAAAATACCATTACACCAAAAGAAAATGTAAGAATAATAATATTAACTATAAAATAAAAATCATATCTATAATTTATTTTAAATAAATTGTTTAAATTTGAATGTTCTTTTTGGGTTAAGATTTTGGTATAATTTAATTCATTTACTATAGGTAATTTAAATAAATAAATAAATAGTTAACATTTAAAAAATAAAAATATTTTTGTTAGGATTATAACAAGCTTGATTATGAGTTATTAGAATTAAGAGATTCTGTCAAAGAACCCATAATACCAAGACAAAATGTAAGAATAATAGCTTTATTAAATTATTGATACCTACAGATGTGTATTTATTTTAATTTTATGAATACATGTATGGTTCCATAGGATATGAACATACTGAATTTTGAAAATATGGATGTGGAATTTTGTTTAGATGACCCTTATAAAGATGTGTCCAATAATCAATTTGTTGTTATCGAAATACCTTCAGCTGTCAATAATAGTCCTACACATTCTGTCAGTAATATTTTAGATACTGTAAATCCAACTACAAATCTTCTTATGAACACAAGTATATCTAATTTGCAATCATCAACATCCAAGTTATCTTCGATAAGTTCTGATCCAGAATTTCCTGAGCCTGTAAAAGTAGTAATCTATGGTAGAAAACGAAACTTAATAAATCAGAAAAAACAAAAACAATTAGTTAAAAATCATATAAACTCAGATTGGTCTTTTGAAAACAACTGTGGTCATAAAGAACCTAATATTCAATGTCAAATTTTTAAACTGTCAGTTGAAGATTTGAATTTGTTTCGTTATAACTTATCAAAATTGTCTAGCAAGATTCAACAAGATAAATTTATTTTAACTTTCCTAGCAGTTACAAGACCAAAAAGAACAAATCGCCGTAAACCTAATACAACTGTGAGAAATGTAATTAAATACTACTTACCTAATAATAAGGGGGATAGAATACCAGTATGCATAACAAGCTTCACTCAAATAACAACTTTTACACGTAGGCGATTAAATTTGTTGTCATCTACTTATATGTTAGGATCTAGTCCCCAAGAAAAAAGAGGAGGTGCAAGATCCACAATTCAATCAAATGAAATCAGTGAAAGTATTATTGCTTTTATTTGTAAATTAAAATGTAAAAAGAGCCATTATGCAAGGTGTGATACAGGTAGAAGTTACTTGCCACCACAGTGGTCTGTAAGTTATTTATGGAAACAGTGGAAATTTCAAAGAACCACAGAAGAAAAACCAGTTTCATCATTAAATAAATTCCATAAAATATTTACTACCAATTTTAATTTGAACTTTGGCCACCCACGTCAAGACGTATGCAGTTTTTGTACAGAACTAGGAGTAAAAATAAAAATTGAAGATAATAAAGATATGAAGATACAATTAAAAACTGAACTTAATACCCATAAAATTCGTTCAAAAATATTTTCAAAAATGATGTTAAATGTTAAACCTGGTGAGATCAATGTCTCTTTTGACATGATGCAAAATCAAGCCATTCCTAAACTATCCGTCACTGATACATTCTATAGCAGGCAAATATGGGTATATAATCTAACATTTGTGATTAATTTTGGTAACTCTGATCAAAGTTCCCAAAATTGTTATTTATATACATGGGTAGAATCAGAAAGTGGTCGAGGACCAAATGAAATATGTTCAGCCTTACTTAACTTTTTGGAACAATTAGAAGAGCGCGTTAAAAATGAAGATAACCCCCCTAAAATTCTTAATCTGTTTTCAGATTCGTGCTCTGCTCAAAACAAAAATCAGTTTACAATCGCAACATTATTATATTATATAAACTGCAGACAAACAGTTTTTGATAAAATAAATCATATCTTTCCAGTTAGGGGGCATAGTTATATGCCCCCTGATCAAGTATTTGGGCGTATTGAAAAATGCCTCCGTAAAAAAGAAATTATTGTATCACCTACTGAATACCACGATACATTTAGGCAGTTTACAAAAGTTCATATATTAAATAAAGATTTTTTTATGTATGACTTTAAAAAGTTAGCAAAAAGTATTATGAAAGTAAACAAATTTAAGTCTACTGAGCAAAAAATGTTTTCATATAATAAAGGGAAAAAAACATTAAGCATTTCACCAAATTATGACGAGAACTCACTTATAACAGTACCAGTCCTTAAAAGAGGTGCTAATTTATCTATTTTTGATACATTAGAGAAGTTACCACAAATTAATCATGTGAAACCCGAAAAGCAGAAAGATGTTAAAAATTTAATGCGGTTTTTTGTAGTTCCAGAAAATGCTTCAGAATTCTACAAAGATATTTTTAAGTCAAATGACATAATAATTAATGCTGAAGACGTTTTAGAAAATGAAAATGGGATTCCTCTTTATACAGAAGATTCTTTTTGAAATAATTTACCCTAAACTTATAACTTATAGATACTCAATATATTATACCTACACCTACTATTTTATATTAAAGTTGGTTTTATTGTTTTATTTTGTTACTATGGTTTAAGATTTTAATTTGTTTGAGTCATTTAATTATAAAAATGATTTTTTCTTAAAATTGTTATAAAGTATTACATTGTTTTTTTAATTTTATTACTATTGCACTATCTAAAACTATTATAATGTATGGGTAGGTACTCAACATACTATATTCTATTTTATATTAAAGTTGATTTTATTATTTTATTTTGTTACTATGGTTTAAGATTTTAATTTGTTTGAGTCATTTAATTATAAAAATGATTTTTTCTTAAAATTGTTATAAAGTACCTATTATACTGTTTTTTTTTTTTATTTTATTAGTATTTCACTACCCAAAACTATTAATGTATGGGTAGGTACTCAACATACTACTTACTATTTTATATTAAAGTTGATTTGATTTTATTGTTTAATTTTGTTACTATGGTTTAAGATTTTAATTTGTTTGAGTCATTTATTTATAAAAATGATTTTTTCTTAAAATTGTTATAAAGTACCTATTATACTGTTTTTTTTTTTATTTTATTAGTATTTCACTACCCAAAACTATTAATGTATGGGTAGGTACTCAACATACTACATACTATTTTATATTAAAGTTGATTTGATTTTATTGTTTTATTTTGTTACTATGGTTTAAGATTTTAATTTGTTTGAGTCATTTAATTATAAAAAATATTGTTATAATACATGACTAATAAAAAAATTGTAATAATAAAATTTGTTTGTTCATATTTTTTTGTATCTGGTTAATATTAATAACATACAATATACTTGTATTTTTCAAACAATAAAATTTTCTTAATATTTATTAAATCTAGTATAGTGCGTTTTGAATTAATATTGATTCCATGTATTACAAAACGGACTATTGCCCGACTCAGTCCAAAACGTACTATGTGTTGGCAATAGTTCGTTTTGACACAAGAGGTAAATTTAAAACCTTGATTAATTAACTTAAAACTTGAAAAAGATAAATTTTGACAGTTCAAAGTTATTTCTTTTCTTATAATTTATTGATAAAAATCATCAGTGTAAACTCACACATAGAATTTATACCAAAAACAGTTTTTCTTCTCTCCTGAAAAGTTTGAATTTTGGCAATAGTGCGTTTTGGAATGTCGCCCTTCAATTATTATTTTTATTTGTGAATAATAATTCTATAAAAATAGAAAATTTTAATACAATATAAATGTTTATAATTATATAATATATAATTATTAATTATAAATTTATATTAATAACACAATTATTTAATAATAATAATTATTATTATAGTATTAAAATAGTAATAATAGGTACATATTTACGTAGCTGTTGTTTTGTAACAATAAATCGCGTAAAATAACGTATGTAATAATGTAAATACACGAGACCTCGGTATCGCAACAACGCGAGTACGTAAAAAATATTTTATAATATAATAAAAATAAATAATAATTAATAATAATTCTGCAAACGTAAAACTAGCTAGCTGTAAATAGCTGTTGTTGTGGGTGAGGTTCGCGGTACGGTAGCGGCCGGCGCGTGGCGGTTGCTACGGCGCGGCGTTGGATGACGTTGCTATGACGGACGAAAGAAAAAGACTCACAAAACTGCCGTTTTTAGCTCTGTCTCTCTCGCACTCTGCATTCAACCAATGCGTGCGAGTGAGAGGTCCGAGCGCCGAAACGAAACTTAATGTATAATAGTCTCGCTATCGGTTGTCAAGGTGCTGTTTCTTATCGGTGTTACTTATGCACAGAAAGGAGTCTCTAGCGAGACTCTTCGATATAAATTAATGTTTCTGTGTAGATAGACCTCTGGGAAGAAGACAGGCTATAATTTAAACATTTAAACATGTTTCAATTTGGTTTTTTTTTTTATTCATCTGATATTAGTACGGTTAGGTTAGGATTTTGTATTAATTGATTATATTAATCCACCATAGGTTAGGTTACAACAACTCGTAAAAAAAAAAAATTACAAACGAAAAAACTCTCCTAACCTGTTAGTATTTAATATTTTTAATATAATAATTTAATTTGCGATAAATTGTGTCGATTATAACCTATAATATTTGATTTGATAGTGCATGACAAATAATATAAATTACATTTTTTTTCTTAGCATTCCTATACGTAGGTACTTATATAGTATGACGTGCACATATTTAATAAACCAAAACTAAAAATATATTAACCGTTTATATGACGTATTACATATATATTTTATGTAGCAAATAGTATATTAATATAAATTAAAACAAAAATATTGTTTAATGCATTTAACGGGTTGAGCGCCTTGTGAATTTTTATAGTTTTTCCAATGTTACCGCGTGACAAAAATGTCAAATATTGGTGAATTTCCGTATACATTGCCACGAGAAGCACATTTGCAGGGTCTCACTAATATTATAGTTTTATTAAATGATACCCAATATTAGTTCTCATTTATCGGTTTTTTATATCATTACATTTATGATTTTCATATTATGCATTATATTTTGATACTAATAGCTCATACCTTATTATATTATTATAACTAAGACATATATAATTATATAACCACAAAACATCAGAAATATATTTAATTTTATATACCATGGCAATAGAAAATTATAAAATCATTGTAGGCAGTCATCAAACTCTAGTTGAGATCCAAAACTGAATGTCATTTGGCCCTCTACTAATTTAAAATTTAAAATAGATAGGTATAGGTACATTAATGACATTTCAACAAAATAATTTGATTTTAAAATTGTTATAAATATATATAAAAAAATTTAACACAAATTACAGTAATTATTACAACTTTTTCTTTAAACCGCAGTAGTTGTATTCTATAATTTAAAACGGTGAGTTCCTTTGCCAACCTATATATAAACGTTCAATATTTAACAACTACACCGCCGACCGCGCGTTAAAGTCACCGAGTCACACGCTCCGCGTTCTGTCAATATGTATTTATCCGACACTCGCGAAATCGCAAAAGTTTAAAATATTATTTTATTATAGGTAACGTGCATATATTATATAATATGAAGTGCAACGTTATTTATGTCTGCCAATACACGTGTAACGGGTATGAATATTATAATGTCGAACGTATATGTATTTTAAGCGTCATTCCGCGGCGCCCGTCCAATCGCGGGCGTACCCAGTGTTTGGAAGGAACGAGTTCCAAAAGGAACGGATTCCTGGAACGAATTCCTTTTTTAAGGAACGGCACGTTGAACGAATTCCTTTTTATAAAAAAAGAACGAGGAAATGAACGAGTTCTTTTTTTCAAGGAAAAAGAACGAAATTTTTGGTTCCTTTCAAGTTCCAATTTACACAGATATATAAATAATTGAAATTCAAATATTTTTTTTCTTAGTGTGTATATTTCCAATATTATGATTGTTATCGACTATCGAGTATCCGAGTATCAAACTTAATAGTTAAAGTTAGTCATTAATCATTAGGTAGGTACTCTGGTACAGGGTACTCATTACTTATTAGTCATTAGTAACTTTATTAATATTTCTCACAAGTCATAACTCATAAGTTATAACTTAATATATATAAATGGGTATATACTATTATATTATTACATTATTACTATATAAAAATATAAAATATAAATCCTTGTTGTTGCGTCGACGGAAAATAAAATAGCATGAATACTGAAGACTGAACAATAAAATAATTTATGAATTATTATGCGGGTCGGGACTATTTTAATACCTAGTACCTACAGCTAAAATGTATAATAATATATTACTATATTAATAAGACGTTACAATATTATTTTAATGATAATTATTTATAACAAAAATAAAATATGATAAGGCAGTTGGCATACGTTGGTCATCAATTTAATTTTAAAGAAAATCTCAAAATAGATTACTAAAAGCTGCAGTCAGTATTATTTTCTTAAACTTAATAGTGAATTATAAATTTACTTGTATAGGTATGTATAGGTATAATTAAAAATTAAAGTACCTAAGTATATCTGTTAAGAAAAAAAATTGATGATTAAATGAGAATTTTTATTTTATCTGGAACTAAAAAAGGAACTAGTTCTTTTTCCAAAGGAACGACAAAGGAAAGAATTCTTTTTTTTAATAAGGAACAAGGAACGGAACGAATTCCTTTTTTTTAAAAAGGAACAAGGAACGGAACGAATTCCTTTTTATAAGGAACTTGACAAACACTGAATATTTTTCATAATTTAATGACACGCTCGAAACTAGAGGTAATTTTTGACACGTTAATAATTTGCCACCACTTCACTATAATAAAATTATATAATTCTTAAATGGAACAATGTGCCTATTGTGTGAAAGATTACCGTATAAGCCTTCTGCAGAAGGCCTATTTGTGATATCCGTTGTATTCGCTGTAGGTTAGGTTAGGTAATAATTGCAGTATTTCCATTTTCCTGTACTAGTTATTTCTAAACTAAAATTATTAATTTAAACTGTTTTAAAATCACGTATAATGTAATATACAAATTATTGAACTATTATTTATTGTTATTACAAAGTGACTTTTTTGTTCGAAATAATGATCAATACAAAATCGAAACTTAACTGAAGATGAAAAGTTGCAATAGGACGAACGTGTTAAGTATAAACAATAAACATTACAGAGAATATTTCTTGGACAATGAAGAAAACGCATAAGTTTTTTAGCTGGTCCATTATATTTCCAAACAGAATATAGACATAGGCGAAAATTGGGGGGGGGGGGTGCTAAGCCCTCCCCCAAACTTAGCCTTAGCCCCTCCCCCACCAAAAAAAACATATTACATACAGTTTTAATACGCTATATTGCAATGGTCTACTTGATTTTAGTATATTCAGCCCACCCCCAAGTCAAAAGTTGAAATTGCACCTATATGAATAGGTACAGATAATGTACATAATATGTTTATTATATTATAATAATACACTGTATTTCATGAATTAATGTGCTCGATTTCTACAATTTGTTCACTTTTCAATTTTAAAATACGACTAACGATTCTTAATATATTAATTGTAGTCAATTATTAGTAAACGTTAGTTTTAATAATTGTTAGATTATTGTTTTCAATAAAATACAATATATAATATATTTTAATTTGGTTAATACCTAGTGGCTAAGTGTTATTTATATCTAATAGGTACTGGCACAAAAACTAAAATAAACACATTTTGGAGACCATTAATTGTATATCATATTCATATACCTACCTAGTGAAAATTATGTAATTTTTATATTTTATTAGTTTCCACTGTGCAGTATGTCAGTAAAATCCGCGGAAATGGACATTTCACACCAGCGTTTCTCCTCGACGGTTTGTTCGAACGTTTGTCCGGTCGATGCTGTGGTCGTTTCAGAAAAAAGCATTATAAATAAAAAAAAATTTCATTGTTTTATATTAATAAAGAAAAATTTACTTATTAACATTGATTATATTTTTTATTTTTGTTAATAACTCATAATACTTATGATATATTATTGATATTGTATAACTAAAATAACTAGTAAGGCTATACACCGACACACCATTAATATAATATCATTATAATTTGTACAAAATACAAGCTCGACAAACGTGGAGCATTAGGTATGTGAAATTTTTTTCAAGAAAGGCAATTTAAAGTTATTAGGTGTAGTGCATGCGTCGAAGCCAAAACCGTTTTACGAAGATTTTCTACGGACGTGTATTATTGGAAAAAAAAAACAAAGATTTTATGTCAGCGCACAAAACGTTTTCGCCTTTCGGATGGTGTTTTATGGTTCTCACAGCTAACAGTGAGAACATCACTCACACCGAGAGACAACTACATTGCAGCTGTCTAGTTTAAGGAGATCGAATAATGTAATTACGTCATCATCTATTACTATCCGAATAATAAAATATATAATTTCCTTATGTATTCGGTCGCGGTTGCGAGCTACGAAAATATATGAAACTATAATATTAATCATGCATATACTTAGGTATTATGTGTACTTGTTAGTGTAAATTGCCCATGGCGTGTGTCGATAGTTTTTTTTTTTTTGGTTACGAATTTGTCGAAAGGGTAAACCGAAGACAATGATAATCATTGTCGGGGTTAACTAGAAGAAAATTGATTTACCTGCTGAAAGGTAAAATGTTTTTATAATTTATTTGGAAATTCCACGCCGGTAAAATATAACACAACCAATGACATTATAATGGTAAACGAAAAAAACAAAAACATCTGTTGAGAAAGGATATAAAAAACAAAATACATATTATAATATACATATTCGGAAGCAATAACAATATAATATATAATATAATTGTCATAAATATAGTTGTTTTAAACATAATATTGTTTACCAATGCTGTAATAATATAACAATATTATAATAGTTATTTTAACAGACACAGATTTAATTATAATACATTTAGTTGATTTAACAATATTATTTTCGACTATAAAAAGAATTTAAATTTTTTTTCCGTGTGCTCTAATAAGACTCTGAGCCTATACTTTGTAATATACTTGATAATAGTAAACTTAAAACTGTGCAATCTAATGTGCATTATTTATACATTCAAACAAATAAGCTTCTTCTATGCTAGATTGTATAAATCAAAGCTTTAAAAGTTTTAATAAACCGCATGGTTTATATGCATTAAGAGCACTTATAAAAACTCTATAATAATCTGAAATTTTTAACTTTTCAGAAGAGAAAAATACAATATTAACATTCAAACCATCGATTTTAGTTATTAAAGTAAAATATACATACCTGAAAATACACAGTTGTAAAAGAATATAATAGATCTATTTCTGGTTGCAGAATATAAAATCAAAAAACTCGTTGTACAATTGTACATAAGTACTTAACGTCTTAACCTTAAAAACTCTACACTGTTCAATATTGGAACAATACTATTCTATATCTTTATTGTTATGTTGATTTAATGCAATAATGCAAACATGGTTTATCAATAATCGAGGAAGTATAAATTAATACATTATATACATGATATAATAACTAAAATTAAAAAGTGTGAGCAATGTATAAATCGAGCCAAGAAAAATAGGTATGAATTATGTACGTATTTTATTCTCTTTGGAAATTACATGGTCCGGCTTCAAAACTCATAGCCCATAGATAGGTAAGAGTTCTTTTCGTTACCCAGGAGATGCACGCTAAATATGTATTGTTTATACTTTCCTCCGATTGTGAATTTTCTTCGTCAGTACAGTTTTAATTTCATACGAATCACTTTCCAGTTTTAAAAAAGTTATTTTAGTGTCACTTAATTTATACAAATTATAAATAATAGTTCAATAATGTGTGTATATTTCTTTTTTATAAAATGCACTTTTAGACAGTTAAAATTAATTTAAATTTTAAAATAACTATTGAACGAGAAACAGCAGTATTGAATGTGGAAGGACGAAGACAACTACGGATATCATGAATGTGCTTTTAGATAACTCACGATGACGGTAATATATCACAATAACATAGTACCGTCGTTAAACAAAATATATTATATTCTCATTGGAGAGAATAATGTATTGGTTTTATAACGACGTGTATTTTTTTAATATATTGTTAGTTTGTTTAATATCAAAAATATTTAAAAATAAATAATAACAATAGAGACTTTAATTTTGTACCAAATACTTGCTATTGCTTTTTAAAGACAAAATACTATTTTGAAAATATTTTGGATCTCATTTGAGCTGTATATATAACTTAATTATACATTTGTAAATTTGTAATACATTTTTGACTTATTTTAACTTTTTTTTTCCATTTACGTATGTAGCTACTAGCTACTAGCTACATTTTATTTTTAAGTAAAAATCTTGAAAATGCAATACAATTTCCTTAACTTATTCTTATAACAGATAAAAAATATCGAAAACACATAACAATTTTAACACAAATGTGTACAGATATTTTTATTTTCTAAACGATTTTGCGTAACGCTTTGTTTATTACCATGGAAAGTAGTGCACACCGAAGACGACGAGAGGATCTTCTGAGGTGAAGAGCTGTCGGACCAGGACGGCGCAGTGCACTACAACTATACATTCGGCCGACTGCGGTTCAGTGCTCTGGACGGAGCAAGAGGATGTGCGGAGAATACGGCATGCAGCGGCGGTGGCAGCAACCGAAAGGATCAGGGAGCAGCAGGTGGACGAGTTTGGAAATCAGCCTTTGCCTGCAAAGGACCACGATCACGGAAACGCTGCCCGCGTCCGTGCAACCGGCTCGTATTCGTTCTGCAGCGGCAAGGCGTTCGGCCTGTAGACAGCTATTGCAGGCTGCTGATCGAGGTGCTCGTCGGACCCGGAGATGGCGACAGGAGGAATGTGTAAGGAGCGTGACGGTGTTGGCAGTCCAGAGAAGCGCGACATAAGGCTTCAAGAGTTCCGGCGAGCATAGTTAGTGGAGACTCGCCGGTTAATCGATCGTATATATACTGAAATATTATAATTTTACTGAAAATTAACAAATTGGTCTATAATAAGTTGTAGCGCTATTAGTTCAGAAATACTGTATACTTATAACTTACGTATGTTATGTGTTGTGATTTTGTTTGGTACTGTTTAATTCGGGGTTACTGCGGTGAGGCTGATTTTTCGTGGCCGGCTTTTGGCCGGCCTGGTTCCGGAGAGCATATTAATTAGTGGAAACTCGCCGGTTAACCCGTATATTATGCTGAAATTATAATTTTACACAAATTTAAACAAATTTTTCACGATTTTTCGACATTGTCACATTATTATGGTCTATAATAAGTTGTAACTTGTAACACTATATTAGTTCAAAAATACTGTATACTTATATAACTTACGTATGTTATGTGGTCGTTATATTTGGTAATGTTTAAGGTAAAGGTTCATCTGTCACGGCCGGCTTTTGGCCGGCCTGGTTGTAATGTAAGTAATTTGCCATGCAGTCGAATCGTTTTAATATTTCTTAAAAATATTTCTTGTCGCGCTTCTCGTGGAACTGCCACGTCGCTCCTTACCCCCCTCAGTTTCACCGTCACTCCTCGTCAGTTCCTCCTTCGACCATCTCCGGTTCCGACACCAACTCTGGTATATATATGCACCTCGATCTCCGCTGCCTGCCTTTCTCGTCCGGTTCGCCCTGCCGATTTCCCATAACGCCACTGCAGAACGAATCCCGTCGCCGGGTTGGCCGGTTTCCCGGACGCGGGCAGCATTTCCGTTACATATGCTTTCGGTGGTCCTTCGGCGGCGGCTAATTTCCAAACGTGTCCCGCTCCTCCCTACCCTTTTCCGCGTTTGCGGCTGCTGCGTGTGTCGCCGCTGCATGCCATATCTTATATTTTTCTTCGCCATCGAGCCATCCTCTTGCTCCGCCGTCTGATTCGCTTTCGGCCGCATATGCTGTAGTGCACCGCCCCAAGCCGTCGTCCAGACACGACGAGAACGTGACCGGGTCACCGCAAAGGCCGACCACGTCCTCCGGCATCCCGGTCCGACAGCTCGCCGATGGTCCTCTCGTCGTCCTCAGTTCTGCAGTATGTCTCGTTATAGGCGCCACTTCAGTTGGGCGCCTCTCCATATAAGTTCCGTGGAATGGACATTATAACCAGCGTTTCTCCTTAAGTTTGTCCGGTCTTTCTTTGGTCGTGTAAATAAGTGATTTTAAAAACTATTGTTTAAATAAATAAATCTCGTTACTACGGTCCAAGATAATATTATTTATAATACTATGCCATTGTTTAATATAATATTATTTCGTATTTAGTAGTTATTAATTCAATTATAGCCAGATGCATATTATATTAGCTGTGCACTTATACGATATTAATGTTATACCTACCTTATAAGTTATAATTAACAATGGATATATAACGAACAATGGATATATATTTTATGGACATAAGCTCAACTAAGAAGGCTGGAGTAGTGAAGTGGCTATTCCCCCCCCCCCCGAAAATTACACAAAGCCTCCCTCTAAAATAAAGGAGACTACAAAACTATTTCAATTTCCAAGTTAACCTGCAGGCGTTTGAGTAACGAAGCGTTCCCGGAAATTACCCGCATTTGCAGTTTATTTGAACTAATAATACCTACCTATAATATTCTCCAAACATAAAGTTGTGGCGAACGTTTGTTCGAATTGCATTTTTACGGTGACCCGTTGCAATGGAAGACCATTTAGTTTAGGACTGCCGAATGAATATAGTCCACACCCGAAGTCGCGATCGGAACGGTTTTCTACAGAAGAAAACTATATATGGTTCCGGGACATTTGCGGTCGGCACCTTTTGCGTGCCATTTGCGGTCAATTTATTTCTATCTACCTGACTATAAGATTTGGGTGCCATATATAATATTTTATATACTATATACTTAATTTATGTTAATAGGTACCTATATACTTTTTACTATAATTGATATAATTATATACTTGTCAAATATATTATATTTAAACTTCCCTTCACACTTTTCCAGGCTTAGGACTGGCAGTATTTTTTACTGGCGTGTTTAAAAATTCACATAATAATATATTTGTCAATCACAATTATTCACTGTACCTACTTACATAAAAAAATTTAAAAAAAATTATGCTAAAAAAATTACATAATAATATATTTGTCAATCACAATTCACTGTACATGCATAAAAAAATATTATTATAAAAAATTCACATAATAATATATTTGTCACAATTCACACTCACAGTACATAATAAACATAACATTATTCTAATTTTTGAATAATAGCTAATTTTTTTAAATCATTATCTAATTCATAGTCTACTAATGTTTTTCTAATTCTTTCGTCTTATTGTATGTACATTTTTTTTCTCCTTTTACCTTCCATATTCAAGTAGCTTCTTTCATATAAAAGTTCCGCATTTTCAGTCTTTTTTTTAAGACAGCTATATAAGTTCATAAACGTTTCCAGAATTAACATAATTATTTCAAATGTATACAAAATATTTCATTTTAATAAAACAATATAAAATCAATATTTAAAAGATAAAATGTGTGTAATTTATTGTGATAATCTAACGAGGAGTTCACCTGCTACCTAAATGATTGCGTTGACGAAATTGCTGCAAAAGTTTTGATTTACAAAATGTTCGTTTACGATTCACATAACATCGTGTAATAATGTTATATATACTGTCATAGGAAAAAAATTAACGTAAATAAAAAAAAAAAAAAGTAAATAAATAAGTACATTTAAGTTATATTAGTAGGTACACAGGTTCTCAAACTTATTTAATCCACCACCCACTTTCAGAATCTATATTTTTTTTAAACCCACAACATTTACTACCTGTAGTGCATCTATACTACCTGCTTATACTGCCTGTAGTGCATCATAAAAACAGTTCCTAATTATTGTAATTGTTATATTTAAATACGCAACACCTAATTATTAGTTTTTATGAGTTCAAACTTCCATGTTTAATGAGAACAATAAAAATATAATTATAACACATAGGTACCTACTTGATTATATTTTAAATTTCAAACAATAATCACTTATCTGAATCATATTTAAAAGTAATTTTATTAAAACGTATCTATAGCGAAGGCTGAAACCTGATGTTCATTAATAAGATTGTTAATATCAGACTTGGATTTACTTAGGACCCTGCAAACCTTATTAAAACGACCTTAGCGACTGACAAAAATTAAAGTACTTCTAGTGGTTTGATTTAAAATATGTAAAGATTAAAACATCTTTGGTCAACCAGTCTACTTTGCATCAGTCGGAGCATATTTTTTATATTTTTGAATATATTCATTACTAAAAATTTATAAATTTATAAAATGTAAAATATTTATTCTCGATAAGAAATTGCTAAAATTGAAAAAGTGCTCCGACCGATGCAAGTTTACTACACTAAAAATCCTTACCCATAATATATGCATACTAATCTCAAAATGATCATTATAAAATGCACTTAATGGATAGTAAATAGTAAATACTAATGTATAATAATCAATTATATTATAAATTATAATCCATAGTTACCTAAGAATATAATAATAATATAAGATTTAAATTCACATTGAAGTCGTATTAACAAAAATAAAAATTGATTTATGACTAATTTTGAAAAGGTTCCCTCGATTAATATTTTATATTTCGAGTAATTAAGCTATATTAGTATTTATGTTGTGTTATGCGTCATACCTATTCAATTAAGTAAGTAATTTGTAATTGTTAATTGATCATACAATGTTGATGTAATTTGTAATTGGTAATTAATTACATAATATTTGTGTAAATAGTAATCAACAATTACCAACAATTACTATTTCTAGTAAAAATTTAAATTAAGTCAGAATTGTACAATTCAAAGTTTATACCTACTGATATATGGTAGGTAGGTAGGTACTAAAATATGTGTTAAATGACTATTAATTTATGAAATTGTCACTGAATGTTTATATTAGCATTTTCTATACACGATAAAATGTTCAATTTGAATATAATTATTTTTGTTATTAAAAATTCCCCTCCACCCACATATTTATATCTATAACACAGCTAATGCATCTAATATTATATTAAGTCAACAGGCTCATTGCACTACCACATCAACATCAGACCACCTACACAACGCCGCCTCCAACGTGATCGCTCGAATGACCTAATTCCTCAAGAAACACTCTAACTTAAGCCTCTAACTATTATTATCATTTAACATAAAATTGTAATAATTAATTATCGCACTTAACACGTCAAAATGTATTAATTGTCCTTCATCTCTAGGTAGGTATATTCATACAAACCGTCTCCAACTCAGAATCGTTTTTCGTATTATTATTTCATTGAATTCAAATTTAATACAATCCATCATACAGTGAACCACTTGTAACCACTGTACAGCAAAGCGACATCCACCTACACGCTTTTGTTATACTATTATATAGGTACACATAAGAAATAAAATATTCACATAACCAAATGTTTTTTTTTATAATTTCGTTGGCTGAAAATGAAAAAGCGTTCAAACGTGTAACCATGTAACCACCGTTTTCTACCGACGGGAAAATACACAAAATACATAATTATTAATTTAGTTTAAATTTGTTTGAAATTCCAAATCGGTTCTTGTAATTTTAGCTCAATATATTAAATATAATTATTGTACATTTTGCAATATCACGCCTACGCCACCCTATGGAAGGGACTGCAAAATGTTTTATGGTTACGAAAGCTGGCCATCTCTAGGGGTAAGTGAGTATTTTAGTTGTAATAAATTAAAGTTATTTCATTAAATGTAGGTGCCTAAGGTATAACTACTCTTTTGTTTCATAAATTCAGTTTAGCTGCCAAGCGATTTTTAAAAAATGTTTCGGGAAATCTATGTAACTATTTCAATGAGTTAAGAACAATGGTGCAATCGAAATTTTCATTCGGACTTATTAGTTTAAAATTTTTAACTTTTCGAAATCCGTGAGGTTCCGTATTCCCATGGGTTTCTTTCAAATTAAATTACTTTAAATTAAATTAAATTACCCAACAATAAAATAAAAAGTAAGTATGATATGTAATTTCCAAATTACCTATGTTGAGGATGTAAAACCTCAAATTTTGAAAAAAAATATCGCTTAGAAAATAAACTGCATTTGTCCTAATATTTCATAATTTCATCCATTAGGTAGTTAACTCTTAGGTAAATCGTTAGGAAAGTCAATGTAGATTTCTTTATGGGTAAAAAGAGTTAAATATTATTTTTACTCAGGTACAGTAAAATGTGTTTACTGTACATATATAATTATATTGAATTCTTGAAATAATTTAGTAGTTACGATAATAATAGGCGTATACTATACCTATAAACTAAAAAATAAAATAGAAAATGAAAATAATATATTTTTCATTTATTTATTATTATCTATTACATTTGTTCTGATGTTAATTTAATAACCTAATAAAAACAGTCTAGATGTTTATTTTATAAGTTTATAACTTTCTCCTAGATTGGAGATTTAAAAATTGATAATTTCTTCAAAATCTGCTTTACATAAGTACTTGTAATTTCAGATTAAATTGTCATTATTGCTAACACAAAACATCTTTCTATTGGTTCATAGTTGAAGATGTTGAACTTAAATTATTTTGTAATTATTAATATTATTTTCCGACTACTTGATGAAAACACTATACATTTTTGAGCTGTAATAATTGCTTGTAACAGAAGTTTATAATAATATTTTAAATATATAATAATATACATTTATTTATTTTTTAAATACAATTAATTAGGTTAGATTTGGTTAGTAGGTACACAATAATAATATTATGTCAATTCTCAATATATTCAAGTTAAATTCCTATTGTATAGAGTAAAACTGCTCTGCAAGTCGTCCAGAGAATCAACCGTTTTAATACCATAATATACCAATATACCTACCTACCTACCTATAATACTAGGTCCAATACACGATATTAGTGCTAAACTTTTAATTTTTTAAATACCTACAACACAATCAGTGGCGGCGCATCGTAGATATTTTGTTTTCAAGGGGTTTAAGTGGGTTGAAGTGGAGCACCACTTATGTACACCATAATTAATGTGGGGTGTTTCGATCATAATTCGTAGGTAATCATTAGGAATTAGACGTCGGATGAGTTAAAATTGACAAATATTGAAATATGCATTAAAATCCACAAATCGTTTCACCTTTCAAGTTAAAAATACCTATCGTATGAGGTTTAAAACATATATCGGTACCTAATAACAAAAAAATATTCATAATATACTATAATCAAAAATTCATAATTTTAACAAATAAAATCACTACCTAATACATATACAAAAAAAAAAAAAAAAAAAAAATAATGATAGGATTTTTAAAGATCAAATTAATAAATAAAATATGTATTATTAATTAATGTTTATTTTTTAAATACTTAATTACAATTTCGATATACATATTATATTATGTTGTGAAGATTACATAGGAGTGTTGACGATGAGTGACATATTCACTCATATCATCGAGGTATTAAAAATACTTAAACATAATTTATGCTTATTATATCCTAATTATTGTACAACGCAAATGATAAAACATTATAATAATATTAAACCTATAATACTAATGTAATAAGTATTATTACTAATAACATATTAAAGTATAATAATATAACGCAAATGCATAAAAATTCAGTCAAATGTAATAAGGTGAATCACAGATAATAAAATTGCGTGGAGGTAAATTAATATAATAATAAGAATACTAATAGGTAGGTGCGTAACTGATTGTCATAATATTTTGTCGCTGGCTGAAAATAAATAAACATTCAAATGAAAAGACCACGGATACTACCTAGCCGGTCGGTAAATCGAGTCATAAACAAATTTAATTATTTAGTTTAGCCAAGAAAAACACTGTGCACCACATTTAACAATTTTTCTTTTTGGAATTTCGCGTCGATTTATATATTATCTCCAAAATAAACTACAACCGAAAGCGATCACGTTATGCGATGGAGAGAAGATATATCCTTGAAGTCGTAGGTAAGAATAATAACGAAATTATTAAATCTGGCGATACTACAACATTAACAAATTATAGACCTTTTTATAATATCTAGATATATCTCTCTCTATATATAAATATATACATATATATCTTTTTCCATATACAAAATATTTTAAAAATGTTTTAGACAACGTTTGATTGATTTTTTGAATAGGTATACATAATTTTTTTCTACAAACCAATTCAGGAAAATAAATTAACAAAATATGCACTGTTATTAGCTTCGAATTTTATTAATTCTAGTAGGTATTAACAGTTACAATAATAAGGTAATTTAATAATATGTAATTTTTTTTGTATTCAGATTTAAAAAATACTTTCATTATTGCTCTAGATGTTTTTATTTCATATTATTTTTCAAATAGATTGGAAGTAGTTAAAAATTAAAAAATGTAAACTTGTGAAACTCGGGGAACAGTCGTCTTGTTATTTCTTATTCACACAAAATATTGTCTTATTAATCCTAATATTTCAGGAGATATTATTTGTTTGGTTGACGATACATTATAGTTTCAATTGAACATAAAAGAAATTTATGAATATTGTATTTGTATTACTTAGTGAATCAATGTAGTATGTACCTATTAATAATATAAAAGCTTGATTGCATAAACATATTTTTCTAGAAATGAATATTAGAAATTGTGTATATATGATTTTTAGTATAAATTAGTAGAAAATTCGATTGAAAAATATCACAGTACATAATTTCAGATGCTTGATTAATTTATATGTTGTAAACGGGTAACATGATAAGTATGAATGGGTTGACTCAGTCTAGTGGCGAGTAGTGCGTGTATGAGAACTGTCTGGTTCTCACGGACGCCTACGCGACGCCTACGAGACGCTGAGCGAACACATTCCGAAAGGCTCGGGACAGACCATGGGGACAGCCCCGCCAGCTAGAGTCAGTCGAGTCTGGTCAAAAGAGTGAGTAACACACGTGTTACTAAGCAGAGCATCCTTTATAGTTTATTACAGAGCCTCATATAATTTTTATCAGAACCTCTCATAATAATAGTTTTTTTATTATATATATCAGTTCTTCAATATTTAATTTATTAAATCAGTAATAGTTTTATCATTATATACATTAATTCTTTAGTGTTCAATACAATAAATCGGTAATCTTATTTATAAGCAAACTGTGTGTTATTTTATTTGATGCCAACACCTACGGTTTTACATCATTCGACGGTGGACCACACTTCAATATATTTGTAACCGTTTTTAATTTGAAAAAGTTATTAAATTAAAATATTTACTTATTATTTTTGATCAAAACCTGAAATGGACAGATCATATAATAATATAATATAATATTATGTTATGTTAGTAATTAAATTAGAAAACTATTTTATAAATCCAAAATATAATCCAAGTACCTGCCGACGTACAAATGTAAAATAATAATTTACAGTTCATCATTAATTATATAATACTAGGCATAAAACTAAATCAATCATCAGACATACATTTATTCATCAGGGTCCAATTAATATTTTGGTGCTAAATTATGTAAATATTTTTAAATAGATTTAAGAAAATTTAAATCGTTTAAACATTTTTAATTTTTTATAAATTCTTTTTTACTTTATGATTATTCTGTGTATCTAGTTTAGTTAGAATATTCAACAATTAGTTTAATATTTTTTATTTTATTATAATGTTATAAATTTATAAAATTGAATTGATTCAAAAAATGAATGATTTTAATGATTTTATATGTACCGTGGTTATATCCACATCGTAATCGAAAACGATAGAACGCCGATCGACTACAATTAAACTTTACAGATAAAAAGTGGTGTTCCCACATAATATATACAATATGAGTTATGACCACAACTAAGATATTACCTACAATCGGCGGGACCGCAACTGTGTGCTTACCTTAAAAATCGTCATCGACCGCGACTCGGATGCAGCCGTATGATGTGCATAGGTGGGTAAAGGTACGATTCCTATGACGCGTCAGACGCGTGCGGCTAACGCACTGCGTCTGACGCGTGTCGGTGCGATTCCTATGACGCGTCAGTTGTGTGCAGCCGTTGAGAGGTAGTAAGACGTCTTTGCCAATTTTTTATTATAACCTGTACTTAACCTCTTTCCAAGCATTATCCTTGATAGTCTGATTTTTGTAGAGTTTACAACCCAAATCGTACAAACAATTGAATTTAGCTACCATTTCCTCAAGTTTTTCGTCCTCAATGACAGTGAAAAGTACTTTTGACATGACGAAAGTACTCGAAAAAAATATACGTAGTATAATATAAGAAAATTATACGAACGCGCGTGCGGCTGCGTCTATACTGCTCATCGACCGGACGGTCTGTGCGGCTGACGCAACTTGCGGCCGCCGCAAAGCTGTTGACGCATTTTAGGAAACGCAACCATTGGATAACCTTGGAAGTAGTACCCTGCGTCAGACGCAGTGCGTTAGCCGCACGCGTCTGACGCGTCATAGGAATCGTACCTTAAGTTGGGCACGGGTTATGGGTTTTACGTTCAAAACCGGATAAAATTGTTTGCTGGTTTCGAGGCCGAAGCCGGGAACAATTGTTGGCGGCCTAGGGTATGGGGTGCTCCGTGGCCTGAGCATGCCATCGGACGCGTCCCCAGGTTGCGGATAGGGGAACGTCCTGTAGATATACAGGGTAGCCGCGAAATAAGCCATACCTTCGGGATGGACGAATAAGCGGTCGCGGACAAGCTCAACGCCGGGGAAACGATCGACCCCCGGCGTCCAGGAAGATCAGGCAACACGAACGGAAAAAAGACAGACGACGCGAGGCTGGCGTCGTCAGTGGCAGGCAAGCTAAAACACAATAAACATGATGGAAACACAGCAAAAAGAAATTGATGTTACTGCTACAGAGGCCTCGGAAACCTCAGAGCCGGCGGGTGGGAGTGGTTCGTCCCACAAGTCGTTATCGGTAACCACGGGAAATGCGCAAACGTCACGGGAAAATGCACCAGATGGAGATAACGATACGCACGAGGGAGGAGCTCAAGACCCCAAGAACAACACACCAACGGCGAGTAGCCAAAACCCAGAAGGTTAGTTTATATTGTTTATAAGCAAAACCACATAAAAAAATACATATAGGCAGTAAACGTATAAATATAAAACGTCATTGCTCTAGACAGTTCTTTTGAAATTGTATACCGTGTGTTCAATTTTAAAGGTAACAGGAAATATTTCGATCGTATGACCTTCAATTTGATTCGGGGTTTTTATACTGCATATAGGACTTATAAATACATATTTTTTAATAAATTCAAATTTTTAATTTTTTTTTATCAGCGCATGCGCAGTAAAATAAAAATTTCTTAAATAGCAACCACTATTTTGGAGACCGGATTTCGATTTCTTTATTTTTTCTGAACAACTTTGATCTTTACAGTTTGTTGATATCTTCAAAATTGCCATGTTTATGACGGTCGGAAGTTTTAAAATAGTTAATTCGTAAATAATTGTGTGGTGGATGATATCTCTCGGGATATCGTTCAGCATAAAGTGCCCCTGCGTTACGCGAATTTTGATGACATTCTCCAAAAATTAATACCATATCGGTTTTTTCGGAATAGTTTGCCAATTTACAAAAAATAATGTGTCACGCGCGACTCACGAAAAACGTTTGACTATTCACAATCAATTTTAGAATGCTATCAAAATATCTTATTCACACAGGTTAATAGTATAACTTTCATTATAATACTATTAAAAACAAATTAAGATAATAGTAGTAGATAATTTAGTAGTTTTAATAAAAATAAATTGTTATAATAATACCTATAAATACCTATAAATTAAGATAGACCGTTGAAAAATGCAATATTTACAAATTAACTATTTTAAAACTTCCGACCGTCATAAACATGGCAATTTTGAAGATATCAACAAACTGTAAAGATCAAAGTTGTTCAGAAAAAATAAAGAAATCGAAATCCTGTCTCCAAAATAGTGGTTGCTATTTAAGAAATTTTTATTTTACTGCGCATGCGCTGATAAAAAAAAATTAAAAATTTGAATTTATTAAAAAAATATGTATTTATAAGTCCTATATGCAGTATAAAAACCCCGATTCAAATTCAATGTCACACGATCGAAATATTTCCTGTTACCTTTAAAATTGAACACACGGTATTATGTTATAAGGCAGTACTCAATGCTCGTCAATATAATATTTGGATTTATTAAATTATGATTTTAATTTACGGATTAATAATATACTCAATTTCACATTAAAAACAATGTTGATAATTATTTAAATTAAGTATTATTTATTTATTTATTTTATTTCATTTAATTTCATAAATTTCCATATTGAAAGTTATGTTTGTTTCCAATGGTGTGTTTTTATTTTTTAATATAGAAGGAATTAACAAACATGAAATCGTGACACTTCCTTCTTAGACGCCAAGTCAAGCTTATATACGCTATCTTATCATATAAAGCTGAGCTTGCTCTTTGAAACCCTCAAATATTTTTCATTCTCTATTGCAGAGTATTCAGTTGTTGTTTTTTTTTTGTATTAGTTTAATATAAATTAGATTTGTTTTTGTTATTTAATTGGTATTTATTAGTTTTTTTCCGTTTTATCTGTTCTATGTGAATACCTACCTACTTAAAGTTTTCAATATACAGTATGAACGAGAAAACTTTAGGAAACGGTACGTGCGGGTGCAGAAAACTCTAGCCGAGTTGTGCATCGAAGAATACGTAAGTATAATTTGATATTATATAGAAAAACGCTGCTGCAAGCCCCCTCCCTCCGCGTGTGTTACACGTTTGTCGACGAATCAACTATGAATAATTACTAACTTTAATGTTTATTTAATTGCAGGACGACAATCTCACCGTCGGTTTTTCTTTGTTGTTGATCGTCACCGTCGTTTTTACGTTTGCCATGGCATGCTTGGCGCTGCTACTCTGCCTGTTGTGCGCAGGACTCGCGATGACTGCGTTCATCGCTAACATCGTGAGGAGTCCTGCAGTGCAACAGGCATTGAGAAACCGTTTTCCTGGAGCCGCTGTAGAGAAGGTGTCGCGTTGCGTGTCTGTCGCGTCGGACTGCGCGATACTGGCGACTGCGACATTAGCGTTCGGGATTTGGTTTGTGGCCCAGTCCGTCGGCGCCGTCATGTTCCTGGCGGTCGAGTTTCTCGGGACCTCCAGCCGTCAGGAACAGCTGCAGACGCCGCCGTTGCCTGCCGCCGGAAGTCCGATGGACGACACTCCGCTGCCTTTAAACGGCCTCGAGGAGACGTCAGCCGCGCGGACCGACACCACGTAAGTGCATTTACCTATAGGTATAATCAGAAGTTAAATAATGTTTTTTTTATATTACCGATAGACCAATTACATTTAAATATTGGAGAAAAAGATATAACTTATTTTCAAAATTTGACCAGGGTATTCTGATGGACGAGGGTATGTAAAAAAAAACATTTATATATATATATGTATCATATCATGTTAAAAATAAAAATTATATATATTATAATCGTATGTTTGGTTTTATAGAGAGCTTTTATTCGGTCTGTCCCGAGATTCTCACCAAATATATGGCAGGAAAGTGTGGCCGAGTGAAAGTGGCCGTGGATCCGTTTTGCGGCGCCGGCGATTCAGCTTGCCCGACTGTTCGACAAAGGTACTGTAATATTTTTTGCATTAAAAATAAATAAAACCGTTTTCGTGGAAATAAAAGTGAACATATTATTATTTCTACTTAATTTTAATTACCGAAATGTAATAATTATTGTTTATAATGTACCTACCTATATATAATAAAATATTATAACAACTATAGCTGTCCCGCCCGACGTTGTCCAGGCCAAAGATTTGTATTTTTAATAAATATATTTGTACAAAATGTATATACCATATTTCTTCTAATTATAATATTAATAAAATATGTAACAAATTGTGCAACTATTTAGATTGACAAAAATCATTTATTTTTTCGTATGCTAAAAAAAAATCATGTGTGAGCTACCCTTTACCTATCTACAGCCTATATGAGTTGAAAAATCAAGCTCTATACATCCTCCAATTTTCAAGTTATAATCTATTGAAATAACTTTTATTGACTTATTTAAAATCTTCCAAGTAACTCAACCGATTTATTAGTGAAAACCGTATAAAAATAAGTAGAGTTCTTTTCGAGATATGCTCGTACGTAAAAAAATAAGGTACAATGTTTCTCTACAATATATGCATGTTATATACATATAAACCTTCCTCTTGAATCACTCTATCAGTTAATAAAAAACTGCATCCAAATCCGTTTCGTAGTTTTAAAGATCTAAGAATTCAGAGAAAAAAAGGGACTTTGTTTTATAATATTATGTTAAGATAATATATTAAGTACATGTTATCTGCAATTTCTAATAATTGTAATATTTTCTGTTTGTAATAGTCATTGCTGTAGATATTGATGCCAACAAAATTATGATGGCCAAGCAAAATGCCCGGATTTATGGAGTACACGAAAAAATCGAGTTCGTTGTTGGAGACTTTTTCAAACTGGCAAATCAGATTAAGGGTGACGTTATAGTCACATCGCCACCATGGGGCGGTCCAGAATATAATAAAATGGATGTTATCGGGCCTCTAGATTTGTGTGTGGATAAGATTCTGGAAGTGGGTAAAACGATTGCCCCAAAAATACTGTTACATCTGCCAAAAAACCTAGATAAAAATGAGGTTTGTACATCATTCAGCTTAAATATAAATTGTTATTTATTTATGTGGAACAATAATTTATATTTTAAATGCCTATAGTGTTGGAAAATGTGCAACGGAGTTGGTGCCGGCTTACGGAAGATCGAAAATGTGTTTATGGACAGGTACCTCAACTCGACGTTACTGTATGTCCGATCCAATAATGTAAGTTATAAGTCTAAAAGCATAGTAAAATAATAATTAATATACTATATTAATACAGTACCTACCTATACTTAATTAATTTAATATACCTGACCGTACCTGTGCATCACAATATTATAATAATGTATTATTTATGTTCGAAATCATTAGGACAATGCCGTGACAGACGTCGCTCCCAAACCGGTCGACATCAATCTAAATAACTGTAAGTTGAAAACGTTTATATTTAAAAATTGTTATATTATAATATTTATCTAATCAATTAATTTTCTTTAGCATTCCGGAAGAATGAACTGTACAGTTTGGAAACTTACCGAAGGTATTTGATGGATGTCGATGCGTTGGTGAGCAGTCGTCGCACATCTTTGTGATGTAAATACGGCGAGTTATTATTGGACAGGGCATAATATAACGTTGAGGAGTTACCTGTTCAAGAACACATTTTCAGATCAGTAGGCCAATAATTCCGTTGCCATTTTTTAATCATTCCTCGTTTTTTATTAAGGTTAAGATGTAACAGTATTTTAGGGGCTATTGCCTTTCCACTAGCTTCCAGGATTTTATCATACACACAGCCGACAACCCGATGACATACATTATTTTATATTTTGGTCCATCTCATGATGGCCGCGAAGTAACGGTAACGTCATCGTTTATCAGATTGTTCAGTTTGAAAGGGTCGCCAACAATTTCGTCCATAAATCGTGACATAGCGCTGGGCCAGCATAATTTTGTCCGGATCAATATCTACAAAAATGGCATCCCAACTATTAGAAACTAATAATATAGGTACTATATATATATTATAATATGATATTAAACCCATTTATACCCAATTATTACATTGCAGTTATTACGATTAAGTAGAAATAATATTTTCAAATAATATTACAGTCGAACAGTCAGCTGTATGATGTTTCCACTGCGCCACAAAACGGGTCGAGGCCGGTCGCAGAACATGGGAAATCGTCAAGTCCGTGTCTTTCCAAGTACATCCAGAATCGTATTTTACGGACCATATACGAGTTCGGCCACACTAGCTTGTCTGATATGTGATTTTATTGGCTGTTGGACCGGTGGATATGCAGCTAACACTTATCAGTTTATCACCATTTATTAACACTTGATTAATGATTACTTGAACACATCTCGTGGCTCTAATACATTTTTTTCGCATTCGTATAACATTTATTAGTTATTATACATAATATTACATATTTACATGTATCACACTATATTATATTATATTGTTCTATGATATTATATATTATTTATACAAATGTAAACAAAGATATATAATCCTATATTATACATGCATATTATTCATGAAAATCTAGTTTGTATAAAATAATTATAATAATATCACATATTATGTTGTACCAATAAAAAAATATATATGAAAACAAAAGGTTTATTTGAAATATCTATTCTATTACACCCTGTATATAGTTATTATTAGATTTATATCTATTTATATAACCAAAGTATGTATTTATATACAACAAAAATATGTGCTAAAGAATTAAAAATATGTAGGTATTATCAAAAAAAAAATAATAATCAATTGCTATCGACTTTTTACAAGAAGTTGGTACAATACAAAACGTGGCCTTCACTTTGTAAATGTTTATTTGGATATTCAGAAACATATTTTATTGCTTTTATTTTATTTTAAGTCTTAGAAGATCGTACTTTTGGCATAACCTATTGGTAATAAACATGTAAAATATAACGAAAAACGAGGCCACGAAACTCACACTACGATGTCACATTAAAAACTACACACTCATCGCAGTGATCGCTCGTTCGTGTCCAACGTGTTTAAAAATGTGTTAATCGTAATATATTACGATAATATATCTGATATTTCAATGAATAAAATCGTATGTAGAAATAATTGAAAATATAACAGGTTGAGTTCGACGGTCGTTTGTCACCGAGGAACCCTTATTTAGCCAAGTCAAAAATACGTCCAGTGGACCTGAACTCTGAAGAAAAGACATTAAAATTGTATAAATATGTGAATAAATAGAATAATAATTGTGTAAATACATATATGTAAAAACATGTATTTATGACGAAATATGTAAAATCAAATATAGCTAATTTTATCAAAATCTTGTGAAACGAATTTATCACTTGCCGAAATTAGTTTATCATGTCGCAGAGAATATATATGTATTTACATATAAATCCAAACCCTAGTTATAGTATTACCGAGGATTTTCAGAGCTCTTGAGCCCAACATTTTTGGTGGAAATAAACAATCATCTTCTACGTATAAGTAGGTATGCAATATATAGGTAATAAGAAAATAACCATCCTATAATCTATATTTGGATATATAGATACAAGTTTAACGAATGCATTTTCGATGTCATGTGGTGGTACGAATTGCAACCCGAAAAATAGTCTTAACCATATTCCTAACTCGTCGCAGTAGGTATAATAATATGCTGTTCTAAGGTGCTGCTCCGAATTTATCTGTAAAGTTAATACATTTAATATTATAATTTTACTATGTGTATATTTATAATATATTTTAAGTATAATCTTCAATGATTTTTTCATAATTTAAATGTTCTCGGGCTCTTTTTATAAAGCCAAGCCAGGAAGAAACTCTTGGGACGTGATACTTCTCAAATAAGTTTCTATAAGTTCTAACTTCTGCGCTAGCTGAAGTTATTAGAATAGCTAACATATTTATTCTAAGAGCCGCGGCTGAGTTTGGAAAAGCTGAATTGCTTTTTTTTATAAAATTAAGTAGGTACTTCAATAGGAGTTACCGATTTATCGAATAAGTTTTGGCAAATCAAAATTCCTTTTTTTTTGTGAGTTGTATGCGTTTTATCTATATTGCGCGTGCATCTGAGAGAGAAAACACAAATTGCGCTGACATCGTCTCTTATAGTTAGTCTTTCGAGAATTTGTAACTACAAGTATTTATTTAGGGGCCTCAGATTTGTCCATTACTTTTTAATTATAGACTATAACACTACATAAATCACATTAAAAAAATCGATGATTATTTAGCGAGGAAAAAAGCTTGTAAATTATAATTTACTAGCTGATCCAGTGCACTCCGTTGCCCGTTAGATGTACCAACTCTTTATGACTCAAACTTTGTTCAATTCGTTATTTAATATTGGGTGTAAGGTGCTCAAAACTTCTCTTAACTTTTTCGTTGCCCCGAATAAAAATTCTGGTTCGCAGCAGTATATTATCAGGTAGGCAATCTACCTGCGGTAGATCACGGACCCTGTGCTGTTTGTGAGTAAGTGTATGATTTAACTCTAGACTCTAGAGTATCAAAGGCCCAAGTTTATACTAAGTTTATCGTTTTTACTTAATTCCACCAACGATGGATTAATATAATCAATTAATACAAAATCCTAACCCAACTGTACTAAAATCTGATAAATTAAAGAAAACAAATTTAACCCTTTTTAAATTAGCCAGCTATCTTAAAATGAAACAAAAATTTTTTGTTCACATCAAAATATGTTTATTATAAGAAATTTAACAATTTGGAATTTGAAATAACTTAAATTTAAAAAAAAAATATTACGGACAGGATTGACACAATAAACAAGGGGTGAGGATGCGAGATGGCGATTGGTGCGAAAATGCAGTTTTGCTAGCCACTGTCCACCTCTGCACGTTCTCCGACCTGTCCCGCGGGTTGACGATTGTTGCTGGCGTATTTGCTCGAACGCTTGACGACCTTGCCCAGTCGGCTAGTGCACGATGTCGTGAGCGTATCGACGATCGACGGCGTGACGATCGAGCCAACGGACGGCGAAGACCAAGACGCGGAACGAGCGAAGTGAGATTCTGCAGTGCTGCGGAACCGGTGTGGACGAGTGAAGCCGCCGATGTGGGATTACCTCGGCGCGAATAGGAGAGAGTCAGCGGACCACAGTGAAGTCCTTGGCTTTCGGTAATTTTTGCCCTGTTGTTGTCCCTTCAGCCGCCGTGCACCGCCAGACCAGGAAACGGTCACGTTTCTACGAGTCCGGCGCCGCTGACGTCCCCGTGTTTCTAGAACGCAAATCTCCGTACCACTCACTCCGTGCCGAGGTCTCCGCCGGTGCCGTCGTACCGAGTCACCATTGCCATCGTACCAAGTCGGTGTAAATTCGAGGCGGAATCGTTTCTCTCGCAGGTACGTCTACTAGCCGCCGTGCCGTCGCCGTCTTCTATCGCTCAGCGTGACCATATGACTCGGCCCTCGCCGAGCGTTAGTAAGTAAAGATATTATATAATTGTATATTGTATATGTTTATAGCTACTGAACGTCTGAACCCAAATCAATAGTGTGTGTAATATATTTTTGAACAACATTTCACAGAAGTTTTATTATAAAGTTTCTATATTCGTGTTACAAAGCATTTATTAATACAAACCAAACTTACTTATTTTATTTATTCAAAATTAATGTTACAGTTTGTTTATTATTTTTAAACATTTCTGGGATAACACATTATTCAAATTCTAACTATAACCCAGCTTGTCTGTGTCCAACATATTTATATTTTTCAGTAGGTAAGGGATAATAATTTAGGTTTTTCATCAATAAATACCCCGAAACGTTGCCTCTTTGCTTGTTTAGGTATTTGGGGGTTAAATAACTAGAATAAAAAAACAAACAAACAAAAAACTTGTTCTGGTTTTACAGGTTTTTATCGACTTAGCCAGTGTCATAAGAATGTATTACCTCTGCCAAGTGTTTTGAATACCCACAAATAATTGCACGCATTTTTAAGGTAAAATGTGACCGATGTTATAGTATTGATTTCTTTCTGACCAATCTTATTAAACAACGGAAAAAATACTTTTTAGCGGTCATTCCCAATATCACATTATGCATTTATTTCATACTATAGGTAATTCGATAATATAAAATATTAATATTTAATGTTCAAACGAAAAAAAAGGGGGGTAGCAATGAATTTAGTATTCAAAAATACAAAGTAACAAGTGAAAAATTTAACAATTAAAAATATAAAGATGCATGACAATATTTTGCACTTATACTTACACGAGGCCAAAACGTTAAATATAATAATTTATTGAGGTTTGGTACGACGTATCAAAAAAGTTGTTGGTTAATATTATTCATCAAATGTTCATCAATCATTATTCTGTTGTAATAAATAAAATCATACCTACTGTTTAGTACAAAATATAAAAACAGCATTTTATAGTATAAAAATAATAATTTTATTACTGGATAATTTGTAATAATATAACAATCGTATTATATAAATTATAATAATAATTTGAATACAGTAATAAATGATGTCAAGTATAAAAATAATATCATTTTTAAACACCCTGTTAATAATTACAAAAAAAAAAAACAAATAACACAATAGGTGTGAGATAAATGATTATAAATAAATAATTCAATAATATTATAAATGATATGATATATCTATTTGATATATAGTTAATGAGTGCTTTACAATAATTTTGAAACATTTTTATGCCGAAAAATAATAATCAGAATATTATTTACAAATGAAAAAAGATGCTCAATGTGGCAGAAAAATAGAAATAATAATTTTAACAAAAGATGCGCAATGTGGCAAAAAACAAGAAATAATAATTTTAATTAACAAAAAAGATGCTCAATGTGGCAAAATAAATTAAAATGAAAAAATGTAATTATGTAAAAAAGAAGACATCAGTCAAGACGAGGCGAGGTGGGGGGACGTGATGGCGAGTGGGTTATAATTGGCAATAAACTGTCACCTCTACATAGTTCTTGCGGACGGTCCTGCAGGGGGACGAGGGTCACGGGCGCGTTTGCTCGAGGACGTGAAGACGACCATGGAAGTGGAAGGAACCCGACTACGACGGCTGCGAGAGCAACGACGGCGGTTTGACGACGATTGGCTAGTGCGCGATGACGTGCACTGCTTGACGGTGCTGCAGGTGCCGAAGACGACTATGGCGACGACGAAGACTTCGACCAAAGCTCGTCGGAGCAAGCGACGAAGACTATATATTATTATTATATGGTTCCCTAGCCACCGTATAATAATTATAGTCGTCCGTCACTCGCCCGACGTGTGCTCTACGGTTTCCATCTCCACCATCGCGAGTCGTCTTGTGCAGCAGCAGTCATCGTCAGTGGTACCTTCGTCGTACAGCTAGCCAGCTCCGTCGTCGTGTCGTTGTCGTCGCTCTCGGACCGAAGCAGTCAGGGCCCGCCACAACTCCAGAGGGTCTCGCGTGTCGGCGACCTCGAGCGCACGACGTCCGCGATCCTGCGATCCCTACCACCGGTGGCCGGAGAACGTATGTGTTGGTGACTTAAAGCTGATCACCCCAAAAGTGCACTCTCACGTACCTATTACCTCGACCGCACATCGCTTCGCCTTGACTGCTAATAAGTAACAATAGTAATAAATTGTAATTATTACAAAATATATATACAAAGAAAAAAAAACAAACTACGACGGACAGGAGACACAATAAACCAGCAGGAGGGGGGATACGAGATGGCGATTCAGTGCTGATTTGCAAAGTGTGCTCTTTCTCGTATCCACTCCCCTCCTTTTCGTCGCCGTCATCCTGTCCGTCGTCTTCGGCCCAATACCACAGTGTCAGTCTGAGCGGCATCCGCAGCAGCACAGGAAGCGGAAGACGCGCTTCACTCTTTTCCACACCGTGGACATCCGGCTTCGTCTGAGTGGCAGGCGTTTTCCAGCTTCTGTCGGTTCCGGCCCACCGTTCGGCCCACAACTGTTCTGCTCTCCGGTTTCCTCGGCCGGCTCAACTCCGGAGTGCTCCTCGACCGACATGATGCTGTATTCGCCTTTTAACATGACGTCATTCTCTACCGGTGCGACCAGATCAGGGGTATTTTCGAAGTTGTTGCCATCTGTGATTTCGGTAATGGTCAGCGGCTCGCCGGTAGAGAGTGACGAAGTTATTCGGGCTAATACAAATACTAGTGGCTCCACTAGTATCACCATGACGTGATCGCCGCCATAAACATAATACTCGTAATTGCCATTTTCGACGTTTGCCAGTATCCCCTCAAGGTTTTCTTCCAACATGGCATTTAGTTTGTCTGTGATGTTCTTGATAGTTGTAACGGCCATTGTTCAATTATTCTGATTATAATCAATCGAGGACCTTCACGACAACTTACCGCTCCCGTTTTTTAGGCTACAGTAAAATGGGACCCTATTACTGAGGCTCCGCTGTCCGTCCGTCCGTCCGTCCATCTGTCACCAGGCTGTATCTCATGAACCATGAAAGTTAGAAAGTTGAAATTTCCACAGATTATGTATTTCTGTTGATGCTATAACAAAAAATACTAAAATCCTAGAATATATAATATAAGCATTGTTGCCAACTTGTTTATAGCTGATGATGGTACCGAACCCTTCGTGCGCGAGTCCGACTCGCATTTGGCTGGTTGTTATTTTTTTTGTTCCATCATACAAATTGATCTAATAATGCGATAATATTTGTGAAAACTTATCTGAATTCGTCAGAACTTTTATTGGAGATCGGTCAGTCCACATTTTAAGAATTCTGTTTTAAATTCCGAATAATCAACGTTTGAAAATTCCGAAATTTTAAAATATTCAAGCTGTATTTTTAGAGGTTGGTGGTGGGGAGGGATGAAATTGGGAAAAGTGGACTTACCAATCTCAATTAGATATTATAATAACGAATTCAAATCTGTTTTAAAAGTATTATCGCATTACTAGATCGATCAGTATGATGGAATGAAAATTAGATGTTTTGGCTAAAATAACTATTTAATATTATAAAAAATAGTATTTCGTCAGGAACGTTTTTTCCCGACTAGCCCCTAATCGTGCCAAAAAAAACTTTGTTTCAATAATACGTAAATAAGATTCAATAACACATAAGATTAAAAATATTACTAATAATAAATTAGTTGTAAATTGTAATATATTATATAATATAATTTTTGGACGTTGGTAAACATAATATATTTGTATACCTACAAATAACGTTCCACTATTGATTGGTTATTACCACTCGTTGTATTTATATCGTATAACGTATTAGGCATGACTAAATAGTCTATTTAGCCATGGTATTAGGTAGTTGAAAGTTGGAAGTTTTAGGTGACTTAAAACGTGAATTCAGGAACCGGTGAGACGTCGTCATGGCTTTGTGGCGTTGTGCTTTGACGACTGACGGTTGTCTTGGCAGTGGCTACATCCCTGTCGGCCGAATTTGTGCGAGTTAAAATTGATTTATTATAAGTATAATTTAATACAAATAGTCGGCAGATTTTGAATAATATTTTAACTTTCAAAGATTATTTTATTTTAGTATGCATTATATTATTTGATAATTTACTGTAACAACTAAAATAGTAAAGGTAAACTGAAATTGATTGAATTAATTTTGTATAGGTACATTACGTGACGCGTAAACCTACAGTTGTGTTCAATGATAACACCATAGACCTATAAATATATTATATTATATAAGGTAGTGTTCTACAATTTTTATTTCCGATAATAATGTCATTGTAATTATTATTTGTAGCGGCGGAGTGCATTGATATATGAATGTACGTTAATTCGTACTATCACTGTTCGTTTTTCAAATTTGTTTCTGTATTCAAGTGTATTGTGTTTTGTAATTAATTATTCACTGACGTCTGATATTTGCTTCATAATACATTAAGACAAAATACAAATATGAGTTCTGTTACAAATTAAGTGAAAAAAAGGGGCGAGGAATGTCGTTTTCAGTAAGAGGGAAGAGGAGTTGCTCGTAAAATTTTTAACAGATAACAGTCAGCATTATTCATGTCCTGTACTTGCCTCCAGCCTCAAATAATATAATATGTAACTATACTGATTTTTCAGACGATTTTTCAATGATTGATGATAACAATGATGATTCTTCATATATTGAAACTGGTAAGATCATGTTACATTTAAGGGCCAGTATTACAATCTCTGGTTAAGAGTAATCAAAGTGGAATCAACTATTGTAATACTTGTCCTAATGGTAACAATTTAATTGGTTCATATTTTTTTTTAAATATAATGTAAATATTTTTTTTTCAGTTATGCCTAATGAAGTAAAAACTGTCAAAACCGCTACAAATATCACTGAACCACTCTTCACTGAACCAGGTATGTTTCCTAAAGTTTGTGCCAAAAGGAGATGTCAATATATGGAAATTAATTAAAATTAATAAAGTTCACTATTTAACTACCGTCAGTTTTTTTATTATTATAATAAATATTTAACAAAATTGTATATAATAATAAATATGGCAATATATTAATTAATTAATATCATAAATTAAATGTAAAAATAAATTTCTTCAGAAACTTTTAAAAGCCATATTGTAGGTTAGTGCAGGGCAGTAGTACATGACAGTATAGTTCAAACTAAATAATCAATAGCATAAAATAATGACCATCTACAGTTCTATAGTTTTGGGTGGTCCTGAAAAAAAACACGAATAATTTTAAATATATTCCCTTATAGCGTAAGTCATATTATAAAATGAAAATCCAAGTATCTATAACTATAATTATTCACTTAAAAACCAAGAAGAATTGATTTCAAATTTCTACATACAATTTAACATATTAATATTAGGTACATTGAAATATCAGTCATTAGAATATAGAAAGCTTAACAAAATAAGAAATAAAAAAATTCAATAAATTAAGAAAAAAACTACAAAAATAAATAGTTACTTATTATTTTTAACGAATTAGATTAGATTATTTTACACATTAAATTCAGCTAGTTAAGTTACAAAGTTAATATGAATTAAAAGTAACTAGTTAGTGCCCAGCCTTGCCTATTCAGCAAGTACTATATAGTACCAGTATTATTCACTGTAGTTGACATTTTATAAATAAGATTATATACAATTCAGATCAGTTCTAATCATTTTTTGAATTACTCTATATTCAGATTCAAAATATCTGATAATTATTCCTTAATCAAGAAAATTTAAATAAGACGAGAAATACTATGTAAAATATGGATCCAATGATTCCCAAAATCCAATCATGAAACTATTGAAACAATATTGGATATAGAAGCTCTTTCAAAGTAAATGGCGCAGAAAGGGGATCCCATCTATAGATAATATTTTATGAATAAATAGGCCACCAGAACTTAAAACTCCTTAATCTAAAAATAGCACTATATAAAAGCCGTCTCTCTCTCATCCATATTCTGGACCACGACTCCTTATTTTGTTGAAATAGGAATGACCTATCCATTCTTATATAATCTATAGTCCTATCAAGCCATGTTGGTTGTTTTTAGTTGCTATATTATTTGATCCGAAACAAATTTTGATATTTTTTAATGCAGTCAAATATTATAGCCTTACAATTTTAAAAATATTTTATGTATGTTTCGAAATGTACCATGTTTTCAATGTTGAATATCTGCCCAAATCCGAGAGTTAGTGTAGCTATTTTTACAAACCTTTTTTTTTATATTCATACAAAGTATGACAGTCATGGTCTTGTGTTAAGACTAGGTACATTGTAATTTGTAAGTACCTAATATCCTAACTATTCATAAAAAGTAGTTGGTGTAAAATTGTGGAAATAACTCAATCAATAAATTACAAAAAAAAATGGAAAAATCAATTAATGTAGGAAAACGTTTATACCCTTAACATTTAAACTTGAAGTAAAAATACAATTTTTTTTTTATTAATATAAATTAAAATGCACATTTATTGCCTAGATAAATTTATTTGTATTATGCGTTTCCTATATTAACTACCTAGGTATGTTTAATAGTATAATATTAAAATATGTTAATGGTAATACAGTTTAAACTTTAAGTATACTATAACTAATAACTATATAATATCAAAGGGTACCTATATTTGGTAAGAAAATATATAATGTTCATGAAAATGTACATCATTACTCACTTACCCTGGTTTTAATGTAAGGCTATACCTATTACTTAGTATTAATTGTTATTATGGTGAATTGGCTACAAACATAATAATATAAAACATTTATAAACAATTATTATTTATTCATATTTTATATTATTTAAAAAAAAAACTATGCTGGCCATATAGTATGTCTGTTATTAATTTTCTTTTAATCGG
>CARXXK010000001.1:69410639-69469821 GCA_949089665.1 Macrosiphum euphorbiae | reverse complement strand
GTATACCTACATATGCTTGGTGAATCATCAAGTATACTTAGATCAAAGTTCATAGGTACCCATATGGTTATATCTCTGCAGAGATGTCGAATATATAATATTATATTATATAATGTGATTTGGCCATCATGTTCCAATCAAAAAAGGGGATATTTTTAAAAGCTTTTGATAATTACTAAATTACCTATACCTGTTGTATTAATAAAGCTATATAAAACGGTTACTACATAATTACCACGACTGTTCATTTTATTTTTATGCAAAAATTAATATTTACAAAAAAGTAAAATAACATTTGAAATTTGAATACTACTTATAGTAGGTATGTAGTTATAATATGATAATATTATAATAATTTATGATTAAATGACGATCATAGGGGTCGCTAGATCTCAATGGCTTACTAAACCTTACGTAGTAAAAAATGTATTTACATAACAATTAAATAAAACATTAAAATATTGAATTTTCGTGAATGCGTGACAAAATATTTGAAAAGAGGATCATTTATTTCAAAAGTGGGACGATCCCCCTCCCCCCGAATTCGGGAAGTCTGGTCACACTAAGTATAATATATACTGTCTATATTATACCTATGTGGCTCCTTACACCATTATAATATATTTACGTTGCGCTCTGTATAATACGATATTATAATAGGTATGACATTACGTTTTGAGCGACCTCAGATTTTTATCTGATAGCGAAAACGCTATTATATTATAATATTATATGTAGGTAGGTACCTACCACTATATCGAACTTGATCGTTATCTTGGTAACGGGCTGCGTCGTCGTCATCGTGTTTACTACCACGGGTTACAGAGCGGCTATAATGTTATTACATCCCGTTAGGAACTCGCACACTACCTAATATATATTTATATGTATATGTATACCTATATATTATATCATGTAGATAATTACAGAACTGCAAGTGTGTTCGAAGCTTTTATTTTTTTATATACGTAGGTAACAAGCATATATTATTATTATCATTATTATTTCCGCCTAACAATCGGTTCGCGTGTATGTCGTCTATTGCACGCCTACAACCCCGATTCGTGTAGGCATATAGTATATTTAGACTAGATTTTTTAGTAATGTTGTTTATGAATGTGTCACGGTTCAATAAAATAACAATATTTAAACGCTTTTAAAACAATAATTATTTACTACAAAGTACAAAGACAATGTCACTCTAAGAAATATGACATTTATATAATTATTGTTTATTATTATTGCTAGGTATTATATATTTTCAACTATGAAGGCGCGGCGTTTTTTTCTAAATACTAATAGTATAAAATTAATTTTAATATTATTATATAACGTATTTTTTAATTTAATTGTGAACTCTACAATCATTTAACAAAATTCTGTAATAATATCATATTGTGTTTAGGTTTTTTACTTAAATTCAAATTAGTCAAATTTTCTGACTATATTGAATTTCACACTAAACTTGAAAGAATTGGAGTCATTAGTTTTATTTTGTTTTTTTCTTAAAAAATAGAATGAATATGAAAATATTATGGTCCTACGTCACACACTAGAAAGATTTGTTAGTGAATTTGTGTTTGTTTCAATTTACAATACCAAGTTAGAAAAATAATATGGTCTGAGAGATCTTGTAAATAGGTAATACGATTTATGCTACAACTTACTGTCTATTGTAACAATGCCATTTCTTCAACTATCATAATATTATAATATTGGCGTAGTTTGTGAATTTACTAATTTGTTTATCATATTATTATTTATAAAAGTGAAAATGTCTAGCATTTGCATATTATTATCGTATTATTATACGCGTTAGATAACACAATTAGTTATCGCTATATAATTAATTTCTTCACACAAAACCATAATGGTGTACTATATTATTATACATCTGATATATTCGTAATATTATAATGCTGTAAACAATAATATTTTATGAAACTTCGAATAAAATAACGGTTATAATAATACATTTCGGATCATCCTGCGGTGCATCATACACAATACACGTCATATTATATACCAATGACACGATTGCAGTTTGTATACCTATGGTTCAGACGTCAAATCAGACGCATATAATATAATAACATAATATAATAATATATAATATTATACAATACGAGTGTAATGAGTTACCACATTTCTTTTTCTAGTCTGACAACCACGCACGCTTAATAATACGTATTATTAAATTTTTTTTATTGTATATGCGTACCTATATGTAGATATACCGCAGATCCCAAGATACGTATAATATGAAATTATACTACAGGATGTCACTATAATGTGTTCGTCCTCGTATACCATATAAATTATACCGGGGCAAATGATCTACCTGAATCCGTCCCCCGAGGTCCCATCAGAAATAGACTTGGCAGTCTTTTGAACACTCATGATGTCGACAATTTGTAACTTTCAAAACTTATACGTAAATCGCGACTAACCCAGGTTAAACACGATATAATAGTAATTTTTATTTGTTCGGAGTTTGTAGGTACATCGAAAAATACTTCGAGTTCTAGTAATTATTGTTATATTAATTATAAATCATAGTCAGTGATGATAATCTTAAGCGGGTCGGAGCCGGTGCGTTTTTTGGTACAAAAACTACTGACATGTGCATGCGCGTGCGTACATATCTTTATCAGCGCTTGTAATTATACCTCAATCACACTAATATAGTAATATCGATTTACATTCTCACACACATGCACGTTCCACGCAAGGCTGATACAACATGTGAATTAATTGTCTAAATTTTACTCCTAAATAAATGACCGGCATCGACACCCTTAACCATATACCTATTTAAAAAAAAAAAAAAAAAAAAAAAAAACAGTAGTCAATCGATTTAAACGAACATGCGGCGATCACCCTGTTATACTGTTTATCGCATGTACCTAGGTATAATATCAAGCCATAGGCATGTGTATGAAAAATATTTAATGCATTGATGCGTGTAATGAAAATTCGTGTGGTCGCCGAATTCGAGTGAACTAGTTTTCTGTTACAAGCAATTTATTGTTTTTGCAGAAACCATTTTAAGTATTTTATCTTTTATATCGCATTAATTCATCGTCATTATTATTGTAACTTGTAATACAAGTTTTGGAAAGGAAAAAAATTATAATAATAATACGACGACGAGATGTCAAACAGTTTTTGGGGGTCTCGTACATTGTACAAACGGACGTGTGTACCTACATATACATACGGCGTGTTCATCGGCGCGTACAATTGGAACGTGTCAGGGTATCCGATTTGACTTTATGTTTTCCGTCAGGTCTGTCGCTACTTACACCCATATTATTATTATTATTATTATATAACTACAATATACCCGAAAGAATAAAATAATATAACACCACCCGGACCTCTTGTGTGTTATCCCGGAACCGGTTATTCGCAATGCGCCGGTACATATTATGTATAGGATCGTTTTGATCATATTCGAATTTCAACAGAATATTATTAAAATATTTAATAGAATATTTATTTCTATATATCCGTGTATCTATACGAAAGAGCGAACTATCGCGGGAGAGCATCATAATATTATCATAATCACCAGCTCCGTCTCGTCGCCTCGTCTCGTAATCTTTCGTTCCTGGTCCTGATAAAATTAACAATATTATTGTTAGGGAAGGTACCTATCACCTACGCCATAATAATTAATATTCCAATATACTTTGGTTTAAATATTTATTTTTATTTTTTCGTCTGGTAATATTATAATCATATAAGTATATAATTGTCCTAACAATATTTTAACTCATAGGTACTGCGTGTTCTATACAACCGTGGTTCTCAATCTTTTTGAGGCCGTGACCCCCTATAATGTCACCAAAATTTTTGACTACTCTTTTATTGTGATCGCATTAAAAAGTGTGTGTACTGGTATATACACTATATATACATTTGAGAATTGCGACTATAAAATATAGACGAAAAAGATTGCAAAAGTACGTGCAATGTCAAACCTTCGTGGTACATTTAGGTGCCTATTATATCTAAACTAATATATAAAGCTGTAGAGTTTGTGTGTTTTTTTTTGTGTTGGATAGTCCATTCATTGAGGAAGGCTATAGGCTATATAACATTGCGCTACGACCAATTAATAGAAGTGCTCAAACAGGGATTTTGAAATTTACTATGGAAATATTTGTTTATAAATGGTTGCTATTGGTTAATCTGGCAGATCAGGTACAAGCATGCATCAAATATAATTTTCGCACATTGCCTACCAGGGTGGCTGAGTTGCACTTACTGCAGCGAGTTACGCCAAAAAAGAGTTGAACAATAAAACATTTTTTAAACGTTGTCATTTTTTACGGGCCACGAAGTGCTGCCCAGGATCAGCTATATTATATATAAATGAATGTTTGTGTACAGATCTTTAGGAAGGAAATATAGGCTAATTTAAAAATGGTTAAATTTGGTTTTTTTTATTCATCGGATTTCAGTACGGTTAGGTTAGGTTAGGATTATGTATTAATTGATTATATTGATCCACCGTATTATATCAAAATAAACTTGGCATAACTTTGATAATTTAGAGTTAAATCATATACTTACGTACAAACAGCACTAGGTCCGCGATCTACTGCTGCGAAGCAGAATTTTTATTCCAGGCAACAGAAAAGTTAAGATAAATTTTGAACACCATACACGGAATATTAAATAATGAATTGAACAAAGTTTGAGTCATATAGAGTTAGTACATTTAACGGGAAACGAAGTGCACAGGATCAGCTAGTATATAATATAATATAATGATGTCACGTTTCGTGTACTACACTTATGACAGTACCATAATATGATTTATTTTTAGTAATTTTTTAACATTCACATATTAGTATGATTTCATTAACTGGTGGATTTGTATTAGGACAAACTCAAGTAAACAAAATATTTATATGTACTTGTCATACACTCGCATGATGTATTATAATAATAAATTGAATTTATAATGGAATCTTCGAGTAATAATAATATGTTAAATTAAATGAAAAATTAAATTCACAATTGTATATGAATAAGACATCGACCACCGTCTCCTGCAACGGTACATTTTTTTAAAACATACATTGCTAGATATTTATAGGTAAAATATATTTATGTATCTTATTTACATTTTAAATTCCAATCATCACTGTGTTTGTCTATAGCAGTGTTCGTGCTGAAGCGCACATAACCATATTTTATATGGTAGTAGGCCAATTAAGGTCGACAATAACATATTGTATAGCATCTCTAAACTTTGATCGAAAATTATAAGCATAAAATATGTGATAATATATCAGCTGTATACTTAGGCCTACTTTTGAATACTCTTGCGGTAGCATTTGAACACTTTTAGATTAGGAAAATATAACGCAGACTATTAGAGTACAACATATTATACCTACGTTTAAATCAGATTTTCAAAATAAAAACGGTTTAAACAAAGACTATTGAGTATCAAAAAACATTTTAGATTCGATAACATTGAAATAATTGTATTTAAAACTATTATTCAATGGCGTTACGGCTGATTAGAGTTACAATAGTTAAGTACATACGAATTCATATTTCATCATTAAAAACAGGGAAACGCAGTTTCTACGTTTTGTTCACGAGTTGTCAATAATTATTACAAAAAATGTATGCCAACACGAAGTACGAACACGGCCTAAAGCCACAATAAGCTGCTACATTAGGTTTCATCCGAAAGCTATAAAACAAGAAAACTATTCCGAGAAATTTTCTTGGTAAACCCATAACTCAAACGCTGTTTACATTTTGATTTTTGTTAATTTTTCTTTCCAGTATACTATTAAATATTAATAATTGCCTATAATATACTTTTACTACACTTCAAAAACTATGTCTGTCTGCATTCTATATAGCCACTTTAATTAACATAATATCCATCCTCATGTTTGTTGTTGCATTGGAAATTAAAACGAATTTTATATTTTAATATAACTAATTACATTCATTTTTTACATTGGCCGGGTCATCGTGTCTGAATAGCGTCGTTAACGTTTTCGTTTTTGGACATAATTTTTATAAATAATGTGTAAATTTTCATGAATTTCCTCAGAGTATAGAGCATGTTACAGAGTGCGAACAGGCATGCAATTGTTTTGTTATTATAAACTGATGTCCTAACTTTGCAGGGCTTTAGCCAATAAAACAATAAAACTTTTGTACAACAAACTGCGGGTTAAACAAAGAATTGAAAATGTAAAATGTGTGTTCACGTTAGATTAACATATTATTATTATTCTTTAATCGCGATGACGTGATCCCACAGATCGTTAATTGTGTACCTACCTATTATGAAAAATATTAATTAATTAATAAAACGCGATCCGTGTTATATCCGCATGTGACCACGATATACCTAAGCTGTACCTATAACAAATATTGTGTAGTATATTGTTTGTTTTCAAACAAAACAGAAATATTTATAACGATATTACGTTAATGACGCGGCATGACTGACATAATGCAAACGATTTAAAATAAATTAACAATAGTTTTTTTTTTTTTTTACTTTACACGGCTAACAATAATATAATAATGTACAAAGTTCAATAACGGACACAGACATAATATTGTTATCGTTAACATCGTATGTTATAATATAATATATTATTACATTAAATTGTTTGTATCGGATACGGATGTATGATGTATACAGTCCGTTAATATAATATTATTGCCGTAAAATTCATTGTGATAATATATTTTAAATAAACTCGTAGACAATGCTGCGATCGATAAGACCGTAACGCATATTATAATACTGTTCCCTAATCGTTTGTTTAAAGAGGTCCGTACGCACAGGCGGTTTTTTTTTACGAGTTTCAATATACCTATATTATAATAATCTGCTGTATACCTCATACTTAATAGTATAAAGCTACATTTAACAGTATAATGAGTGTACAGGGTCAGTGGACCACCCGGTGTACCTGAAATTTGTACACCGAGGTCTCGCGGATATTATCGTACACGTCGAAAAACCAAAACACGATATTATAATACGAAACAAGAATATTATATTATAATATATTTTAAATCATATTCTATAATTTTAGAATAATATTTCTAAAATGAATGGTTGCCCAACAATTGAACAATATTCTTACTAGATATTTATATTATATTGGTATAATGCATTGTAGTATGTGGCATATGAGGATACCATGCGCTAGCTGCGTCGTATTGTACCATAGTAAAAGTACCTACCTCATTGAGGTAACCTCAATAATATAATATTGGGTGGAGCAAATTAATGTTTTTTACGGGGGACTGACCTAAGAATTTACCAGACGGCACCCCCACCTACCATCATTAATTATCCATACAACCTCAAACATGCCTATTTATTGCTTTATGAGCTTATCATAGAACATTATCTACATTTTGAATTTTGTTCTACAAAAAAACTGCTATAATGTTTGTATATAAAAAAGTCTACATATTATATATATATAGCTTTATATTTATCAAACAGAATGTCAAGCCAATCGGGGAAGATAGATAATGTAATATTAAAGTGATATATACACTATACTAATACAAGTTAGTGGAGTTTTGGTCAAAAATGTATTAATTATTTATGGGTCTTGTCAATTTCAACTCTTTGCCAATTGATGTGAAAAAATATATTTTTAATTTTAATATTAACATAAAAAAATGTATCAATAATGTTTTGTTTAGTGAGCTAAGTCAATGTTTATTTCAAGTAAAATATATACATATACCTAGTCTTTTTTCCTATTTTTATTATACAGTGTTTGTTATTATTTGTTATATTATGTAATCTAACTAATTCACATGTATGTATCTACTGTTACTCCCCTACACCACCACAAGCTGAGCTTAATGGTGTAGGTAATTTGTATTTATATATTTCAATACTTTGTAATTATATTGTGTTGGTTAAATAATAAAAATTTCCAATTCAATTCAAAAAATGTACGTCCAATAATATAATTTATAAGTATATAACCTCTACCAACTACTAGGATCCGCCATATACACACATATACCCATCATTGCACCAAATAATTATTAATTTGTTTTTTTGGTGGGTGGAAGCCAATAGTACCCTCTAGCTCCCGATGATTTGCAACACTAATAGAAGTCTAATAAAAATTGATTTTTATACGAATCCATTGTAGCTAGTAAACACACTTCTCGTCCAATACCTGCACGTCTAGCAAAAATTTCTTACGGTACATACAAATAACTCAGTCATGGCACAATCATGTGTGCGCCGTAAACGAGTCGGCGGCCACCATTTTCCATTATGCAACTGATCTATGGTAACAAACATACCGGGGTCACCCACTCCTGCAGATCAATGAGTATACCGAATACTTGTGGTGACTGGCGGTAACTCATTGGCTTGGTCGAGGACCGCGGTATAAATACGACGACCGCGGTGCACTCGGAGCCGGTCACCGCAATAATAATATACCATTGACGCGGCACTTGCACACCTCCTTCGTGTTTCGTACCTTGTTCTTAGGCCACATGTACATTGGTGAACGGCGAGTGGCAAAGTGTGAGAGGGTATATAGTATGTTACTATAGGGGTACATATGGGTGAGAGGCTAGGTGAGTGACTAGGTGAGTGGCGAGCGTCTTGGTATAAAATATAAATTCATAATATCGCATTGTTTGTCATTCTGATTGTATACTCAAAATTATAATCATGTCCATAAATCATCTATCAACTTTGTTAGATAACCCGATTTCAAGGAATAAAGTTTTTTAAAAAAAGGGTTGGTATTCATCCCATTAATCGCCGTACATTAGTGTATGGTGAGTATCATTGTTTATATTTCGATTTACGAAAATCAGCGAATAAATATTTTGATTACTCACGAATTTCGGTATTAATAATTACTATTTTATTCTGAGTAAAATCAATCATCGTATTAAACGTATACATGTGTTTTGATTCATAAAATCATACTGTTGATACTATTAATAGGTACATACCAAATTATGAAATATAATTAATTATGAAAATAAATAATAATATCTAATAAACTGAAATAGTAAAATCTGAATTGTGAATATACTCTGGAAACCAAAACACGGAATTGTCTGAAGTCAGTCATAATAATATTTAAAAAAATTCATCATATTAATATAATAATATACTTACCTACATCCATGATTATCAACAAATACCACGACACGCCGAAAAAACACGACACGACGGTAAAAAAACACGACACGACACGAAACACGAAGGAGGTTCCTTTGCAGTCTGAAGAATATACCGTGGTCACCACGCCTCTTCCACCGCCGCCGTCAGAATTTTCACAGTGTCCGCAGTGAATGCGGTCATACCTCTTCAGTGTCATATAATATCAACCCCCACCGCACTCACTTGGGATTTTCAGAAAAGTTGTGTGCAGAAGAAATGCTTACAGTGTGTAATTAAAGGATGTGTTTGTACGACTGCAGTTGCCAATAAAAAATTATATGGTCTTTTAAGTTCCTTTGATATCACCAAAAAACTGTTTGGGTGTTACCCGTTTCTACAAAAATAATATTGACTGTTTCCGCCACGGTCCTTTTCCTCTAAAAACAAAAAGGCACAATTTCCATTTCCGTCAAAAAAATTTTGGTAACCAATTGTTTTAAATTTTAGTCAATGTTTAATATATTAATATATTATAATAATAATGTAACGAAAAAACTTGATTGTGCTTGAAAGTTTGTAAATTCCTAATCAAATTGGCCGTACAACAATTGAACAATGTACAACAGTGATGCACCCTGCACGGCTGCACCAGTTTGCGGAGCTTTTGGTGCCGAAAATAATTTCGAGTTTTCGACAGTAATAGAAAACATGTTCCCTGGGTCCCTGTAGATACCCCAAAGGTCAATTGGAATTTCAAACGAGAAAGACTATATTATACTTACCTAGGTATAACACGCTTGTTCATTCGCTCACTTGACGGTTAGTGATCGCCAGTGGCGGCTGGAAAGATGTAGGTATATATTTGAATCACGTGATTCACAAAGATATTAATGGTTGGCGGTGTCCTATGGTTGGAAAAGGCAGTTTGAATAATTTTAATGGGTTAGCAGCCATTATTTAATCACTAACTGCAACCGATTTGAGTCAAGAAAAAATAGTTCAAGCCAACACTTCCGGCAACCAATATAAATTATAATACACTATTGCACAACTTTTGTATTTTTTTCATCCAGATTTCCTACTTTTCCTGTTGATTTTCCTAAAATTTTCTTTCGTATAAATCTTCTCTTGGCAATCACGAATATCTTAAAAAAAATTTGAGCCAAATCAGACCAACCGTTCTCGAGTAAAAAATAAAAATAAAACAATAACAATAATACAAATCAACAAACATGTCCGATTAACCAATAGCAACTAATATACAATACACTATTATTATTTTAACCTGAAACTATTTTTTTTATTATTTAACTAATTTTTTTATGGACAGATGGTACCACTATTGTATTTATTGACATTCAAATTTTCTACTTTTCTGGTGGATTTTCCTAAAATTTTCTTTCGTTCCAATCTTCTTCGGGCAATTACGAACATCTTTAAAAAAAATTGAGCCCGATCGGTCAGGGCGTTCTCGAGTTTTAGAGAGACAAACGAACAGCAATTCATTTTTATTTATATTTTATATAGAAGATAGAAGATGTAATACGTTTTTTTGCCAGAGCGTGTTATTAAAATTACCGATTTTTTTTTTTTATCCATTAACCCGCGGTAACTTAGGAGTGGTTTTTCAACTGTGGGGAGGGTACTGTAGGTTTGGTAAACACGTGTGTTTTAGTATTGAAAATTGGGCACACGTAGGTTTCTATATATAGTTGCCTGCCCGTGGTCGAGATTCAAACCGGCGACCGTACACGTCGGAACCAACGCCGTAGTCCGCGCGGCCACCCACTTTTTGCATAGTTCGGCGCCACTGATATGTTCTGTATATTATTGTAATAATAATGATTAATTTCTGCAGGTTACACACACACATGTCAATATTATTAAATTTATTAATTTATAAGGCCAGACGGCAGTTTTTGATGCATTGATAATTTAATGTTATACAAACTTAAATACAATTAAGGTTAAAAATAAATATTATATCATTTTATAATTACACGCCCGACAGCGAGACTAAATGCTAAAATTACACATATATTTGGTTATGTGTCAAAGTGGGTATTTTTTATTTGACGACAAGAATTCTATGGAGGGTATGTTTATGTCGTGGTATAAAATTAAATTGAAAAATGGTTGATTTCTAGTGGTTTTAGACGGTTTAATATTATACGGTTTCGTTATTTTGTTGTTGCAGGTGGCATGTGCTGGGGATCGATGGGTAAAAATGGCCTGTGCAAGGACTTGTTGGCTGAACGCCTGTCGAAAGAACAATGCTGCAAGTTGGGTGGCAGTTCCGTTTCCACGTCCTGGAGCTCGACTGACTTGGACCCTGGGGCGCTGTTTTTCTGGCGCGTCTTGGGTGACGGAGTACCATGCGCAAAGTGCAAAGGTAATTTACAGCTAACGGCCGAGTTCTTATATATATGTTACGGGAAAAGTAGGAAAATTGGGCATTGTGCACAGTGCCCGGTCATCTGTGCACAATATGCCGGTTTTTCGAGGGCAAAGTTGGAATAAGTTAACATTGTCCGGGCATTGTGTACAGTGCCCATTTAGATTTGGTCACTGTAGGTTAAATATTGAATATATTAAAAATCAAATAAAACATTTTACTGCATTTTTTAATAAGTACATTTAACTTTTTTAACGTTTTTTAAAACTATTATTTGAACATCAACTACAAGTTATATTTGCTTACATTAGATTGACATTGAACGGATAATATTAGAATCATAAATATATTTAATTTTGCATAAATACATAAATAGTATGTTTAGTATTGTTTTGGCAATTCACCCGTGTATCAGTGTATTTTAATATAATTAGTAATGTACAGTAGTGGGGGATGTATTCATCATTATTAATTTATTAAAATAATATTTTTGTAATATGAGACTTTCGTTTTATCGTAATTTTTTTAAAAGTTTCATATCATAATATAGTAGCCAGTAGGTATTATAAATACCTACAAGCTACAATAAATTTAATAGTTATTGTTTGTTATTACACTAATTTCTATTGTCTATTACCCTCTCAGTAGATATTTAGTCATATTTTAACATGTTTTTGGGGTGGGTACCACTTTTTTTCTAACCAATTTTTCTAGGGCTGGTTTTTGTAACGCTTTGCTTATTGCCATATAAACGAAAATCAACAATAAAAAAAAATTAAATTAAATTAAGTTTATAACAAAATGTAGCATGTTACTCATAAGCGCAACTAGGTAGGAGGGGGCTGGGGGAAAATCCCCAAAATAAATTATTTAATTGTTTCCTGAAGTATTAACCTTTTAAAATTTAACTGTAGTTCTTATTTTTTTTGAGATAAAATATGTAATTATTAAATTAATTAATTTTTATTTAAAGTTTATAATTATTTTATACTGCCTATCATAATCAATATGGTAAAATATATCGTTAGACGTTAGCAGTATGCCTGTATTTGTTTTTAAGGAAAAGATTTATGTCTATACATTGGTACGAATATTGTGCATAATTTTATAGTTTATGCACTGAACTGTAATATACAGCCAGTATGTTATTATTGAGAAAAATGAAACTTGAGTAAATAAGTATTTTTTTTTGCATAATTTTTTATATTCTTAAGTGAATATATATAAGGGCGTCGGGGCAATGACCCCCGCCCTCCCACTCAGTAGTACTTTTTATGTACTATAACTCCCCCAACATGTTAGCCCTAGTTGTGCCACTGATACTACTATATATTTTTCCATTACACCATATTATGATCTATGACCAAAAATATTACCATGATTCCTCGACACTCCGTCAGCCAACTCACTTTAAATTGTCCATCCAACTAACCCGCCTCCTTATCCTTATTACAACTGTAGTATTTAAATCACGGTGTACTGTCGGAAATTAATTTTTCCTAATATAATAATAACTGGAAGCCAATTGGTCGTCTTTATATTGTGATTTAAAACTAATACTGACTCCACGTGTACACTTTGCGCAGGATCGTGCACGGACGTGGAATGTGTTACTGGCAAGAAGTGCGTTATGCGGTCCGGGTCGCCAAAGTGCATCTGTTCACCTAACTGCAAGCAACGAGACGGATTCACGGTCAAGGGTCCGGTGTGCGGTACGGACGGCGTTTCATACAAGTCGCACTGCCGACTGAAAAAGAGATCGTGTCGTACCAGAGACCAATCTTTGGTGGTCGACTACCACGGCCTGTGTCAGAGTAAGTACTCGGTACAAAAATGAAATACGGGTACCTATAAGTGTATTTTGTTGTGCGCGCGCGAAGAATATAATATTATAATAATTGTTTATTTCGAGAGTAAAAAATGTCTGTGGTATATATATGGGTATAATTTGAAAAAAAACTATAATTACTTTTGTACAGGTTCGTGCAATAAAGTCACCTGCCCGGGAGGCAAGTACTGTCTACAGGACCAGAACCTGATGCCGCACTGCGTCAAGTGTGCAACTTTCTGTCCTCCAGGCATGTCGCCGTCCAGGCTGGTGTGTGGGTCGGATGGCAGGACGTACCAGAGTGCGTGTCATCTGCGCGAAGCCGCCTGCCGAGTGGGCAAGGCCATACCGATAGCGTACAAGGGGCTTTGCAAGAGTGAGTACCAAAACGAAATATTATTATAAATAATATGTATCGAGTTGTAGATAATAATATTTTTATAATATGGGAATATTAAGATAGGTACACGTCAACATGTTGGTTGCATTACAAAACCTGCGGCAGCTGGAACTGCATCCCGCGGCAGGTCTTGGTATTCCAACGTACACCGATCATTTCGTAACACGCGGTATACTTGAGCAGGGTGTACGGTCTGATGGATTTTGGTATTCCTCTGTAATCTCTGATTTTGCTCGATTGAATCCCGACATGTTTAGGGTTTTGCAAACTGTTTGTTTTCGATTTGATTTCGGCTCTATATAATAATATTATAGGTGCCGGTGGACAAACCTTGTCCGCCGTTGTCCGATTATAATATTATTTTACCTCGGTCAAAAACGATGTGTATAATGTATATAGCTATGGCGTACACGCAAGTCGCCGTCGACTGCAAATGGCTTAAAATACGAACCGTTAGCGTCTGGCCGCCGACAAATAAGACGTTACGTACCTATACATATATAGGTATGTGACGTATTATATGTTATATACATTTTAGTGTTCGAACACACCCGACGCCGCCGGCGGAGACCATAATATAATGTCTATACGGTGTAGTAATATTGGGGAGTAGTATTTTTTTTCTTTTACTGTTCGCGACGATAAATATACATATACATAGGTATTATATATAATATTATGGTCTATCGTCGCCAATCTCCGAGTCGTAAACGATGATGACGGTCCGCACTCCGCAGAGTGTACGATAATAATATAATAATTGCGACGTGGTCGTATACTTATTACACGACTGCAGTAATATGCATAATACGCGTACACAGGTACAACACGCACTCATGATAATAATAATATTATTATTATGATTATTATTATTACAATATCGTGAGAATTCGGTCGTATCATAATATTAATATCACAAGCTCGCCGACGGGCGAGAGCAGGAGATATATTATAAATGTTCATACTTTGGTATATATATATAGGCATGCCGCTCCCCGTACTAAATATACATGTACACATAGTATGTACATAGTCATATATAGATACTGCACATTCGGCACAAATGGCGTATATTAGCAGCAGGTAGACATTGGGCAGGTGTAATAATATAACGCTCGCGGTGTATAATACACGCCGCACTAAAGCGAAAGAATGAAAAAAAATACGAAATTTTAGTATCGGCTCGGAATTATTACCGAATCGCACTCGTATATGTACATTCACGGGCACGCTAATAATAATTACGTTTTGCAGCGCAGCTTCTTCTCCTCGGGCCGTACCATACTATATTATATTATGTATATGTATAGCATATACTTTATTATTGTTATTGCGGCGGCGGCAGCAGACTATGTATGCGTTTTATATGGACGTTTTTATAGTGCTGCTGCGGCGGCGGCTGCGATATTATTATTATTATTGTATTATTATTATATGTGTGCACAACACAACACTGTATTATACCAGTCGGTTTCATTAAGCCGTCTAGACGCTCCGGTGCAGCAACAAAACTCGCGCGCCGCACACCGCCACCGCCGCCGTCGTCGTCCGTGGCGTTTACTACCCATCAAAACTTGCCCGTTTTATATAATACGCGCTCACACACACACACACACACACACACACACACACACACACACACACACACACGAATACGGGTGTGTAAGTGTGTAGGTATATTTAATATCGCTTAAGTATTATTATAATAAACACAATCCCGCCGCCTATTGCCCACCCGCCGCTGTCGTCGCCGCCACCTGTTTTTTCGCAGACCATCGCTTATACGCGTCGTCGTGTATAATATTACGCGGCACTGTTGTTTGTCGTTTTCGGTCGTCGTCAACGTTGTGTAATAAATTAATTTCATCGACGAGTCGATATTTAAAAATAATATTAGTTTTTTCCATGAAACTATTGTACATTTTTCTAAATGTTCCATATTAAATAATAGGGTAATTATTATTTTTATTTTTGTATTTATGTTTTACTATGACCAATTATTTATCTACAGTTTGTTATTATTATATGTATTTACATTTCTACTTATCAATATACAACCTACCTATGCGAATATATAAATAATAAAATATTTTGAATTTAATTTTTATTAGATAGCTATGTATAGAAATAATACAATTATTTCGTCTCGAAGTTTGCGGCTTTTTAAAGCTGTTCTTCCTTCATCAAATTCCGATGATTCTGAAACTGAAGATGAGACTGAATTTTTTTACATTTTTCCTATTGAAAAGCAATAAAAACAATATTTTTTTGACTTTGTACTACCTAGTTTTACTTAGTATCTTTTTAGTAATAAAACTTAGAATAGACATAATCAAGTGATGTACACTAATGGATACTAGATTCAAAATGAGGAATTCATAGAGATGTATCTATTAAGATACAAAAATAAAATATCGTTTACCAGGTAGTGTATCTTAAAAGACACGAAATTGAAAACAGCTTCTATGAGGTGAAGTATTTTTAAAGATACACATTTCCATTCAAAATATCTCAAAAACTAAAGTAAATGTTTTATAAATAAGGTCAAAATTGAACTCTACGGGTTTTAATTATTAAAAATTATGATAGTTTGGAATTTTAGCTCTATATTTTTGTTTCTGCCAAGTTAAGGGTTAAAATCATAATTAACTGAATTAAGTGTATCTTTTAGGATGCAGCGTCAAGTTAAGGGTTAAGGGTGTCGGTGCCGGTCATTTATTAAGGAGTAAAATGTAGGCAATTAATTCACATGTTGTATCGGCCCTGCGAGGAACTTGCATGTGTGTGAGAATGTAAATCGATATTAGTGTGAGTGAAGTATAGTTACACTCGCTGATAAAGATATGTACGCACGCGAATGCATAAGTCAGTGCTTGACTTCGATGACTATTATCGAAGCACTATTTTGATGAACAAGAATGGATTCACAGGAAAAACTCTCATGCCTCGTAGATATGTCGGATTTTGGTAAATTTTTTTTTTATCTGAAAGATGAAAAGTTTCTGCAGGTTGGATCAAAGCTCGAATTTTTATTTTACTTTAAATAGTAGTAGAAAAATACGTTTGAAAAAGGACAAATATTGTGCATATTTCAAATGCATATTCAAGCTTCTATAATTATAATTTTCAAAATCGGGCTTTGATCCGACCTACAAAATGTTCTCTACTTTTAGATAAAAAAAAAAATTAACGAAATCCGACAATTCTACAGGGCGTGAGAGTATTTCCAGTAAGACTTGTTTTTGTACCAAAAAACGCACCCTCTCCGACCCCCTTAAGTGCGTATTTATACTGTTATGTACGTAACTAGCTGACTCCGTGCACTTTGTGGAACGTTAAAAATTCCAACTTTGTATACTTTAAGAAATCAATTAAAACAATTAATTATAATAATACTGTAAAGTGTAACAAATATAGCAACCATTTATATACACAAATTTCAAGCGTAAATCTCAAAATCATTTCTTAAATATTCGATAAAAAAAATTAAGGCCAACTTATCGAGATAACAACTATCCTATATTTTAAGTTGGACCAAATTCCACACATAGAGCATAATCTTATCAAAATCGGTTGAGTATATTTTGAGTGCATTGAACTTAAACTCGTATACGTGATTTTTATATATATAGATATTCATTATGTATATAAAATTATACCGGCTTGGACGACGGCGATGTATAGTATATATTATACGACGTTATTTGACTTTATAACGGGCGTCGTCGTCGCCACCAACCATCGTTTCACCGTCGATAATAGTGTTTATACAATTACAAATTATAATAAAATTTAATATTATCATATTATTATACTCAAACTTCGGGTGTATGCTCATCTGCCTGGTCAATTTACTGCAGCGTATATTATTGACATCATATTGCGTCGTACAAATATACCTATATATATACACAAGTGCAATGTTAGTTCATTAAAAGCGAGGCGATCGTCTTGAAAAACAATTTCATGTGCTACTTGCTACCCATAAGCATTATTTTATAAAACGTTTATGGTTTCCTTAGAAAGCTATTATATGGGAATACTTGAAAAATAAAATCACCTTTCTAAAATGTAATATACCTAGGCAAATAGATTTCTAATCTGTATTGAAGTGCTGCTACAACCTTTTATGTCTTTGCATTGTTCTGAAATGTGCCGTTTTCCCTTACAAGAAAACAACACTTTTATGCTTAGATTCTATATAAATATAACTTATAACACTTAACAAGTAACAACTCTACTAACGTGGGTCCTTAAAATGCGATTTTAAGCAGAAACATTATATAATTTCGGGACTAAATATTTATGAAATTCTCCAAACGTCACCCTATTTCAGTCAAAATAAATAATATTCAATATATTTTAAAATAATAAAATAACAGTTTAATCAAATACTCGGGTTATCACAACGCGAATATTAATTTCGAAAGACGCAGTACACCCTTAAAATAATATGCGCAATGTACAGGAATACTAATATACTATTCGCTATATTTACTATGCACTTAGGGAATAATTTATAGCTAAGGATTAGAAGGATTAGGATATAACATAATATTATATATTTTCTCTATACGATGCCAAGATGTTGACATGTTGCTATGTTATTATATTCTTATTCGACTTGCACTCTGCTCTCTATAATATAATAATATGCTTATGTTAAATTCTAGTCGATTTACTTCTGCGTTCGAGACGAAATAGTAAATTAAAAACAACGATCCTATTATTATATAGAAAATATAAAGATTACAAAAAAAAGATGCTATATACATTTATATTTTATAGTACACATTATAGTATACAATATACATTATTGTTTCACGTCAACTTCTGCATTTAAAAATTATCTTTACATGTATTAAGACCGATTTTTTTTTTAAAGTTTTCTGTAGATCATATCGCCAAAATGTCATGTTTTACTCCGACATCAGTTTCTAGTTTTTTGCCGAAAATAGTCCTGTGTGTAGGTAAAATCAGTAATATTATACGACTTGTATAGTTTACTAGTTCAATACATCATCTATATTATGTATAATATATACGAATGACCTGTCGTCTGGTCCTTTTAAATAAGTCGTTTCCGCCAACTATATTATTGTCATGCAACGATGACATTATTATTATGATTTAATGATTAATACCATAATTTTGGTAATTTGTTGTTGTTATTTATAATAGGTACGTGATTTCGTGTCCTATTAGTAATTTTGAACACAGACTTTCGTTTGGAGACATTACATTTATTTTATAAAACATGGGATGGTCGTGACTTAAAAATACTATTTGTCGAAATGAACCATTCGCAGACAATCACAATAACTAGTTGTTGTGTTATGCCAACCTATATAATATAACATAACTATAGACGATAGGATGTCAACATATTGTCGGCATAGTTTGAAATTTTGAATTGTAATACAACATTAGGTCACTTCCTTATAGACATTATATAGTTTAGTAATTTATTTTTACTTAAATAAATTAATATACAGCCCGTATGGTCGAAGAAAATGTATCAAGTGAACGTTGTTAAGTAGATACGAGTATACGACGTCATAATATAGTTATAGCGGAAACAAAAAATCATGTTCTCACTTGAAACGGTCAGTGTCCGGAAAATGTGGAATGTACCTAATATAGGTTTTAATCATTATTATACTACCCAATGCTATGTATAAAGGTTGATACTAAAAATATAATTTCGAAAAAGTTTGCTCACTCATCAACTTTTAAAATACAAACATGCGCACATAGGGTGTGAATTTAGGGGGTGCTGGGGTAATTTATGGTTCACAGGTCCGTGGGGGGCTTTGCCCCCCACACCCCCCTAATCCTAATATTTCTGCATTGCATTAGATTTAATTTGTATAGTGTATACAATAATTTCTAAAGTGCAATGTATCAAATAGACTGTATGATTGTAAAGAAGACGCCCACATGTGTTGTCTCCGTATTACAGACGTAGGTACAACATAGGCAAAACTGTTTTGCACGGGTATAAAAAACATTCAGCCTCTACTCTAAGCTAAGAAACTAAATGTTCACACTATAAAAATGAGAAAACTTACTCAGTAACTTTTTTTTTATATTTCTGATATCAAAACGAAAATAAAAGTTATTTAAGTTTGATAAACAAAAAAAGGTGCTCTGCTGTACAGTAGGGTACAAGTAGGTCACTGTATAATCGATGGTGTTAAATTTGAATTCAATGATATACTAACATCATTGTATAAGAAAAACGATTCTGAGCGAAGACGGTTAGTCAGCCTATGATATTACTAAGTATATTTGATGATACTAAGGTGAATAAAGCAATTTATATATAACCTATTTACGTAGAATCTTGTTTTAAATTTTCAATCATTAGCTATAAAAGTTGAAAATTTTATAAATTTTCAAACTATAAAATTATTATTAAATTTTAAATGTGATAAATTTTGTCAAAATTTGAATTTTAAATAATTATAAAAAAAAATTGTGCCTATGTATTTTTAACATTTTTCAAGTGTTATTGTAACAATATATCAGGAGCTTTGCATTAAATTTTCAAGCTTTTTTATGATACAAATACAATTTTATTGATATGAATAGAAAAAAAAATTAAAAAAATTGAAAACTGAAAAAGTCCGTAAATAGCTCAAAAAGAATCAAAATATTTTGAAAACTATATGGTGTATAGGAAATGCTAATATAAAAATTTAGTAAAATTTTCAAGTATCTACAGTCATTCGTTTTTTAATTACAACAAAATTAGAAAATCGTTACATGAAAAATCGAGTGAATATCAAATATTGTAAAAATATGAATTTCAAACGTTCATAAAAATTTAATTTGAGATTCTTGTAGACATTTTTTTTTTTGATAAAGAGAGACAAACTTATGAGGAATCTTGCATTAGATTTTCATATCTTAGATTTAAAAAGAAAATTTTTTATGAATTTCTAACACGAAATACTTTGCAAATTTTCGTCATTTTCACGTATTTTGTCAATATTTGGAATTTAAATGCTTATAACAAAAAACTGTGACTAAGGATTTTTAATATTTTTCATCTGTCTTTGAAAAAATATATTAGGAGCCTTCTATTAAATGTTTAAGCTTTTATACCCAACAAATAAAATTGTATTGATACTTATAGAAAAAAAAACTAAAAAAAATGGAAACTAAAAATGTCCGTAAAAAGCTCAAAATAACTCAAAATATTTAGAAAATTTTATCATGTATAGAAAATGGAAATATAAATAACCAGTGAAAATTTCATATATCTACGGTCATTTGTTTTAAAGTTAACACTAAAAACCAAAATCAATTTTCTCGAAAACAGATTTTGCGTAAAAATTCCCGTTTTTCCTTAATTTTTCTTTTGTTTTTCACGGCGCTTTTGAAAACTACTGTGAAATTTTTGCTTTTGACCCCCCCCCCCCCCAAAGTACCAACTAGATTCACTTTCCTATCAGAAATGATACTGTTGAAGAAAATCCAAGCACTTTTACTGTCCTAAAAGATGATGACAGACAAAAAAAAAAAAAATATGAATTCGTGAATTCGTAAACAGTTGTCAATATTTGTAATGAAATGAATAATTCCGAACCAATAAACCACGATAGCTTATAAATGATTGGTGAAATACTGAAATAAACCTGAGGGTGCTAGTTTGAAGCTTGGGGGTGCTAAGCACCCCCAAGCACCCCCCTATGTTCGCCTATGGCGTTCTGTAATAATTGATGATGAAAATCGTTGTACCTACATACCTAATAATAACATTATATTAAAATGCACTGACAGATAATATAACAACGCGTTTAATTATACCGTGGCAATTAAATTGTTTGATATCGTGGCATTTAATTTAATTTAATACAAAGTAACATAAACGCTCCCGTCGTATAATGCTGCCAACAATATTATTATATTATTATTTACGGGTCTGGCGTCTCGTATAAATATTAGTTTATCAACCATTGACGAACGTTAGTATATTAAAATTTTTTTATTTTTACAAGATACTTACAATCTGTTCAAAGAACAATAAGGAAATTTGATAAAAGAATATATAACATGAGTATTGAGTAGTATGACGAAAGAAGCCAACCAATGATGGCACTACCTACCTATGTTGAGTACCTATTTATATGCTAGGTTTCATGCATCTAACAGGTCGCGAAACCAGTTTCGTTTAAGATATTATAATATATATAATAAACTAGTGCAATACTAGTATTTATAATCAATGGTAGCTATTAATTATTATGCGTACATATCTCTGTTTAATTAATGTGTTGCTATTGGTTATGATTGAATATAGTTTTAGACCTGTTATACGGCTGTACCTATATTATATATAATAGGTCAAACCTCGGGTAATGGACTGGAAACAAGCAGCTTATCAGTGGCCACGAATGTATGTGGATACAAGAGGCAAGTGCTGCGGGTGGCAATGTTGACCCAAAGTTTAACTCTCCTTCTGAATAAAACACGGACTAACATACAAAATGTGAAGCCAATAAAACCACCTGTAGTGCTGAAAACATTGTGTTCCCAGTGTGAGGAACCTTTTGGTGTCCGTCCCCCGACCGCCCCCGATCATTTCGTCTCCAGTCCATTATATCTTAGTGACTTAGTCCGTGGTCAAAACTATAATATAACTTAAAACTTATAAAAATTGTATTCCCAAGGCTGACGTTTCGACCTACATATGCCCATCATAATAACAATGTGTTAGTAAAACATTCGAAATTACTTACGCACTTCGTGGGGTCTGAAATCCACAGGCAACCTGAAAATACACTGCTCCCATCATCACAAGCGTGTCTCACAGGCCACGCCTGGGGGGGGGGTGGCTATAATATAATATAATCGATCATATCCAGACTAACTCACTGACTGATAAACCTAAATGCTAAATAATGATAACTCGAGGCTTGCAATTTCCATGGTACCTTCGTACCACTATGTAAGTGTGCACTAAGATAGCATCTACCAAAATTTGCATTTTAAAGTGGTGCTTGCACAAGTATTTTAATATTCAAGATGATCGATGAAAATTAGCTAGTTAGTAATAATTTATAAATTAAAAAACCAATGAGTGCTGAGTATAGAACTTGGCATAAATGTGTGAAAGGTACTTTTTTTAATCTATTAATGCCTACACAGACGACCTGCTATAGCTTACGGTCGATATATTTCCTAATCAGTCTTATCCGCAAATTGCTAAGTAATAAGCATTACCAGTTACCACCAAACATGCGTTTTCAATTTGAATGCACTAAATTTTTTTTAAAATGTGTGATACATTAAAATTAAATCATGTTACCAAACCGACAACCCGATTTTTAAAGACGTATTATTTAAGTAAAACAACTATTAGTTAACCTATTAATTGTTTTTCACAATTAATTCTCGTGTTATTAAAAAGCTAAAATAGGCCACGTTATGGGAAGGGGTGATTGTACTTTCAAACCCCTCCTCCGTCCACTCTCCCAAGGACAGCATTGATTTTCGACAAATCTGGCAATATGTATAAAAATAGAATATTTTGAAGTGTCAACGTATTGGTGTGGGGAGGGGGACGGGTTAGGAATTCAAGTGGCGAGATTTACTACGGACTATGCAACGTTAAGTGTAACACCGGAGCTATTTATTATTATTATTGTTATTACCATTATTATAACTTATAGTGCCTACTACATATTACTATTACTATTATATATGTACGGGTAATGACTCGTAATAGCCGCCGTCGCAGTTGACCGCCATCCAAGAGTTAAATTTAATGCCGTCCGCCACCGCCACCGCAGCGTGTGCGCGACGACTTGCTAAATAATAATAACATCATATCATTGTATTATATTATTATTTTCATCATCATCATCATCATCATACATCCCCGACAAGTATTACCATAACCGGTGCGCGGCGGTGGCGTAGGCGGACAAGAAGTAGTGCGGCGGCGGTGGGTGTATAATATAATAATAATATAACATGTAAGCATAGGTACCTACTGCGGCGGCGGGTGACTACGAGACGTTTAAAAACTAAAAACGCTGACCCACGAAGTTTTGAAGCCGTCTCTTAATTGATGGAAGGAACCGCCGAAATTTTAATGGCGTACAAGCGCGCCCCGCCGACTGTGTCCGGCTTAGAGACGTATAGTCCGCTGATCATTACTGTCGTTATTATAATAATATTATTATTACTATTCGAGTATAATACATAATTATCATATTTTAATATGTATACATTATATACTATAGGTGTATAATAATACCTACGTAATGCATTAAAATACGACTTACGAGACTTCGCTCGACGACGACGACGACTCGTTCAGGTCTTTCCGCGTGCGGATAACGCGCATACTACGTTGTTATTAACGCGGTTATTACGAGGTATACCTATATAATACGTACCCCGTGTGCCAACACGAAACATTGTAGCGAGGCGATTATTTTTTTCATATCTGAGATTTGTTATTAATATATAATATATGTATAGGTATTGTATTGCTGTACAACGTGAGTCAGTCGCGCCGATGGACGTCTCGTTTACCGGTCGTCGTCTCCGTGAAAAATATAATAATTATTGGACAGTATAATAATGCCTGCGTACAACGTGTGAGTAACCACACGGTATTGACCTCGGGGAATTTTAACGCGTCGGAGCGAGTAAATGAAAATAAAAAAAAAATAGGTAGTAATAATAGCTAATAAGCCACTGCACGCACACACACATACACAGGGCAATAAAACGCTACAATTATTGCGGGCGCAAGGTATGTGTAGGTAAATGTATTTTAGTCATCACTCTATAAACCCGCGGGCAGTTTATAAGTGCGCTGATTTTGAAATCTCTCAAACCACCAAGTACCTATATTTGCATGAGTCGACTATGCATTTTTTATAATACTAAGATACATACAGGACGTCAAATTGTCAAACAGAAACGAAACAAATCGTTCGCGTTTGACGATGATTATTATTATCGTATAGTGACGTTTTCCGGAATAGACATACGCTGCTCAATGGGCTAGTGCAATGTGATCATATATTATAGTTGTCATATACTTTTGACGTAGTTACTTTTTTGTTACTAAGACCATACATCCGTCAAAACTTAAAATACTTCGTAAATATAATTATATACGTTGTTTACGGTTATATTTTAATATATTATGAAGCGCTTATTACACTACAATAATGTGTAGGTATATATTTTTTTTTTAACTCGGTGACACTTTGCCAGGAGCCCGTCATTTTTTTTCACAACAATAAATCAAACATAATTTTTACAACTGGACTCTTCGCATATAATCTACGTGTTGAAGACACGCCAAAACCATATCCTGTCATCCCTATCAGTAACAAAAAAAAAAGTAACCAGATTCTAAATAATATTTTCTACTCGGTGCTTATTACTGCACGTGTTACTTAAGTTATTCAAATCTATAAGTTATAAGTTATAACAAATATAATACATTTGGTGCTCGAGCGTCATTCTTCAACAGATTTAATATTATATTATGGACAATAGACATATTATATAGCACACTTAATTTATGAAGTGATATGTCAGTGCCTCCTCCATCTTCCCGGCTTAATCGTCTTTAATACCATATACGTATGACGCGATCGCGATGCATAAAATGGAGTGACGAAGAGGGTAATCGAGGGGCAACCGCCTCTGCAGATAGTTTCTTGTGGGTGGGTAATTGCCACAGTCGGTGATAATTTAGTATTAACTACAGTATTTTAGTAATAACTACGACAGTTATAATTATGATTAAAATATGACAGTGAACGGGTTATTGGTGCTTGCAGGGTGTGTGAAATATTAGACTATATCCTCTGAAAAATTACAAGTCCGCCTCGCCTAACCTGTACTATATAATAATAAATAAAATAAGTATTAAATAACTGACTCATGTATTTCCACATAGAATCTGCCACGTGTGCCACTGTGAGCTGCAAGGGTGGTCAGAAATGTCTGATCGAGAAAAAGACCGGACGTCCGAGGTGCGTGACGTGCAACCTGTCGTGCCCGGAACCGGAAACTTCGGGAAAGCGTAAGGACACCGTGGGCGGAAAAGTGTGTGGTAGCAACGACAAAACGTACCACTCTTGGTGTCAGATGTTCATGGACGCGTGTGCCACGGGTGTAGTGATCGAGACCAAGGCATCGGGACCGTGCCGAGACGGCGAAATGGGTAAGTTTTCGATTTAAGTTTTTCCGACATATCGTTTTCGTCTTAAAGGCGTAAATTTGGTTGAAAATCTGAGGGCTATAAATATTAATTAACACGTAGGTACTAACATAATTTATTATACTTACGAGGTTAAGTTAGGGAATACTTTAGGGGCTAGTATAGTTTTAAGAGGGGCTAAGCTCAAAAAGAATCCCTCATTCCAATGTACGCCTGTGTGTGAATAATATTATGTACTATAGTTATTATGATAATATTATGAGGTCCACGTCTGGAGCTGTATTTATGTTAAACGCGAAAAGAGTCAATCTAGCTGTATAAGTGGAGGAAATCATTTTATAATACACTATAATAGACATTTGACACGATAATGACTCTATTAGCAAGTGTGTGTGTCAGAGTAACCGTCTATAGTCGTTATACCCACGAAGGCAAAACTCTAGTTGGTATACGATTACATTATTCGTCGGTTGGTCTGGCTGCCGAATATCAGTAATCCTATGGATATGAATTATTCACTTCACCCCTCTATATAATGCACCGCCGAAAAGTTCTAAATGTATTCGTTTTACTCTCCGCACCAGTTACCACGGTAACATGCATAGCGGTATACATATTACATATATCGTCATAAGAGGATCACGATAAGTCCAATTACTCGTTTCCGTTCGATCGTTTTAGTGTTCTATAAACAGTCGACGCTCACCATGTGTATAATATAACAGCAGCATCCGTTTATCGGGTGTGTTATATATCGACTATAAATCAAGGAGACGACAGCCGAGTGGTGCAGCCGAAACTCAAGGGTTTATAGTCTATATAGATGCATTATGTATACAGTATAGGTAATAGGTGTATAATATTATAATCTATCCCCCAAAATGGTATGATTTATTTATACGCCACTTCCCGTGTCGTCTTATTGCCTCTTCAATTTATTCATATCCGGTCAGAGGCATGTATTTTCAGACAGACGAACCTATTGAAAAGCGTATTCCTTCGAGGGGACATCAAATATTTGTGAAACGTTTTACTTTACGCCGCAGCCAGTCGATTAATCGCTGGCAACCGACGCGTTGTGCAGTGTGGAGGGTGGTTAAGAGTGGTTGAAGAGTTTAAGACTGTAAATAGGACGCCACATCCGCATGTGTTCCGTCTTACAAACGTATGACATATATATATAGCATATTTGTGTTCAGCAGTTCCAATTTTGAGTAGTAACCTTAAATAATACAGTGTATTAGCCTGTTATCAAAACTGTTATCAAACTTATATACATAAGAACAATGTCAGTGTTTTTCGTGGGCTTTTTAGAATATTTTAATTTTTAAGTAAGTTAGCGAGTAGATAAGTTATGTATAATATTACATTATTACGTTTTAAAATTTCTAATACTCGTTTAAAAATTAAAACTCACGTGAAAACACGGATAATGTTCTTACCTTTAAGTTTAGTAATAGGTCAATTCATTCTAAAATTAAAGTTTATTATACGAAATTTGAATTAATAAACTTATATTTGATATAATATAATAGGTACCTATGTTGTACGTTTGTAAGACGAAGACATCACATGAGGATGTCGAACAATATAATTCGTCTGTACACGACTTACAATTTATAGGTTATAATAATATAATAATATTTGACATAGAATTTATATTTTGCACCATAATATTAGCTTGACGTATTAACTTGTTACTGCCGAATTAATGGTAAAATACAAGAATTAAAAATATATAGAATAATATCAACCAAAGTATTACACTTATATTTTGTAAATTTAGCTATTTTATAGTCTAATACTATAGGTAAAGGTATACACAGTTGCGTACCATAAAGGGGGTCATGATCCCCCTCCACAATTAGCCGTTTCAAAACATTGAAACAACATAAATATTTGAGTATTTTTTAAAAATATTTTGGCTTCGACCCCCTCCCCCCATTTTAAAATCCTGGGCACATCACTGGGTATACATTATAATATATTAAAATATCATATGCAATGTGATTAGAGTTGGTTAGTTGCTATACGAAATAAATAAAAAGAGAGATTTTAGGTAGGTGATATTACCTATAGTTCACTGCGAGATTACGTACGTTTGATTGAATCCGACTCTTTTGACAAGCTCTTGGCTGAGTACCTAACATATTACTTAATATGCATAAGAACATTTCAGATTATTTAATTTAACTTTTCTGTTTAACTTCTATTTTAATATTTATATTGCTATTCAAATCATTAATCACATCAATTATTATTTTATATTATATTTGGGCACACATATTTAAACGAGGGCCATTTCCAAGTTAGTCATAAATATATATTTTTAATTTTATTAAAAAGGCTTAAAAACCTTAAAAAATAATTGAAATATTGAAATATGAATGTTTTTAATAAACTAATACATTTTAATAAGCAGAAAAAAATGTATGATTAAATTTTAAATATCTTACATTTAGTTAATTTTGATTTATAGTTGTCAAGTCAAAATTACCAATAAAGACCATAATAGTAAAAATAAGTGTTAAAAAGAATTGAAAATTGAATATTAGGTGTGTCACAAATAATAAAGATACATATAGGTACGATATTTTTAATAATTATTTAAACTTTAAGTTGAAATTTATCAAAATCCGTCTTGGCTCAGAATAGTTCTTCGTATAGGTATAATGATTTAATATGATTAAAAATTTCAATTACAGCGACCCACTCGGCCATACGACACCTATTATATCCTCTTGCCCACCTTTTTATTGAAATATTAGCAGGTTTGTATCAAGGCCTCAAAACGTTATTAAACATTTTGAGTATAACGTTAAACGATTCAAACAGATAACGGATTACGTAAACGATAAATGATTATAATTAAATATTAATATCGAATAACATAACGATTAAAGATTGAAACATAACATTGCCAAAAAAAAAAAAAATATTTATAAAATTATAACTATCAGTAAATGAATATAATATTATATGGTTATTGGTTATTTAATATTTTTTGTAAAACTGTGATTTAAAAATTAAAATACTAGGTACCTAATCAAAATAAAATAAATTTACATACTTGAAGTAAATATTTTCGTCTAGCTCCTCCCTTTTTTCATTTCTAGATCCGTTTCTGGTTGTACCTAACCTATAGGTACTGGCTAGTAGAGTAATCTTACACTAATTCAAATAATGTTTAAACGTAAAACACTAAATTGTTCATAAGTCATAACCTTTTAATTTGTTAAAACGCATAATTATTTGAATAACGTTTAAACGCATAAGTTTAAAAACGTTTAATTTTGTAAAACGTTTAAACATATAAATTGAATACCATTTATTATCCTTGCAACGGTATAAGGTATTATTTTGTTTTTATTTAAGCCCTGCTTTGTATATTGTTTATCTCTACAGTATTCATTTATTGGTTGTAAGTGATATATAGTAGACCATTTTAAGGGGTTCAGTATAGGCAATATTTTTAAATAATTTATTGTTCATAATATAACTCTGGAACTCAAGAGTGATGAATATTTAAGATAAACATTTTTCACCGGTTATAGGAAAAAAAAAGGGGGATTTGGATTACTTCATATTAGTTATTGAAGTATGAAAAACATTTACAAGCCTATTATTTTTCATTTCGATGAAGGCGTTAAACTATATGATTATGTACGATAATTATTGCGTATTTTGTTAGTTTATACTTTTTAACGAACTTACATGCATTTTAATTACCTAATTTCTCTTAGTTCGTTTCAGTTAATACTGCAAACAATTATTTTAATAGTTTAAATAATTTTTTTTTTGTTAATTTTTTTTTTTAGATGTATTCAACGGCAATTGGAATTACGTGAACGCGTCCAACGTACTCATCGATGGGATTTGAACAAGACAAATTGACTATCAGAAACGTGATATGATTCCTTTAGACAAATTTAATACACATTATATAATATTATATACATACCTATAATAATTATACACACATATTATTATGCTAATAATAAAATATTATAATATGATATATATTTTAGCGAAATTAAAATATCTCGATATTACCTATATTATGATATCACGCGATTTATACACACCTATATGTAATACTATAACTACTATAAGTACAGTCACGTTTAATATACATTATTATACCTATACATTTAAGTAAGATTATAACTGCAGTAGTATTATAATAATATTATAGTAATATTATCATACCCTGAAAGTATTTACGTCCAGACTAAAACAATTATATTATATTATATTTATTAGGTATACCTTTGTAAAATATATAACTATACCGGCTATAATGATATATTAAAATAACGTGCGTCGTATAATTTAATGTTATATAATAATAAAATAATATATTTATTCAGATTAATATCGGACAAAAATTATATTATTATCCTCGAGTTATCGTCACGAGACGATGATGGATCGCCCAACATCAATTTTATTATTATTGTTTAATTTATAATCTAATATGATGATGTAGAATTGATAGTTATGCGAGTATTTGTATTTATATATTTCCATTCTTGACGAAGTCCTTATATGAATTAATTTCATCATTACATAAATTAACTTAACGAACTGTACAATGTATACATATTACATATAGATATATAATTATAATTATTTATACTGTACATGTAGTTATATACATAATATTATATATTATAGAACCTACTTAGGAATGTATTGTCTTTTATTATATTGTATGTGTAACGTTTAAGTATATAAATTAATAATAAGTAGTCTATAGGTGTAATAAATTATTATATCCCAAAAATAACTAAACAAACAAAAATACTTCAAAGATCAATATTATAATTCTTTTCGTTATTATTATTATGATTATTTTTTTCTTATTAAACGTCTAGTCAAAGTAGTTTTTTAGACTCATAGCAAATAGACCAATATAATAATAAAGTGTTATACATTAACCTTTATAATTCTTTGAAATTTATAGACACATATTATATACCTAATATAATATGCATGCAAAATATTTCGTTATGTTGGTACATATTATCGAACATGATACTATTAGACACCTTAATAATATATGTAACATTAATACATTTAGTGATGTGCCACTAGGAATATTCCGCAAGGAACGTTCCCGGAAACAGGGAATATTCCCCAACCTCTCGGGAAGTTTCTTTAAAAACAAAAGCTAGTGTGAATAGAATGACAGTCTATACTTATTACTTACTGTACCTCCTAAGTATTAATTAGTGTATTTTTTTTTCACATCAATTGGCTAGACTACTCATACTCAACTCCCATAAAGTTGGATAATTTATTTTGTGATCATTTTTGTATAGATTTTAATTAAAAAGTTAACTTAGAGTTACTTAATTACTTAAAAAAAATATACATTTAATATCTAAACAGAAATAATATCAGTAAAGAGCTGTCATTTGGATAATTTACAACCAAAAGTTTAATTTAAAACTGAAAAATATGATAAAAATTTAAAAATGCGGGTAAGTGGATGTCACTCTGCTGTACAGTAGGTTACAAGTGGGTCAATGAATAATGGATTGTATTAAACTTGAATTCAATGATATAATATCATTGTCTAAGAAAAACAATTCTAAGCGGAGACAGTTTGTCAGTCTGGATATTTTATATTGTTATTATTTATTATAATCTGTAAGTTGAATTAATTTGATATTATATTTTTTTTATTCGTTTCTATGGTGATAACTGATAAACAAAGAGTTCGAAATTAAAATCCCGTTTTTAGCGGTTTTTTGTAATTTGTCGGTGATTTTTGGCATTATATTAAATAACTATTGAGAAAATCGAAAAATGACCTCTTTAAAGTACCATCTTGATCCAATTTGCTAAAAGATAAGATACAATATGTTGAAATCTAAGCACTCCTTCTGGTAGAAATTTTGTAAACAGGATCAAAAAAGGTGGGCAAGTGGGTGTCGCTCTGCTGTACAGTAGGTCACAAGTGGGTCACTGTATAATGGATGGTATTACATTTGAATTCAATGATATTATATCGTTGTATAAGAAAAACGATTCTAAGCGGAGACGGTATGCCCTTCTAGGTAAAAGACATTATATACCTACTTATCTATGGTATTAAAAAAATTGACCTATAATGAATTCCAAATTAATCATATCATAATATCCATTAGGTACTTATAACGCGTTATACACCAACAACAAACCCTGATACTATCATAGTCCATACTTCATAGATATATAATAGTATACTTTAGAAGTTTCAAGTACCCACGATTAATATTATACAATCATAACTAAAATAGTTATTCTAGGTATTTTATTATGTAATTTCGTCCAAATTTGAATTTAAAAGCTATAAAAAACTTAGCTATAAAAACTGAACATTTTAAAATTTATTAATTACAATGATTAATAATTTTCGAGATTTTGATAAATTTTGTCAAAACTCGATCTTTAAATGCTTAAAAAAAAATTGTACCTATGTATTTTTAATGTTTTTCAATTGCTATTGTAACAATATATCAGGAGCCTTGTATTAAATTTTTACACTTTTTGGCTTAACAGATAAAACTTTATTGATTTATTTTATAGAAAAAAAACTAAAAAAATTGAAAACTGAAAATGTCCGTAAACAGCTCAAAAAGAGTCAAAATATTTTCAAAATTGTATGGTGTATAGGAAATGCTAATATAAACATTCAATAAAATTTTCATGTATCTATAGTTATTCGTTTTTTTAACTACAACAAAATAAGGAAATCGCTACATGAGAAATCGAGTGAATATCCAATGTTGTACAAATTTGAATTTCAAACGCTCATAAAAATTTAATTTGACTTTCTTATAGACATTTTTTTTTGATAAAGGTAGATAATTTATAAGGAATCTTGTATTACATTTTAGCTAATTTTCGTGCATTTTCCATATTTTGTCAATTTTTGAACTTTTAATGCTTATAAAAAAAACTGTGACCAACGATTTTTAATATTTTTCAAATTCTATTGTAACAATATACTGGGTGATTCTTTTATCAAACAACATTCATTATTTCAAAAAGTGTAAATTTTTTTGAAGATATTTTTTTACATAGTTTCAAGTCACTTATAAAACAACGTTTTTATTAAGAAATTATATTTTCAATTATTTTTTATCCTTATAATTTTTTAAGTTTTTTACTTTTTTCAATGACAACATAGGGTTTTAATTTTATATTCTAAAGTAGAATATTTTGCTTAGTATTTTGATACATGAAAATTGAATTTGGGGCGAGTAGTTTATGAGTTATAAGTAATTAAAGTTTAGACGAGCGGTGAAGTGGACAAACATTTCGCGGGGTAACCCCGAACCACTCCACTCCGCTCGTCTAAACTTTAAATACTTATAACTCATAAACTACTCAACCTAAATTCGATTTTCATGTATCAAAATACTAAGAAAAATATTCTGCTTTGGAATATAAAATTAAAACCCTATATTGTTATTCAAAAAAGTAAAAAACTTAAAAAATTATAAGGATAAAAAATATTTAAAAATATAATTTTTTAATAAAAACATTGTTTTATAAGCGACTTGAAACTATGTAAAAAAATATTTTCAAAAAAATTTACACTTTTTGAAATAATGAGTGTTGTTTGATAAAAGAATCACCCAGTATATAGTAGGAGCCTTGTATTAAATTTTCAAGCTTTTTTAACCAACAAATAAAATTTTATTGATATTTTTAGAAAAAAAACTAAAAAAAACTAGAAAATGAATATGTTCCTAAACAGTTCAAAATAAATCAAAACATTTTGAAAATGTTATCGTGTATAGAAAATGCTAATATAAACATTCAGTCAAAATGTCATGTACTATTGTCACTTTTGACCCCTTATAGTACCAACTAGATTCACTTTCCTATCAGAAAAGCTACTGTTGAAGAAAATCCAATCACTTTTACTGTCCTAAAACGTGATGACAAACAAAAAAAAAAAAAAATAAGAAAAAACACACATCATTGTAAAATCAATACATTTATCGTTCCACTCAGAATCTAAAAATTATTCTGTGTGTAAGAAAAAACAATAATCAAAATAAATTCCTAGAGAGAGTCCTAGAGATGTCCATGGTAAAATAACGAAAGCTTGAAGAGTTTAGCTATAAGAGTCATTGAAGGTGGTAGGTCTAAGAGGTGTCAACCATCCATAAATGGCTTTCTTGTCTTCATATTCAGAGTGATTCATCAAAGCATCAAGCTCGCCCATCCCCATTTTATCTGGAAGGTTGATACTATGTTTTTATTTGAATTATGATTTTAGGAACTTTTAAAATACTTAATGACTAAAAATTACTGAAATTAGAATCACTATTTTAAACTAGAAATCATTTTTAAGCAGATGATTTTATTGAAGATATTGATGAATTTAAATCGAAATTTGAACAAATAGTTTCCAAGCTCTTAAACTTTGTGTACTATACTGAATACTATACTATATTAATATCGAAGGGTAATAGTCTATAATTATAGGTTTAGTATATAATATGGCGGCAAAGTGATTTTTATCTTATGCCGTTAGTTTTTTCTTCATGTACTTGAATATTAACGTTATGATTACACGGCGTTATGGATATGCAATTTAGCTATACCTCTGTCGTGGTTCTATTAATTGTCCGGTATCTCCCGTGTTAGGCTTATTGTTCAACATTAAAATACGACATATAAAATATATAATAATTTTAAAAATAAGAAGTAATTAGTGTTCAAGACGAATGTACAAATTAAATTATATTATAATTATAATTTTTTTTTTCAACCCGAAGGTTGGTTTACAACTCAAATTCTCCATTCTAACCGATTACTCGCCTGTTCTTTAAGTTCCTTAAAGGTTTTGACTTTTGCATCCCATTTAATTTGTCCTATATAAGAGTTCCAGGGACGTCCTGCAGTTTTCTTTCCTTCTATCATATCCTCTAATATTATATTATCCAATTCTCCTGGGTGTCTCAGGGCAGGTCCAACCATTTTTCAGCGTCTTGCTCTAATCGTCTCTATTAGTGTACGTTTTCTCCCACAGTTCTAAGTACTTATTCATTCGTTTTCTGCTCTATCCAACTTATCCTTTCCATATGCCTCCAACACCACATCTTGGAGGCTTCTATTTTTTATTTTCTATATAATTTATTACCCAAGTTTCACGTCCATATGTTTTTATAAGTCTCTTCTTGGTATTGAGATGTAACTTTTTGAAGTAAGCAATTTATGTTTTTTACTAAATGCATTTTTGCTTATGCTATGAATTGTTTTATCTCTCGGGCACTCTTGCCATCAGATGTGATTTCGCTCCCTAGGTGTACTATTTTCTCTACTTGCTCCAGTTTTTACTACCTATGTATACATCCGCTTTTACTTTCGGGTCTCTGGCGCAGACTAAGATTTTTTTTTTTGTACTATTTATTATTATTATGTACATTTTTTTTATTTCTCACATTTTATTTTTTATAACAATCAGAAAAAAATATGATGGTATTGGAAGTAAAAATTTACAAGTATAATTAATATTTAAATATTTTATGCTTCATTGTTTATTTAATAATATGAGAAAATTACCAATCATTATAATATTAAAGTTTTTCAACAAAAACGTATTTTAATAAAGTATAAACTTTAGTTTTGGATAAATGCCTCAAGTCAGCATCTCTCTTCGCAGATATCTCGTCTTCTCAACTCGTTCTCTCACAGATGCACTCGAGCTCACCACATGGCGGTATAAGTGTACCTACCACCATATTTATTTGCAACAGCAACAACAGCATAACGTCCTTCCAAACTTGAGGAGCCGTCTCCCAACTGCCGATAAGAACGATCTACGACGACCTTGCCTCTGTTTTTCTGCTACTACTGACTCTACTTGGATCGTAGTCGTCGCCATCACTTTTGGTGTGGTACAGGGTTAACCCCCCGAAATGTTCGTCCTCTATACTCATTGTTACCTACCGTCTATACCTACCTATATTCCTGTGCATTAATCTAAACCTGTACAGTGTACACACAATGTGCTATGTTGCGTATCGGTAACTTGTGTACAGACACTCACATACACAAGCAAGTATTTACGCATACCGTGCTACATTGTATATACGTGAATCGCAGAGTTCGGAGCGTCGAAACTTTTGAACCAACGCCTACCGCAAATTACGAACAAAGTATCGAACGAACAGTGCTCGAATTGGGGGAAGGGTTCGCAGGGGAACGGAGCTTCCCTACTATTTTTTTTTTAGGGGGGACGGTACAAACTAATGCGCGAAATAATTTTTATTAAAATTTAGATTTCAATTGATGTCAATTACCTATATAACAAGTTTTACTATTTTTCATAACAAAATTATTTTTTATATTAGTTTATTAATTAATTATAATATCACCCTGTGTTTTGACAATATAGTCAGTAGTTCACAGATCATAGATCATAATATACAACAATACAACAATTTTATCTAAATATACTGATGTGTGCTAGTACTATCTTAAATTGTGTTCCGAATGAAATATTGAAATGTTATCAGTTTCAGTTATGGTTATCATGTTATATTTTTAAATTTTTAAATTTTAAATTTCTTATACTTATCATATTTTGAACCAAAAACAGTAATTATTAATTGTATTATCTATTTAGTATATTGAATAAACAGGTAGATTATTATTAATTTTTTTTCTACTGTAACAATGTAAGATGTAGATATTGCTATCAAAATATTATATTAAGCTATTTGGAATTCAAAATGTGTTCCTGAAAAGTGGTATTCAAAATGTATGTAAGGATGGAGCGTGGCCGCGTGGGGCGGGCAAGGCCCCCCCACGGGTCAGTGTTCAGTAATTGCGCCCTTGGAAAGCAAATTTTAAATCGTTGGACTGAGCTCCTCTGCTTAATTTTTCCCAATTCGAGCACTGCGAATGAATACAGGTCGAGGGCAAAACGGAATTTCACAGACACAATCACGATTAAAGGTATACAGGTTACTCAACGAAACTTATTTTTTGGTGAGCTTAAAATTAACGATGTTGTCATAGCAAGAATAATAGTTTGCTGTTTTGAAATTTGCATTATAGTGATTTTTATTGGTACTACAAAATATAATATCAATATAGATATATAATACTATGTATAATTGGAGCGCTAGTAGTTATTCATCGTTGATCAGCTGTTTGAATTCAACATTTTCGCTCATCTCTTTTGTTGTGTGTGTGCATAGGGTCGTTGAGTAACCTGTATACCTTTAATCGTGGACATTATATAATATTATATATAATATATAATATGTATTATAGTCTATAGCTACATGACATTTTTACTGAATGCTTATATTAGCATTTTCTATATACAGCATAACATTTGAAAAATATTTTGACTTATTTTGAGCTGTTTACGGAGATTCAAAGTTTCTATTTTTTTTAAATGTTATTTGTTATGTAAAAAAGCTTGAAACTTTAATAGAAGGCTCCTAATATAATCGGTGGAAAGGCCAACTGATGAAACCCTCATTTTTTTTAAAAGTGGGGTTATTATTTAATATTATTCTTGACACATTAATACACATTCTGGCCAAATAATTTTTAACCCACAAATGAGTATTTCTGGTATATAATTATATTTTTCTTCAACTCAAATGACGCAACCCTCATAAACAAAATAATACCAATTAACGTAAGCCATAACATCACCCATCAGAATCGGTACAATTCACAATTTATTCCAGTCAAGTAACGCAACCCAGCAAAATACCAAATGTGATAACGTGTTTGTCGTTGTAATCATGGTTGAAATATACAACCATGGTTGTAATAATATTAATATAATTGATTATAGCATTATTGCGCCTTCAGTAATGCAACGCTGTGGATACGTATTGCCATCGAAATGATAAAACATGTTCTAAAATGGGTCGTATCTTCAAGCTATAGCGTTCTGAAGTTCAGCTTATCGAATGCGTTGATTCATCGGAACATCTTAGTTTCAATCATAACTAAAACCCGATTGTCTGATGGATATGCTCTTAAAATCACTGAAAATGAGCGCTATCGTTAACGAATAAATTAAGGTGTTCTGAAATAAAGCGATTTTTACCGATTTCATGAATACTCGGGCCGTCGTAAGAGCGCTTCTGAGAGGCGACCAAAATTCGTCCATTCTCGCGCAATGCCACCACTAAACCCTCCAAAACACTGGCCGCCGTCGCCGCGTACTGAGTGGGGATATTTACGGTGGAAACTAGGTGGTAAAGTGGGAGAAATTTGGGTACGAAATCGCGGAGCTCAATCAGTTGGATGCAGGAAGGAGTAGCTCTCTTACGACGGCCCGAGTATAGAATACTGTATTTCAATTAAGAATTGCAGCGTTGCATTACCAAAGGCGCAATTATTATTGTTATTAACTTTACCACACTGGGTTTATCACACATTGTGTGAAGGTGGACACAATTTAAAAAAAATGTAATATTTTTGTTAATTATATCAATTTAGTATTTACGTAATTGATGGTTGTACGTTATTTGGATACTATTTATTATTTCTGCAAAGTAGTGTAACCCACAGATATCCCTTAATGTCATAATATGGTGTAAACAACAATGATTTTTATATTACACTTATATAGTTATATACACTTAAAATAAGTAACCCACTAATACCTCAACTTTGGTAATTGATTAAATTATGAATAAAATGTGCATTCTTTTAATTTAATTCACACATACAATTACAAAATATAGAGCCTTACAATAAGAAAAATTAACACAAAAGATTAATTTGGAACAAAGTTTTTATTATTTTAGTGGACCGTGTAAAATTTGGTTTTTGAGGGTTGCCTCGCAGTTGGCCTTTTCATCGACGAATTTTTGTTTCAAAATCAAATGAAAAATATTAAAAATCTGTAGTCACAATATTATTTTATAAGTTCATATATTGACAAAATACGTAAAAACTACGATTATTTTGAGTGAGAAATTCAAAAAAAAAATTTTCTTTTTAAATTTAAGATTTTAAAATGTTTTGAAAGATTCATCATAAGTTTGTCTACCTGTGTAAAAAAAAATGTCTTCTACAAAGTAAAACTAAATTTTTATAAGCGATTGAATATCAAATGTTTACAACATTGGATATTTACTCGATTACTCATGTATCTACCGATTTTCTTATTTTGTTGTAATTCAAAAACTCAATTCACTGAATGTTTATATTTGAATTTTCTGTACACCATACAATTTTGAAAATATTTTGACTCATTTTGAAGTGTTTATGGACGATTTAAAATATTGTTACAATAGCATAATTGAAAAATATTAAAAATACATTGGAACAATTTTTTTATAAGCATTTTAAGTTAGCTTAAATTATTTTTTAGTAAAAATGTATGAAATGTTCAACTTTTATAGCTAAGGATTGAAAAGGTTAAAATATATAAATTATTTTATTCACAATACTATTATCATCAAATATACTTATTAACATCATAGTCTGACTGGTCGTCTTCGTTGAGAATCGTTTTTCTTATACTATAATATTATTATATCATTGAATTAAAATTTAACACCATCCATTTCAGTAACAAACTTGCAACCTACTGTACAGCAGAGAGACACCAACTTTAACACCTTTTTTGTTTCTAGTTTGTTTATTTCTATTTCTTTTTCTTTTACAAGAATGTTATATTTTTTTTTATGTTTTAATTTTTATTTCTTGTCAGTTGGCTGGGAGCCTTCCTACTCTACAATTAATGTTACTTTATGTCAAATGTTATTTTATGTCACCACACATATATATTTAAAAAAAAAAATGTTTTAATTTATAATAAATTTATTATTTTATTGTTTTCATATATTTTATTTATTTAAATTTTTTGTAAATAGTTTGTTTATTTCTTTTATGAATATAAAAATATTTTTTTCTTGTGTATTAATTTTTAATACATTAATAATTGTATTGTTTTATATTTCTTCTGGTTCGTTCATTTTTTTTTGTATTAATTTACAAATATATTTTTCTTTGATTAATTTACAATTATTATTTTATTGTTTAATATATTTTATTAATTATTTTTACAACATTTTGTATGCAACCTTGCACAATATAGTATTTTTTGCATTAATGATGTTTTTGAATTTTCAATTATATATATTTACTGATTATTTATTTATTTTATAATAATATTTTCTTTTGGTTTCTTACGTTTACCTAATTTGTACCTATTATCTAGATTAAATCAAATGTTAACATATGTATGTATGGTGTATAATGCATTCAGTCTATACCTATATATTATACATACTTCAAGACCCACAACAATTAATGCAATAAAACACATGAAATTATGAGGATCGGTAATTAGTATTAACTACTGAATAAAATAAACCCTACAGTTCTGTTTTAAAAAATAAATATAATTTTTTAGAGAATATTGAACATAATATCGTTCACATTAAAATATCACAACATTCCTATACCTACTCTATGAGTTTAATATTATTCGTTACTTCGAATAAGAAATCCACAGAATCCACTTTGTCAAACTTTATGCTTGTAACACGGAGTATACCACTTTGAACATCTAGTGGCCCTTCAAAATCAATTCCTGTTGTCGAAAATGGACTTGCGGCTGGCAGGCCGTACTCTTGTACTTCGAAAGGTAGTCATGATCGGGTTTTCAATTTTAGGCTTGACTCAAACACATTTAACACAACGTGATGTCGTGGAACGAGCTATTATTCTATCCTTTAGGAGCGAAAATCGAAGTCTCACTTCTGATAACAACAACTGGAGCCCTACATGTAACAGTATTTAATGACAGTAGGAATATAAAAATTAGCTGCTTGACTTTATGACCAAATGGTAAAACTATAGGGTGTTTGTGTTCATTCGAAAGTGTTGAATGATGTAGTCTTCCTCCGACCACAATTATATATTGTCTGTACTGAAAAATGAGCACAGTCCTAGTAACTTACTGTTTTTTGGCGTTTCTTTAAGAACAGTAAACCCATTAAATTCCGCTACAAATTCATCCTTTAAAGCACATCTTATAAACCATTGTCTGTTTTTTTGAGATCTGATGCTGTTAAATACCTAATAACTTTTGTCATACATTTTTTAAATTTTAAAAACTCAAAAAATTTCTAAATCCAAGCAATTTTATCAATATGTTATAACCAGTTATTTTTTTAGAGTTAAATCAATATATTGTTTAAATTTTTAACAAAATAATATGGTGACACTGAATTCATTAATATTTAACTTCCACTGACATGATATCGTTAACTAGAACCTTACCTATACATAAAGTTTGATACCCGTAACGATTAAAACGATAAATATAACATGACTTTTTAATAGTTGGTAATGTCTAAAGACTAATTTTTCCGTAGAATTTTGTTTTAAATAAAATAAATTAAATGTATTTATTCAGTGAATATCGGACACAATATGCCTACACTAAAATTAAATATAATTTACTGCTATTTTCTAGAGTAGGTAGTTCATTCTATTGTTTATAGAAACACTTGTTTTATTTTGTATTTGCTCAATAACACTTTAAATACTACAACTAGATAACATTATATATTATTCTTTCAATTGTATTTAGAGCTGTTAATATTGTTGCTACAAATATGGTCAGAAATATTAATATGTTATCTATTATTTTTATACTTAGTTGTATTATTAATATAATATGGGCTGGAGGTGAGTACTTATATTTATATTTTTTTTTACTTTACACTTTAATTTTCAAGGGAGATATGAGCATTTTTAATTTTTGATAATTCACATACATATAACTTACTTGAAAGTGAAAATATTGAAAAATCACCAAAGCTTAAGCACAGACAAGTATCTGTGTTATATACATATATTACGTTTGAAATCAGGCTTTACGTGTTAAATCCTCTTCAAAGTAAACCATTTCAAAACATCATAATTATTGAAATAAAACATATTTTTTTATTAACCATTAATACTATTTTGAATCAAGCTCATGACGATTGCATCAGTAAGTATAATTATTATATTTTAAGATACAACATATCTATAATTACACATGTTTATATACTGTACTCGTTTAAGTTCATATTTGTATAATCATTAAATTCATAATATTTATATAATATAATACCTATTATATCAGTTGACAATTTTATAAGCATTATAATTAATGTTCGTTTTTATTTAAAATATCATTACAGACCAAATGGTTACACACCGTTTAATGAAACACATTCAAAATAGCAAGTATTTAATTTAGTACTTTGGATATCAAAACAATTTTTGATAGAATGTCATCCACTGTTTAATACTTTAATGTTTATACGTAATGTGTTGTAATATTCTTAAATTCTCTAACTTTTATTAGCCCTATTTAATGTAACCGTGTAATGTGTGATTAATACTTATAATTAATGTCAACTTTTGTTTCTTCTTCTTTGATTTTTTTAATATAATTTTTTTACATTGTTCACCTTCAAACACACTGTAACGGTGTCGGTGGCGGTGAAATGTGTCATGCATCAATAATTAAGGCAGCCCATAATATAAGTGCTAAACACTCATCCTTCAACTGTCTATAAAATTCTTTGCAATCGGCTGAAGTTGATAATTTGTACATTAACCAATATACTAATTATAATTTAGATGAATATGCTGATGAAAGTGGTTGGAAATTGGAAGTTCAACGTAAACGTTAGTATACATTAGTTTTTTATAATATTGTATTGAAATATTGAAACATAGGTATACACTGTGCAAAAAAGATGATAAAATATTTTAAACACTATCTAGGTAATCAGTGTCTTTTGCTATTTGCTTTAAATTATTGGCCTGTTTTCTATAATAGGCTAGAGAAGCACGTTTTTAATATATCAAAAAACTTTGGAATCATAGTTACAATTTCAATAATACTGTTCTAAGAAAATTATGATCTTAATGATTGCAGTGACCTACTAATTCAATGATAAAATTGTAATTTCTATGATCATCCATCACCCCTTAATGATAGGTTTGTTCCATTTCAAGCCTAAACCAATTGTTTGGATCGACTTCTGTTGGTATACATTTTTTATTTATAGTATTTTATTTAAATATACAATAATGAACACTGCGCAAATAAAATAATCATATAGGTTATTCAAATACACATTTATAATATCATTAAAAATGTATCGTTATATGACAATATAGCTACATCTAGATTTTCTGCATCAGTGCTAAATGTTAATCGACATCAAATAACTATTTTAAATACGTAATTTTTCAAGGAAAATAATAGATACACCATAAAATATTATCTTATAATATATTGTAATCATGATGTATAAATTGTTTATTAATGTTCAGGGTTTAATAAAGTTAAGACCCCCGGTAAGTACCTAGTTGTTTTCAATGTTCTATGATGATTGAAAATATTGTTTTTCCCTAAAATAAATGTTTAAATTTAAAAACGTTTATACCTAATTCATATATAATATTTATTAATTTATTTATCTAAAAAAAATCAGTGTTGGGAAAAGATAACCAAAAAATCATCTGGATATGTTAACAGATAATTCATTCAAAATTTATATAGACAAGATAAAATGTAATATAATTTTTTTTTTATCTAGATAAAGATAAAAATACACATACATTTATCTACATAAAAAATAGATAATTTGTTTTTAAATTATTTTATAAATAATGTAATTTACTATTTATTACTAATTAGGTAATATTTATTAATTAATAAATCTTTAATGTCATTTCTCAACTAAAATAATATACAATTTTAATTTTTAATACAACTTGAATAAAAACAAAATGACAAAATAAAACTGACAATATTCAGTGAGCATTTATTTCAGATCATGTGGCTAATTTTATGGCTTTAAATTTGAAGAATGGTAATAATTATTAAAGTGAAGGTTACAATACATAAATCCGACACATAATATAATATTTTATATTTTATTAATATGTTCCTATATTCAATGTAAAAAAACTGATTTAAGTCAAACTTTTTTTATTTTTTAGCTTCACTCTCCCCAGCTCAACATTGTAGAAATGTCGGAGAAGCGTATGGTTATTTTAATACGGGACCGAGTGAGGGAATGCAACAGACGCCGTTCCTAAATAAACAGGAACATTACCTAGCCTAACCTAACCTTTGTCTATTTGTCTGTCACACTGATATGGTTTATATTATATATATTTATCTATAAAAATAATCCTCGTTAGATATTATACTAAAAACATGGTTATATTTGAAAAAAAAAACATAATTGTTCTATTTTATATAATTATGTATCAATAAATCTTCGTCATCATAGTACATACTGTGTTTTATTATCAATACATATGGAAATGTAATTAATATATTTGTAGTACAATTTGAGTTCTATGGGAAAACATTGTATATAGATAAGAAGAATGATTCTAATCGGAGTGCTATGTTATTCTAGCATACTTGTTTAAATAATCAAATAACATTATTATTAAAAATTGAAAATATCTCAGTGCTATAAATTGAGTAAATTTCCGGAGAACTTTTTTTTTTAGAGATTTAAAGCGCAGACTGCTTCTTTTAATTTTCTACACGATGTGTACGCTTATAACCATTGCGGTTTGAAGAACATATGGAACTGAAATTAAATAAATATTTTAATATTTTATTGCTTATCAAAAGGGGTATAGAAAAATTAAATAAAAAAATATTTTTATGAAGTTTGTACATCGATAAAGTGATCTAAATGCGGCTGTACCTATATAGTTACAGACGTAACTGAGTAAGCTTCTCGCACGCTGAGATGATAAACTATGCGTACACGCGGTGATACCATGATTGCAATCATCTCCAAATTTTCTACTTCATGAACAATCTATTTACACCGGCTGGTGAAAATTTTTTTTCTCGCTGCAGGTTTTATCACCATTCGATTTTTTTTTTATTTCCCCGCTGCCTTGATGTATTTAGTGATATACACCGGTTGATTCATAAATCATGCTAACTCAGGAATTTACCGCTGCGTGATAGCCCTAACAGTTCCACCCAATATTATATTATACTGCAAATTGATAATAACTTTCAGACAAATTTTTTGTTTCTGAATTCTCTTATTTATAATTTAATATATGATATACGTTTAACAAGTGAGTAAGTAACTTTTGTTTATGATCACCCAAATTACCAACTATCTGATTAGCTTTCTTACCAGAAAAGATATTAAAATCGAAACTAAAAGCATTATAACTGCTTCAAAAAGTGATGACAGTCACAACATTTTATTTTCTTATATTAATAAATTAATAAATTGGATGGTGCCCGATAAGAGGGAAGAAGTAATTTTTCCCATTTTTTTTTTATTGAATATTCTTGTAGAATATTATAATCTACATCGATTGGCATTGGAAAATTAAACAATTTGTAGGTTAATTTTTTTATAAAACCTATGTGAAAAAAGGAATAAGTAATCATAGTAATTGTACAAATAGGAACGGTTTTTTTTAGTTTTCTCAAAACAGTGTTTTTGTACTTATTCCCTTTTGCCTGGGAACCGTCCTTATGTTCTACGTGTGTAGACAATACATATGCGGCTGTAATTTCTTGCTCTGAATATTATTTTATTAATAACACAGTAATATAGTCTTAACATTTTAGGGTTGATAGACCAATTGCGCTCTATCAATTTTAATTTCAATAGACCAATTTCGCTCAAAATATTTAAGAATACCTAAGAAAAACTTATTAGTTAGTTATATTTATAAATATAATAAAAACAAATGAATAGGTAGGTACACCAAAATTGTATAACCTTAAAGAATTCCACCGACATGATATTGTTCATTAGAACCTTATAGGGGCCCCTGCAAAGTGATTCATTCTGGTGCACATTTAACTCTTTTTCGTGGCAACCTGTAAGACGTTAGTGTTTGTTGCACTTTTTTATTTGTAGTTTGGACCATCTGTTAACATACGTATTTATGGTGTATAATGTATTCAGCCTTTACCTATATTATACATACATTTCAAGACCCACGACGATTAATTCAATAAAACACATGTGATTATTAGTAGTCAGTAGCAAACCAAACAATTTTGTTTTAAAAAAAACAAATATAATTTTTTATATATTTTTATTACTTTTATATATTATATTATATTATCATGTTATACTATTCGTTTTCTTCAAGTAGTTGTGTACCCTCGTTGTACCTCCTGCTACTTTGTTGTTATGTAGTTAGTTATACTCAATAACAATTAATAGTTATGTTTATTTGCATCGTGTTGTTTATTTCACATTAAATTCAATTAATATCAGTGTCATATCTTACATTAAAATTAAAAATAGATTTAATAAATTAATAAGTTAGGTATAATAAATATAATCAGAGTTACAACTTATTATTTTTAATATTATTTAGAAATGAGATACGACTTCTTATATAATTTATATACAAAAAGGTGATTGGTCCGTTGGGATAGTTACTGCTCTGCTGTAAAGCAGAAGGTGCCTTAAGGGATTTCTGTAAGGGGTGTTTAGATTTGAATCAACGATATAAAACCATTATATATTTGTATACGAAAAATGATTCTAAGATATAACGGTCAGCCCCTAAAATACTTAAAATATTAACAAGTATATTTTATGATAATATTGTTATTAAGGTAATTAATTTTATTTTTCACAATATTACTACAGTATGTTGACTTCATTTTGCGAAAAAATTGCCGTAAATAATATTTTTGTATTTTAATTGTATAACATTCTCGTAGTGAAACTCACGTACCTGTGAGTAAATAATACGTATTTTTTATAACCATAACGATTAAAGTGTTAAACAACATGTGACTGTGTAAACTGTAAGGTGTAAACAATATAAATGTTTTGTACATTTGTATATTTGATTTGGTACTTACTGACTAAAGTGAATTTTAGTTTTTACCTTACAATTTTGTTCTAAATAAAACAATTGTATTTTTTTAGTGAATATTTAACATAATATCTTTTCGATTATATAACTACTAGTATTTATAATCTAAGATAATTACGCGTAATAACGCTTTATATACATTATAATTTTATTTTCAACAATCCCCTATTTTAATTTATCATCGTATATTGGAGTAGGTATTGGAGCACCAAAAAGGTGGTTGGTCAGGATGGTTAAGCGGGGTCTAAAGGGTCATAAACGGTATCTGTAAGGGTTGTTTAGATTTGAATTCAATGAAGTAAAATCACTGTAAATTTGTATACAAAAAACTATTCTAAGATAAAACGGTCAGCCTAAAATAAGTATAATATTAAAAAGCACCTATATTTTATGAAAAAATTGTTAATAAAGTAATTAATTTTAATTTTACACATTATTACTAGTGTACATATGTTTAATTCATTTTTGCGAAAAAAATTACATTTTAAAAGGTTATTGCGGGTATACAATATAATAATTTATAAGTTCAAGTAGTGGCGCCGGGAACTATTTTAATAATTGGGACAGGAACGTGTTCTGATCGTTTAATATCCACCCACACATTTTTATTAAAAACACATTTGAGGTTTTGCCCCAAAGCATCTCTAGGCAGTACCGTGTTTACGGGGTGTGATCTGGGTGTTATATCACTGGGTGTAATTTTTCAACTTCAAATTGGATACATTTTGTCAAAATTTGATTTTTAAATGCTTGTAAAAAAAATGTGCCTATGTATTTTTAAAATTTTTCAACTGATATTGTAACAATATATCAGGAGTCTTGAATTAAATTTTTACACTTTTTGGCCCAACAGATAAAACTTTATTGATATTTATAGAAAAAAAAACTAAAAAAATTGAAAACTGAAAATGTCCGTGTAAACGGCTCAAAAAGAGTCAAAATATTTTCAGTATTGTATATCTACAGCTATTTGCTTTTGAATTACAAAAAAATAATGAAATCTCTACATGAGAAATCGAGTGAATATCCTAAATTGAAAATTTTAAAATCTCCATGTTTAGACTTCACTTGACAACTTTTTTTAATGGGAGATGGTAAACTTTTGAAAAATTAATCTTTTTTCAAAAGTTGATTTGTAGGTAAATTGTGGGGAAAAAAAATTTTACATTATACAATCTGCGACAAAACCGATAAGATATATATACAAACAACAGTAATTTATTTTATATACCTTCTATATATACTACCTATATACATATCAATACGAATTTGTTGAAGACCAACTAGGCTTTGCATGTTTTTTAGCGTATTCCCACGTTTAATTACCACTTAATTTTGATTCATATTTAAATTTGAATTTAAAAATGTTTAACACTGTTAATTCCCATTATGGCTAAACATATCGTTGTATGTTCCATCAGGTTGAATAAATATTAAACTTTTAACTACTTCTACTAGCATTTAACACTTGTAAGTAGTTACTAACTAGTAACTATAGTATTATCAAAAGTAAAGGAACCGATATTACCGATATGTTTTGTTAAAACTTAAAAACACATTTGGATTTACCTTATCAATTTCTACGCAAGACGTAACATCACACAATTAATTGAACGATATACCTACGTACATAGATACACTATATGTATATGATTTAGGTAGGTACTACCTATAATATAGTATATAATATTCGATGGCATAGTGCACACATGTTGTAAGTGCAAAATTTAGAAAATAAGTTTTTTGCATGGTTGTCTAGCAATTATAGAAGGTATATAAAATATATTGCCGCAGTTTGTATAGGTACCTAATGTATCTTATCTCTTTTGTCACAGATAGTATAATGTACAATTTTTTTTTCACAGTTTACATATCGACTTTTAGTAATAGGTTAATTTTGCCGCAGTTTACATACAGCCCTTTTTTATTTGGGTAAATGCATCTTAGGTGCTGTAAAAGTATGATACATTTTTTAATTTTTATCTTCACATGACTCGGACATGTGTAACTCAAAAAATTTAAAGAATGGTTCTACAGAAAACTATATTTGAAAATATTATATTATTATATTATAAACTAAAACGCTGTAAGTGGGTGTCGGTCTGCTGTAAAGTAGGTACTAGTGGGTCAGTGCAATATAAAGTGTTAAATTTTAAATATGAATTATGCAATGGTATAATATCATCTTAGGTATAGAAAAACGATGACGTGGAACCTTATTTAAATGTTTAATTCTTAACTACACAAAATAAAAATTAAACATTTCATGAATTTTTAACTTAAAATTAATTTTTAAATTGTGTATAGAAAATTCGAATATATAAACAACCACTAAAAATGTCATGTATCTTTTTAGAGTTCGGTACTGCGTATACCAAAATTGATTTTGTCAAAAATCAATTTATAGCGTAAAAATCCCCGGTTTTCTTAATTTTTTTTCCCCTGTGCTTTTGAAAACTACTGGGAATTTTGACTTCTTGAATCACCAATTAGATTCACTTTCCCATCGAACAAGATACTAAAGTAGAAAATCGAGGCATTATTTCGATTATTATCATGTACACTGACATAAATTTAAAAAAGAAACAACAAACACACATGCATATCTTTGTAAAATCAATACATTCATCGCTCCACTCAGAATGTAAAGTAGGTATACAGTTCAATAGTTCATAATACGAAAAATTCGTAAATATATTTAGTTTTTAACAAAATAACTTAGTTAAGTTAAAATTATTTATGAAATTAAATAACTTAGTTACTAAATAACTAATATTCTATTTATTATTTATTTATTTATTTATTGAATAAATTATTAAAAAAAGTAACTTATAATTTAAATTTTAAATTGTTAACTATAGTTCAACTGTCCAGCTTTGACTTTTGACCCACCAAAGTACCAAATAGATTCATTTTCCTACAAAAAAAAAAAAAAGAAGTGAAAAATAGATGAACTTTTACTGTCCCAAAAGATGATAGCAGACAGTCATACCAAAAAAAAATTCACATCATTCTAAAATTAATACAGTAACCACTCCGCTCAGAAATTAAAATATTATCGAGGGAATTTTCGTGATTTTGATGAATGTTGTCAATATTTTTTAACCAGTTATTTTTTTAGAGTTACATCAATATATTATTAATTTTTTTAACAAAATATAATGACATGGAATCATTAACTCCAACCGACATGATATCGTTAACTAGAACATTATTGTGATTCACTACGGTACACATTTATGGGGCCACTCTATGGCATTGATTTAAGGAGAATCATTTAAGCAAATTCTAATGTCGTCGTCTCCACCCGAGATCTATGACGTGATAGTTGTAAATGATTATTAGTGTGTGTGGCGTCGATATGGGTCAATTTAGTGGTATGGAGGGATCTCGCACGCACATGTCAGCGTGTAATATTGTGATCATGAAAAAATGTTTATTTTTCATTCAAACATACGCGATACGATTCTAATAAATTCCAACAATACGTCGCAACGATTACCTCGATTTGGTTTCTGACAAAATGTTCATTTTCTCCACAACATGTATGAAGCACATTTTCGATCGATTGAGGCTCATTTTTAAAATTGTATTTAGTTAATTAAATATTTCAGTTGGAAATCCTGAATTTTTTTGAATTTTTACAACTTTTATTGCAATTTAAATAACAAAAATTAAAATTGTGACTCGATCGTTTCCTTGTATATATTACGGACAATCCGAATATTTTTTCAGAATGAAAATCGTGATAATTGTCGATACGTATTGTTGGAATTAGAAACAATAGTTTTTTATAAAAAAAACGTGGAAGCCTCACTTAACACATTTTACTTGCCATATTGTAAGTGATTTTTACATTTATTTTGTAATTTGATCCAAATATGTATTAAAATTTGTTTGCGAATGGTATATACAATATAGTATACCTATATCTACATAAAGTTTGACGCCCATAACGATTAAAGCGAGTATTTATTTAGTGAATATCGAACACAATATGCCTACACTAAAATCAAATATAATTCACTGCTATTTTATAGAGTAGGTAGTTTATTCAATTGTTTATAGAAACACTTATTTTATTTTGTATTTGAACAATAACCGTTTAAATACTATAACTAGCGTCTAGCCCTTTCGGGCACCCGTCATGTCATATGTATAATATATGTCATATCATGGTTTATTTACAGTTTTTATTTTCTACTGTTATCAATTTTAATCCTAGAACAGTGTAGCCAACAACAGAATATGCATATTTTAGTTTTCCACAATATAGAGAAAAAATACTAAAAAACAATATTCTTTCCGGTAAAAAATAAAAATAAAAAACTATTATTATGGCATAAAATTAATCTTGATAAAATTCTAAGGAAAAAAGCTTTTCACTAAAATTCGATATCTCTATCCAATCAATTTGTGTGGCTGAAAAGGCTAGAAAACATTTTATAATATTCTTATTTTAGGTTCATAATATGTTGACAAAATACGTAAAAATTACGATTATTATGAGTTAGAAATTCATAAAAAAGTTTCTTTTTAAATCAAAAATTTGAAAATGTTTTAAAAGATTCATCATAAGTATGTGTAACTTTATAAAAAAAATGTCTTCAAGAAAATAAAACTAAATTTTTATAAGCGATTGAAGTTCACCATAGTTGATTTTCTTATATTGTTGTAATTCAAAAAATGAATTCACTGAATGTTTATATTTTAATTTTCTATTCACCATATCTACAATTTTGAAAATACTCATTTTGAGGTGTTTACGGACGATTTATAATATTGTAACAATAGCATAGCTGAAAAATATTAAAAATACATTGCAACAATTTTATTTATAAGCATTTTAAGTTTGAATTTTGTCAAAATTTAAAAAATTATTTTTTAGTAAAAATGTATGTATGTACGTAATGTATTCCGCTACAAATTCATCCTTTAAAGCACATCTATTATAAACCATTGTCTGTTTTTTTTGAATTTGTTCAAATTTTTAGCAAACAAATATGGTGTCATAGTGACACGGAATTCATTAATATTTAACTTCCACTGACATGATATCGTTAACTAGAAGTCTAGAACCTTACCTATACATAAAGTTTGATACCCGTAACGATTAAAACGATAAATATAACATAACTTTTTAATAGTTGGTAATGTCTAAAGACGAATTTTTCCGTAGAATTTTGTTTTAAATAAAATAAATTAAATGTATTTATTTAGTGAATATCGAACACAATATGCAAACACTAAAATCAAATATAATTTACTGCTATTTTCTAGAGTAGGTAGTTCATTCTTTTGTTTATAGAAACACTTGTTTTATTTTGTATTTGCTCAATAACACTTTAAAAACTACAATTAGATAACATTTTATATTATTCTTTCAATTGTATTCAAAGCTGTTAATATTGTTGCTACAAATATGGTCAGAAATATTAACATGTTATTTATTATTTTTATACTTAGTTGTATTATTAATATAATATGGGCTGGAGGTGAGTACTTATATTTATATTTTTTTTTACTTTACACTTTAATTTTCAAGGGAGATATGAGCATTTTTAATTTTTGATAATTCACATACATATAACTTACTTGAAAGTGAAAATATTGAAAAATCACCAACGCTTAAGCACAGACAAGTATCTGTGTTATATACATATATTACGTTTGAAATCAGGCTTTACGTGTTAAATCCTCTTCAAAGTAAACCATTTCAAAACATCATAATTATTGAAATATAACATATTTTTTTACTAACCATTAATACTATTCTGAATCAAGCTCAAGACGATTGTGTCAGTAAGTATAATTATTATATTTCAAGATACAACATATCTATAATTACACATGTTTATATACTGTACTCGTTTAAGTTCATATTTGTATAATCATTAAATTCATAATATTTATATAATATAATACCTATATCAGTTGACAATTTTATAAATATTATAATTAATGTTCGTTTTTATTTAAAATATCATTACAGGCCAAATGATTAGAAGCCATTTAATGATGAAATTAATAAATAGCAAGTATTTAATTTAGTTCTTTGAATGTCAAAACAATTTTTGATAGAATGTCATCCACTGTTTATACGTAATCTGTTATAATATTCTTATAAGTATAAATTCGATACTTTGAATAAAAAAACAAACGATTTCAGCACAATGCGAGAAACACGTTATGAAGTTATCAGCCAATAACTTGTATTAGCCCTATTTAATGTAACCGTGTAATGTGTGATTTATACTTATAATTAATGTCAACTTTTGTTTCTTTTTCTTTGATTTTTTTACCATACATTTTTTACATAGTTCATCTTCAAACACACTGTAGCGGTGTCGGTGGCGGTGAAATGTGTCAATAATTAAGGCCGCACATAATATTATAATATAAGTGCTATATACTTATCCTTCAACTGTCTTTAACGTTCTTTGCAATCGACTGAAGTCGATAATTTGTACAATAACCAATATACTAATTATAATTTAGATGAATATGATAATGCAGATGGTTGGCTACGGGAAGTTCTCCTTAAAAGTTAGTATACATTAGTTTTTTATAATATTGTATTGAAATATTGAATCATAGGTAAACACTGTGCAAACAAGATGATAAAATATTCTATCTAGGTAATCAGTGTCGTCGATTAGCCATTAGGCCATTAGAATTCATTGAAGATTGGTGGATACTAAATCTACCCCAAACTCATTTATTTAATTTTAACTTTAAGAGGAGGCTTAACCTCTACACATCTTTGTCGTTCAAAAAAACACTAATTTAAAATTATTCCTCGTTAAAATTATATCAATATATTATATTGTTAGCTAACAGTTATGGGTCAGGAGGGTTTGTTCTAGCTGTCGAGGCTTTACTATGTGATCAGCACGTATTTTTTCCCCATCTCTTCGGCCACTGGCCAGTTATTTAATAGTGTACCAAAGGAGTGTACAAAGAGAGTACTGAATAGTGCTATATTCGGGTGAGTTTCGAAGAAGACTAACAGTTCCTGTAGATATTTGGTCTTCATATTCGTTGTGTGCGTAGTAGTTTTATCGGATCGTATATTGTGATATAATATCATTTACTGGTTCATTGGTTCACCTCGTTTCCTGTACCCAAGATTTACTTACTGTCCAATCTTGAAAGCACATATTGTTTACCCAGTTTTGTGGGTGTATAGCCGAATCAACAGTGAGAACTACCAAGTTCACCCGCGGTAGGTACAAATGTCATCATTTTCAGAGTACTAGATAGCCTTTACTCATTCAGGTATCTAGTAGATACGTCTTTCGTTCAACTATAATTATTGTTCTCCGTCTTTGCTGTCTCAGAAGCAATTCTAAAATGATCGATGTTCAGTGAATGTCTTCTTGTCTTAAATTCTTTTTCCTTCAATAATGAAGTTATGATGAAATATTACATCTAGTATGAAAATAGTTGAAGAAATGTCTTTTGCTATTTGCTTTAAATTATTGTCCTATTTTCTATAATAGGCTAGAGAAGTTTGTCTGAGGCGGCCAAATATTCTTTAAGTATTTTGTACTAGGTATTTTGTCGCAAATCGATCGTTTTCATACTTCTATAATCGTTTTTTTTTTGTTTCAAATGATATAAGCATGGTCCTTCGAGACGAGTTTGCAACATAGTAGATCTTTTTTTTTTTTTTGTAATTAAAATATTTTATTCAATCTGTTTCAATACATGAACAATAAGAACAATTGATGAAAGTAAAAAATAAAATAAAATAAAAATAAATGACAGATTATCCCGAATGTAGAGGCCTCCCAGCGGAGGTACTACGACATGAGTAGGAACATAATAGATCTTTATCTTAATTTTACACCGTTATTATGAGCTTTGAAAATCATAGTTCTTGCATAGAATCTGATACAGAAAAGCTTACACATTTTTAATACATCAAAAAAGTTTGGAATCATAGTAACAATTTCAATAATACTGTTCTAAGAAAATTATGATCTTAATGACTGTAATGACTTACTAATTCACTGATAAAATTCTAATTTCTAAGATCACCCATCACCCCTTAATGATAGTTTTGGTCAATTTCAAGCCTAAACCAATTGTTTGGATCGACTTCTGTTGGTATACATTTTTTATTTATAGTATTTTATTTAAATATACAAGAATGAACACTGCGCAAATAAAATAATCATAGGTTATTCAAATACACAATTATAAAATCATTAAAAATGTATCGTTATATGACAATATAGCTACATCTAGATTTTCTGCATCAGTGCTAAATGTTAATCGACATCAAATAACTATTTTAAATACGTAATTTTTCAAGGAAAATAATAGATACACCTTAAAATATTATATTATAAAATATTGTATTCATGATTTATAAATTGTTTATTATTGTTCAGGGGCTAATAAAGTTAAGACCAAAGGTAAGTACCTAGTTGTTTTCAATGTTCTATGATGATTGAAAATATTGTTTTTCCATAAAATTAATGTTTAGATTTAAAAACGTTTATACCTAATTCATACATAATATTTACTAATATATTTATCTAAATAAAATTAGTGTTGGGAAAAGATAACCAAAAAATTATCTGGATATGTTAACAGATAATTCATTCAAAATTTATATAGACAAGATAAAATGTAATATAATTTTTTTTTATCTAGATAAAGATAAAAATACACATAAATTTATCTACATAAAAAATAGATAATTTGTTATTAAATAATTTTATAAATAATGTAATTTACTATTTATTACTAATTAGGTAATATTTATTAATTAATAAATCTTTAATGTCATTTCTCAACTAAAATAATATACAATTTTAATTTTTAATACAACTTGAATAAAAACAAAATTACAAAATAAAACTGACTATATTTCAGTAGGCATTTTTTTTTTTAACTATAATAATATTGGAATTTGGATTTACTACTAGGTTCTCGTAAATTATTGAATATTTCAGTATTTAAAAACATTCTTATTTTTATATTATTTATCTAGATAAATAACCAGGGATAACCATTACATTTATCTAGATGAGATAATTAGATGTTTTAATTATTTTTATCTACATAAGATAATTAAAGAAATTATTTTATCTACATAATTCTCAACACTGATTATAAAACAAAGTTTCGCTTAATAGAGTAACAATAATAACCTGAGCAAAGCTTATGCATATTATTTCAGGTCATGTGGCTACATTTATGGCTTTAAATTCGAAGGATGGTAATAATTATTAGAGTGCAGGTTACAATACATAAATCTGACACATAATATAATATTTTTTATTTTATTAATATATTCATAAAGTATTAATAATATTAGTTCTATTGTTTTATTCAATATAAAAAAACTGATTTAAGTCAAACTGTTTTTATTTTTTAGCTTCACTCTCCCCAGCTCAACATTGTTTAAATATCGGAAAAGCGAATGGTTATTTTAATACGGGACCGAGTGAGGGAATGCAACAGGCGCCGAACATAAATAAACAGGAATATTACCTAGCCTAACCTAACCTTTGTCTATTTGTCTATCACACCGATATGGTTTATATTATAAATATATATATATCTATAATAATAATCCTCGTTGGATATTATACTAAAAACATAGTTATATTTGAAAGAAAACATAATTGTTCTATTTTATATAATTATGTATCAATAAATCTTCGTCATCATAGTAGGTACACACTGTTTTTTATTATTAATACGTATGGAAATGTCATTAACATTTTTGTAGTATATTGAATAACACAATATTGGTCGATTAATAAAACTACATTTTATATAAATTAATTTTGTTTAAAAAGAACTATGTAATATAACTAAAAATACATTCAAGATTATAGGAATTACCTATAGTTTGTTTAAATAAATTGCGTGCTCTGATGTACATTATATTTGTCATTCTAATGAGTAATGGATGTGTTAAATTTGTGTTCTATGGGAAAACATTTACATTAGTAGGTATGAATAACGTTTCTAATTGAAGTTTTGTGTTATTCTTAGCATATTTTTATAAACAATGAAATAACATTATTATTAAAAATTGAAAATATCTCAGGGCTATAAATTGAGTTCCGGAGAACTTTTTTTTTTTTAAAGATTGAAAGCGCAGACTGCTTCGTTTGAATTTTTACACGATGTGTAGGTACGCTTAGATATAACCATTGCGGTTTGAAGAACATATGGAACTGAAATCAAATAAATATTTTAATATTTTATTGCTTATCAAAAGGGGTATGGAAAAATGAAATAAAAAAATATTTTTATGATGTTTGTACATCGATAAAGTGATCTAAATGCGGCGGTATATCGTATATTATAGTTACAGTTAAGTAAGCTTCTCGCACGCTGAGATGACATACTATGCGTACACGGTGATACCATGATTGCAATCATCTCCAAATTTTCTACTTCATGAACAATCTATTTACACCGGCCGGTGAAAATTTTTTTTCTCGCTGTAGGATTATCACCATTCGATTGTTTTTTGATTTCCCCACTGCCTTGATGTATTTAGTGATATACAATTAATGTTCGTTTTTATTTAAAATATCATTACAGACCAAATGATTAGAAATCGTTTAATGAAGAAATTAATAAATAGCAAGTATTTCATTTAGTTCTTTGGATATCAAAACAATTTTTGATAGAATGTCATTCACTGTTTATACCTAATGGCTAATGGTGTTATAATATTAATATTCTTATAAATATAAATACGATACTTTGCATAAAAAAACAAACTATTTCAGCACAATGCGAGAAATACGTAGTGAAGTCATCGGCCAATAACTTTTATTATTCCTATTTATTGTAACCGTGTAATGTGTGATTTATACTTAATTAATGTCAACTTTAGTTTTTGCTTCTTTGATTTTTTACCATCCATTTTTTTGCATAGTTCACCTTCAAACACACTACGTATATATCGAGAAAAAAATATTTGTTACCAACAATATTTTTTCCGATATAAATTAAAAATCAAAAACTATTATTATGGCATAAAATGTATCTTGATATAATTCTAAGGACAAAAGTTTTTTACTAAAATTCGATATCGATATCCGATCAATGTGTTAGGCTGAAAGGGCTAGACAGCATTTTATATTATTCTTTCAATTGTATTCAAAGTTTTTATTATTGTTGTTACAAATATGGTCAGGAATATTAATATGCTAACTATTATTTTTATACTTAGTTTTATTAGTTATTTAACATGTGCTTTTACTGGTGAGTACTTATATTTATATTTTTTTTTACATGATAGATCACAGATTAATATTTATGGAGAATTATAGGAAGAAAATACATAATTGTCACAACAATTCATATAGAAAAGAAGTATATTATTATGTTCTACTTAATTTTCCTAATTAAGTTTTGTACATAGCAAAAAAGAAATATAATATAATACGAGTACTCAAATTAAGATTATAGGGTTACTGTTAAGTTTTTAAGAGTTTTATGTTTTTGATAAAGAAAAATATTATGCTACCTCATCATTTTTGAAAAATAAAATTATTTTATTGGCATCTCATTTTATAGGCATCTCATTCATTACAAATTTAATTTTTTATTTAGTTTTAATCATGCAAAAAATTACAATAACAAAATGCTCATAAGTCATAACTAGCTTCAATATTGGAAATTTGAATATCTGAATATCAATAAACGCGTATAAGTTTCCCTGGATAACAGTGTTATTTTTAAATTAATAACTAGGTCAATTCAATCTGATATTAAAACTAACATCACAAAATGTATTATAATGTAAAATTTGAATTTCAAACGCTCATAAAAATTTAATTTAACTTTCTTATAGATATTATTTTTTTGATAAATGTAGATAATCTTATATGGAATCTTGTTTTACATTTTAAAATCTTAGATTTAAAAAGAAAAATTTTTACGAATTCTTAACGCAAAATAATTTGCCAATTTTCGTGATATTTCCATATTTTTTCTGCAATTTTTGGACTTTAAATGCTAATAAAAAAAAACTATGACTAAGGATTTTTAATATTTTTCATCTGCCTTTGAAACAATATATTAGTAACCCTCTATTAAATTTTCAAGCTTTTTTAAAAAACCAATACAATTTTATTCATATTTATAGAATAAAAAATTAAAAAAATTGGAAACTGAAAATGTCCCAAAACAGCTAAAATATTTTAAAAAAGGCATTCTGTATAAAAAATGCTAATATAAACAGTCAGTAAAAATTTCATGTATCTACGGTAATTTGTTTTAGAGTTACACCAAAAAACAAAATA
>CARXXK010000001.1:69388928-69405529 GCA_949089665.1 Macrosiphum euphorbiae | reverse complement strand
GGTGTGTAAGTGGATGTCGCTCTGCTGTACAGTAGGTTACAAGTGGGTCACTGTATAATGGATGCTATTAAATTTGAATTCAATGATATAATATCATTGTATAAGAAAAACGATTCTGAGCGAAGACGGTATGTCAGTCTAGGTTTAAGATAAATTATATACAAATCTATGGTATTAAAAAAAAATTGACCTATAGTAAATTCCAAATTAATCATATCACATTATCACAATATTCATTAGGTACTTATAACACGTTATACATCAACATCAATAACAAACCCTGATACTATCATCGATATATAATAATACACTTTAGAAGTTTCAAGTAGGTACCCCGTACCCACGAATAATATTATATAATCACAACAAAATAACTAGGTTTTTTAATATGAAATTTCGTCCAAATTTGAACATAAAATGACTATAAAAATAAACTGTGATTGTATATTTTTTAGATTTTTCGGTAAGATAATTAACTACTTACGTGGAATCTTGTTTTAAATTTTCAATCCTTAGCTATAAAAACTGAACATTTTATAATTTATTAATTACGATGATTGACAATTTTCGAGATTTTGAAAAATTCTGTCAAAATTCGATGTTAAAATGCTTATAAAAAAAAATTGTGCCTATGTATTTTTAATATTTTTCAACTGATATTGTAACAATATATCAGGAGCCTTGTATTAAAATAATTGAAAAATGAAAATATCCGCAAACGGCTCAAAAAGAGTCAAAATATTTTCAAAATTGTATGGTGTATAGGAAATGCTAATATAAACATTGTGTGAAATTTTCATGTATCTACAGTAATTTGTTTTTTAATTACAACAAAAAAAGGAAATTGCCACATGAGAAATCGAGTGAATATCCAATGTTGTAAAAATTTGAATTTCAAACGCTCATAAAAATTTAATTTGACTTTCCGGTAGAGATTTTTTTATTGATAAAGGTAGACAATCTTATGAGTAATCTTGTATTAGATTTTCAAATCTTAGATTAAAAAAGAAAAATTTTTACGAATTCTTAACTCAAAATAATTTGCTAATTTTCGTGATTTTTCCATATTTTGTCAATTTTTGAACTTTAAATGCTTATAAAAAAAATTGTGACTAAGGATTTTTAATATTTTTCATCTGCCTTTGAAACAATATATTAGGAGCCTTCTATTAAATTTTCAAGCTTTTTCAGCCAACAAATAAAATTTTATTGATATCTTTAGAAAAAAAACTAAAAAAAAAATGGAAAATGAAAATGTCCCTAAACTGTTCAAAATAAATCAAAATATTTTGAAAATGTTATAGTGTATAGGAAATGCAAATATAAACAACCGGTGAAAATCGCATGTACCTACGGTCATTTGTTTTAAAGTTACACCAAAAACCAAATTCAATTTTCTGAAAAATCGATTTTGCTTAAAAATTCCCGTTTTTCCTTAATTTTTCTTTTGTTTTTCTTGGCGCTTTTGAAAAGTACTGGGAATTTTAAATTTTGACCTCCTCAATGCACCAACGATATTCACTTTCCAATCGAACAAGATACTGAAGTCGAAAATCGAAGCATTATTTCGACTACTTATCGTGTACACAGACACAATAAAAACACACATCATTGTAAAATCAATACATTCATCGCTCCGCTCAGAATCTAAAATTGAAAACTTTTCAGTCAGAAAATGTCCGTCAACAGCTCAAAAAGAGTCAAAATATTTTCAAAAGTGTATGGTGTTAGGAAATGCTAATATAAAAATTCAGTGAAATTTTCATTTATCTACAGTTATTCGTTTTTGAATTACAACAAAATAATAAAATCGCTTTATAAGAAATCGAGTGAATATAAAATATTGTAAAAATATGAATTTCAAACGCTCATAACAATTTAATTTGACTTTCTTATAGACATTTTTTTTTTTTATAAAGGTAGATAATCTTATAAGGAATTCTTGTATTTTATTTTAAAATCTTAGATTTAAAAAAAAATTTTATATCAATTTCTAACTCTAAATAATTTCCAAATTGTCGTCCTTTTTACGTATTTTTTCAATATTTGAATTTTGAACTTTAAATGGTTACAAAAAAAAAACTGTGCCTATGGATTTTTAATTTTTTTCATCTGCCTTTGAAACAATAAACTAGGAGTCTTCTATTAAATTTTCAAATTTTGTACAATACAGATAAAATTTTATTGATATTTATAGGAAAAAAAACTAAAAGAAATGGAAACTGAAAATGTCAGTAAAGATCTCAAAATAAGTCAAAATATTTGGAAAATGTTGTGGTGTATAGAAAATGCTAATATAAACATTCGGAAATTTGTATGTACCTATTGTCATTTGTTTAAGAGTTGCACCAAAAACCAAAATCGATTTTCTCGAAAACAGATTTTGCGTAAAAATTCCCGTTTTTCCTTAATTTTTCTTTTGTTTTTTACTGCGGGTTTTTGTCAACTGGCTGACAATTAGTGTTCATTTAGGACCCTGTTTACCTACGTACTATTTATTTTCTGTCCAGAGATTAGTGAGTGATATGAACAATGATTGTTGTCATAATGTAATTTCTACAATTTAAAAGATCCTCTCTTACCACAAGAAATTTTGGATGAACTTTGGATGAAGAAAAGACAATTAGATTTTATACTTTAAATTTATAAAATATAGTTGTGTTAAAATTAGTCCATGAAGTTTAAAATCCCTATTAAAATATATAATAAAATAATTATTTTCTATTCTTATAATCTATTAAAAAATATTTTTCATATCAGTACCTACCTAGGTATATTATGTCAAAATTACTGGACCTCAACCAGAAAAAAATTTAAAATAAGTCACTGACTTGGATAACTTTAACAAATTTTATTTTGATAAAACAATAGTAATTACAAACATTCTAAAATTATCTAAGCTTCAAATTATTAACTACTTATTCATAACCATACACATATTAATATTATCCTTAGACCTTAGTAGATACGCAAAGTTATGAAACATAAAAACTACTAGTTTGACTGTGGTTTAGATACAATAAAATTATCAAAAATATAATATCTGCGGAACAATTAAAAGTTAAAAAGGGGACTCTTATTTTATTGGTAAAAGTTTGTATTGTTACTGCATATCATATTTAAGTAGTGCAAAAGTTCTAAAGTATAAAAAACACAGTTCAAGACACCATAATTGAAAATATGCATAATTTAACCATACAAATAGGGTGACTATACTTAAAAACGTTCCTGACGAAGTACTAAAAGTGAATGTTGTCATGGGACACCCGGTATAAGCTAATTTTCTTTTCCAACAAATATTATAGACTACAAATGTATTTTAGTTGAACCATTCAAAATACTAGTAAATATTAAAAAAGTAAAAGTGAAAATTAAATAAAAATGGAAATGATTATTATTACTATTTAATTACTATTATGTTGATCATATTCACCAATCGAAATTACAGGCCTGTGATAACTGAAATATGATACGTATGTTTGTGATGTGATTTTTTCCTAATATCTTGAAAATACTGCATCGATAGTGGTGTCATCTCTCGTTGTAGATTCTGCTGGATTGTTTATCATATTTAAATTAAATGTGTCAATAAAGAAAGTTTTAAAAGTTTCCGATTTCTTATTATTAAAATTAATGTTTAGTCACCAAATTGTTATTGGCGATTGAAAGCTTATCAATATCAGGCTGGGGGGGGGGGGGGTGGATCTGGAACGAGGAACATGTAAAATAACATATAAATGATACATATAGCGTCCCCGTTACATATTTTCACTTTTAATCGCCAATAATTTATAAATTATAATAATTATAAATCTTATTAAACGCTGTTTCAAATCCTCGCGTTATACCCGTTTTCTATTACCTAATCTATAACAAATCCGACGCACAAAAAAATTTAATCACGGCAGAGGTAAAGCACTATATAGGGATAAATGCAACAATCAGATTATTCTACTAAAAGAATTTCATGAAATAAAATGTTTAAGTTGCATGCAAGGAGATTATAATATGTATATAACCAAAAGTTTATGTTTTGTAAGGACCGTGGTATAGATTTCAGTATTTGATTGTGCATGGATCAGCATATTAAGCACTTTTGAGGATTTCCACTGTTTCATCCGGCACTATGGGGATTCCCACTTTACGGCCCACTGGACGGAAAAAGGTCGCTCTCCAACGCTTCAACCTAGGTCAAAAACCAAACTTTCGGTGCAGGCGTGACAAAATAGTATATTGGGTGGCAAGGGCGAGAAGTGAGCCATTTCAGTCGAAGGCGACGTGTGCTGCACACAGGGCCGCATTTCGCACAAGACTGAAATGGCCTTCCTGCGCGAGCCACACATACTATTTTTTGTCGCTCCTATAACGATATGTGGGCCCGGCACTTTTGGGGATTTCCACTTTACCGCCCGGCACTTTTTGGGATTCCCACTTTACCGACGATATGTTAAGTATTCAAATAATTGTATTTAAAGACTTTTTATGTATTTCAAATACTTAAAAAATTATTTTTATTTGTATTTTTATTCTAGAATACTAAATACTTTTTGTATTCTCGTGGTCTACTCCAAATTACTAATAATTCGGAATGTACTATTTTAAATGTTGTGTCTAAAATATTATTTTAAAATGGTTCTAACTTCATATCATTCATAAATAAAGTTTCACCAAAATTCAAGCAGATTTCAGACTGACTGAACACTGAAGCCCCTGTCGTCTCCTCATTCCCAAATTATACCATGGCATACAAGACACTAACCACCTGACGCGGACCCAATGGTTGTTTCAAGGTTGATCATGGTCCGGTCGAAGTGTCTGGTTAGGATTGAGGTGATGAAAAAACACAACATAAACACTTTATGAATGTCACAAATTATGTATTATAATAGTACGACCAAAATATAATAATATATGACGTGCCGCTCGGGCTATGAGGGCCGCTCGGTCCGATGGTGGATACTTAGATTGCCTTTTCCGCCGACCGTTGTACGTATTACGCTATACAGTCCCGCGTCCCGACTTGCCTTACCGGCTCGGTGGTAGAGTCAACCCGGTCTCGCTGCTTGCTTCCCGTAGTGGTGGTTGGAGATAAGATAGACTGGTCGCTATACTGCTATAGTGCTTGTACATTGTACTTGCTACTAATGAGGGCCGCGTCACACCACTGGTTGGATTGGCATTTATCTTGAATCTTTAAATAGTCTTTCTTTTTATTTAATGGGTGGTAGTAGTTTAAATATAAGATATTGATATTATATTGAATTTTTTTTCATATTTATTTCAATTTGTACAATCTGTATAAAATATTTTTACAATAGGCACAATAGACTGAAGGATACATAAGAGGGTTTGGTTTACTTGATTAAAGACACTATTCAATAATAGTAGCCAGTAGGTACTTAATGGCGTGGGTAGTAGTGGTTATAGTAGACTAGTCATTGAATTGATTGAATTATTGATTATTAATTATTCATTTATTGATTTTAAAATAAACTATTTTTGTAAGTATTTTGAATACTTTTAAAAGGTATTTGTATTCATATTTAAATACTTTTAAAAGAAAGTATTTGAATACCTACCTATTTTAAATACAAACTACACTAAGTATTTAAATACCTACGTATTCTGAATACATTTGAAAAGTATTTTTAACAAAACTGCTTGGAGACCATATTTTTGAGTCATTGAGATTCTGTGTACCTACAACACAGGTATGGTAGTGTGACAATACAAACTTCAATTTTTCAAATAAGGAACCACTCTTTTTTATTTTGAATTATAAAGCCGAAATATATTATTATATGATATTTGCCGAAAACATCGAATTCATATACATAATAATTAATATTGTGTGATACAGTTTAATATATATATTATATATATATCTTAAAATGATATGATTAAATAAAATATTTAAACGTTACTCAACTTTTTTAGTTTCAAAAATGTCGTTTAGAAAAGGTATGTAATCATTTTTAATTATTTTTGTTGATAAGAAGAAACCAATCATATCTTTGAGCTCTTCCGTGACTGCAAAATAAATTAGTATTAGATATTTTTTGTGAGTTCATTAGAAAATGTATATCTAGTACATAGTTACTGTATAATATTGTTTTTAGTTAATTTTAATTAACACATACCTCCATTGACATATGATACGTAACTTTTCGATATATCTGTAAAAAATAAACTATATTGTATAAGTGTCCTATTGTTTTTTGAAATAAATATAACATATAAGTAAATAACACTGTTGGTTAAAATTTTAAATATTTAATAAATTCAATAAATTGATCATCAGATAAACAGTTTTGATCGAATCTTAAAATTTTTTCAATTATATATATATAAGTATTATCTATTACAAGTGTTGCTGTACGACGTACGTATACTATTTTTTTAGAAATCACGTAATAATACAATTTTAATATATAATATATGAAAAATAATAATTGCGTTTCTAAATTTTAACAACAATCTAAACAAAAATATTTTTTTTTAAAGTTGCAATTTATCTATTTAAGGGTTTTTAGTATTTATTTCTCTAGTGGAGATTCGTTTGAGTCCATATTAATATATTTTTTGAATTTATGACAATTCGTTTGGGCACAATATTGAATATAGTGAACAATGAAAACCAGCTGGTAGGTACAGACTACGGTTTTAGGGGTACAGGATGTCTTAAGCTGCCCATACACGATCAATATTATTTATATCAATGAACACCCGACAGTAAATATCAAAATGGTTTTGTAATATTGTTAATATCGAATATTGATCTTGTTTGGGTCGCTTTCAAAAAGGGCATTGACGCTCGTCAAATAATTCAAAATATACTAATGGAAATTAAAGTCAATACTGATTTCAAAATAAAATCATTAAAAAAAAATAAGGGAAATACCCGTAGAATAGAAATATTAAAAAAAAAAAAAAATCATATAAAAAAAATTATATTCTGATTATAAATCCAAAGAAATTGAACTTTTAAGATTTTTAATGAAAACGCGTATCAAATAGTATTAAATATATATAAGACCAAATGTTTAAATTATTGTTTTGATAAAATAAATGATTATAATTGTAATTTATAAAGTTTATAAATTTTAATGAATTTTTGTTCTTTCTAAGGAAGCTATTCTAAAATTAATAGATCAAACAACATCTGTAATCCCACCAGTCTATAACTTCAGAATATAAGAGACAGGAAGTCCTGAGCCTTATAAAGGGTGAAGGAAAATGTTGTTTGAGTATAATAAATTTCCTCCATCAGTAATGACCAATTCAGAAATTTGGAGGTATACATATTATAATGTACACCTCGTAGATAAATTTCTTTGAAAAAAGGCTTTTATTGTTAGTAAACTGTGCGCAAATAAGTTATTTTTTTGTTCAATAATGAGTAGTTGTTCAAAAAGATAAATGTGAGCAAATGAAATGTAAAAAATAGAAAAAATAGAAATAGCTATAATTCTTTGCATACATCCATAATATAGGTACCTCAATATTTAACACATCATTAGTATGAATTTAACTTGTGAGGAATATTTTCTTAACATTTCAGATATTTTATTAAAATTCTCAAGGCTATAAATAGCTCAAAAATATTTCAAAAATGTTACCATACGTGGAAAATAATTAAATAAATATTTAGTGAAAATGTGTCTACGGTTATTATTTTCTAAGTTACACAAAAAAAAATGTAATCGATTAGGTAAAAAATTAGTTTTCCTTGAAAATTATCCCTTTTCTTTCATTTTTTTTTTTTTTTGTTTATTACGACGCATTAAAACACTACTTGGGATTTTCAATTGACCTCCCGATTGCACCAACTAGATTCACTTTTCTTTCAGAAATTTATTGATGTTGAAAATTAAAGCATTTTAACTACCCCAAATGCTGATGACATATAGAACAAAAAAAAAAACATACATAATAGTAAAAACAATACATTCATTGCTACGATCAGAATCTAATATCTAAGACGGGGGCCAAGTACAGTTGAAACCTTGAATACTGTGTACATAAGTCCAACTTCACCGATTTTTTAAAATAGATAACTCAAAACTTATACCAAAATTTAAATTATTAAAGACATTTCTAAGCTCTTAGGGTCGTAACTTATAAATTGAAAATTCAATGCATTACGAGCTAAAACAATTTCTAACTCTGTTAGTTGTGTATATGTTAAATAGGTACCTATTATTATTTTCAATTAAGATAAAGTAAATTCTTCCATATTTTGAATGTATCAATTAAGTTAGAAATTAAGTTAATAAATAATATCAACTGAATAAAAAATATTATTATTTATTTGTTACCTACATAAGTGGATTCAATGGTTATAAATAGGTACAATTTACACAAAATAAAACAATATATATATACATACTGGCTCCTGCTTTTTCTATAAAAATAAAAATAATTATAATTATAATAGTAATTTATAGTTAATCTGATATTAAGTGATATTATTACCGTAAAATATTAGATACAGAAAATAGAAATATACAAACACTTTTAAACTGTTTAGTTATATAGACTAATATTTGAAATCGATTGAAATATAATATGATGAAATATTAATAATACATTTTAAAATATTAGTTGCTTTTATATTTTATGAACCCAGCCTCAACAATTTATGGAAGGTGTGTTTTAGGACTTAGGGGTAAAGTCAAGGCTTGTCAACTAAAATGGTTCATACCTCTGTGGCTCTGTGTTTAAGTATGAATTCTATGATCATCATCATTACATAGTTATGAGACATAAATTACGTAAATTGAAGTACAAAATTAAAGAAATTAAAAAAATAATACATGCAATATGTACGTACTTCTTAATGCTAGAAATAAAATAATAAAAATGATAATGAAATAATATAATAATTTATCAGTTATGATTCACAATCTAACAATTAAAGTGATGATCAACTTATTTTCCATCTAGATAACATATCATTACAAAGAATTTCACAACGAACTACCGATGGGACTATGATGGGAGTCAAGCGTTTACGTATATCGGATATAATGTTTTTATTTAATTTGAGGTTATTGATATGTTACTGCAGCAGTAATTACAAAATAAAAATTGAAAATACATAGGTAGTTATAAGAATTATGATTCCACTACCAATACTCAATAGTAATTAATTATACGATACACAATGATGTCTATTATAGCGTTTAAGGTACTCGCACCTGACTTAGGGGTATGTCAATAATCAATATGTCATTATTTTTGGCAAAAAACTTCACACTTTATTGTATAACTAAAGTCTAAAATACAATTATATAACAATATAGTAGGTATAACTGATAACTCTATTCTGTGGTAAAACATAAAAGTATAAATATACTTAGAAACAGCCTAGCTAGTGTCAGGGGTATGACACTCTCACAAATATTAATACTATTTCAAAAAAAGTGGGGACATGATCTTGAACTCATACCATTATGATAACACAGAAATTATAATAAATATTAAATTATATAAATATAAAAATAATTTATGAACGTGTAATGTGAAAATGTATAAGTTAATAGTTTTTGTATAGTTTAGCCGAATTATAGACTATAGAATTAAAACTTAAATAAGCAACAAACAATTTATTGTAAAAAAAAAACAAAAATCGTTCATAAAAACACTCTAAACCAGTAACCACCAGGTAATCATTTGCAACATCACCACCAGAGATCGGCTACCAAGCAGAGTGTCGCTTCTACATTGTTCTATGCTTGTGTGCAATAAGCTTAAGACTAAGTCATGTCCACTACCTGTTATTTGTTTTGGTAAAACACAGGCAGAGACAGCCACAAAAAATGTATGGCTATTGTTATAAACAATTCGTAAAATATTACTTCCTAATGGTTTACCTGGGTAACTAACAATACGCAAACGCTGAACTCCATTACCGATATACTAGCTACGTATGAAACATTTTAACACTACAAACTTAATTTTAATTATGTATTATGCAAGGTGATTAATCCTAAACTAATCAGTTAATGCTAATTGTATTACTATTATTACTCTGAAAGTGGAAAGCCAGTCCAAAGCAATATCATATAATTATGTATGCAACGGATTGGAAAGTTGTAATTTAGGTACTTACAGTTGGGTAATAAATAAAAAGAATATCGTTATAAATTCTATACATTATTTAATGGAAAACTTTATACGAATAACGATAATCATATCTGACAAAATAAAAGTGACTACATACCTTCTGTGGCTGAAATAATAAAAAAAAAAAATACGGTAGTTATTAATAATTATAGAATATTCAAAATATTATTCTAGTATAAAATCATGAGATCCAATACAAATTACAAACGAGTAATTAACACCAACATTTAAATTCAATAATTCGGGGCTAACAGTTTTTTTTTCAGAACCTTTAAAATTGAATGTAGGTACCTTAAAAATAGGTAGGTACTTTAAAAAAAGGAACATCTACTACTGGTCATATTCATTGTAGTCTTAAACTATAAATACACATGTAAGATTAATTTAATACGTTGTATAGAATAAATCTATTACTAAAAATAAAAACAACTTACCTATATACCCTAAAAAGTAAACAATCAGTAGTAATTTATAAGTATAATTATAAACCTTTTGCGATTTATTGTTATGAAAAAAATCTATTGATTTGTTTGAAAAGTTCTCAATCAATTTAAAAGATGGTCAATAGAGAAAATATCTTAAACAACTAAATTAAAATCCTTATTATTTGTTGTGATTCACATTTAAAATATATTACATTTTCCTTTATGTTTAATTTCATAACATTTGGCGTTTTAACATAAACTCGATGATATACAAATAAGTAGGTACACAACAGTTTTTAATTTGTTATTTTCCCTTCCAAAATAAAAGAAAGTAAATAAATACCAATATATGATATAAAATATACTTACCAAGACTTACTACAAAAAATGTATTTTATATACCAAGGTTAATAATAATACCAATAGATAAGTAAAATATTTAGAAATTAAATTATTATTATTATAATATGAAGTAAAAAAAAAATATTTATCTTGTGAAAGAGTATACTATTACAAAAACAAGATATTAACATATTGTAAGACTCAACTATTATTCATTAAAAACATTAGGTATTCATTTGAAAACCACATGTAAAATGCAAATCATAAATTACCTAAAAATGCTATTTTATTAATTATTATTTATACATGTTAAAACACATTGTCATTATTCAATATTATATTATTTAACTTAAAATTGTACAATTACTTTCAACAAATTTTTATTAAAGAAAAGTTACATTAATTTCTCATTCTAATGTTCATATTTATAATATTTTAAAATAATAAAATAGTACGTACTATCATAAGTTACTGTAATGATAATGATTATTTATTTTAATTAAAATATATCAAATAGATTATACTATTAGAATATGATTATTTATATAATATCATGATTAAAGTTTAAAATCTAGATTATGGGAAAATTATTTTTTCAAATTGGTATAAAATGTTATAAGACAGTTAATCCAAAAAAAAAAAAAAAAATTATCATCGAAACAATAAAAAATGATAATTACAAATCATAAAACAGAAAATTTTTAATACCACAATATTAATTATATTAATAATAAAAATAATGGTTAGGAATATAATTTTTTTATAGTACGAATTTTTTATTCTAAAATCTGTTATTCATTAATTAATGTAACAATATTTAATGCTAATTGAACAATTATGAAATATGGTTTTTATTAACATATGACGTCAGGGTGCTGACACAGAGTCAACAAATCAAATCATTGTTAGATGCCCATGGTATGTGTCTCACCATAATCATTTCAATTACTATAATAGTTATAAGAGAACAAAAGAATAAAAGGAAAACGTGAATAATATAATAGTTAAATTAATATTTCAGTATAATATAATATATTATACTTTATAATGCAGATGTACCTATTTGTTACTGCACTAAATATTATATTATTCATAAGTAAATTATTTACCATATTTAAATACCATACCACATTTAAAGAATTACAAAATTAATTATAAGTTTGTAATTGATAACATCTTTGATAACTCTATGATGTGATATATTTTAGTCGACTTTTGAGTTTATTCTTATGATTGAATTTTAATTTCACAATATTTGATATTTTAACAACAACCTGGGTATAAATAAACAACAATTTTTGATTTGTCACCTGGCCATTCTAAAAAAATTAAATAAAATAAATAAAAATATTATTAAAATAAACTTACTCATTTGTTCTGCAAAAAATATAGATACTATATCAAGGTTAATAATAATACAATTATAGAGACACTTTTAACTTTATAGTGGTGTTAAATAAACATAATCATAAACATAGAAATAAGGTTATACAGTTCTCGGCAACATCTACTATGCTCAAATGCACCAACAATTTCGGAGAATTAAATTACTTATATGAAAATAAGGGTAAAAAAAATTTTAAATAGGTCAAGAAGTTAGGTAAAATTTAGAAAAAGTTTGCCGTTAACAAACCAAACTGAAAAACGTTACCGGAACCGCAATGAAAAACGAAGTCACGAAAATATTATTATAGCTACACATAGTGTAGCTGAACCAATTATACATTCGGGAATAGTCACATTCACCCAAAATGTATAGTTTTTAATAAAGAGTGTTCCGGATTTGAAGATTTAACTTTCTACAATTATTATTAATTTCCAATTGATTAAAAATAATTTTGAGAAAGAAAAATATTGCTTCTGTAAATGTACCAAGAATCTTTCAAACAAAAATAAACTATTGAGATCTATGAAATAATGAACAAAAAAAATGTTTCTTACCTCCCAAGAGTTGATCTGTAAAATAATAATAAAAACGTTAAATATAAATTATTAAACATAACAATTGAGTAAAAAATAATTAGTTAAATGAATCGCCAGGAAGAAAAAAGTATACTGTCGAAAGATATTAACACAATTATTTTAATGGGCCTGTTTTAAATGTTATTATCAATAATCAATTTTATTCCAGCATGATAATAAACTGAAAAAATCAATAATACATAACTTTGTGGTAAAATATATTATAATATAATATGCATATTATAGACTTTTAAGTCATCCGAGTGTAAAGCATTTCGATATACACACGTATGCCTCAACCAACCGTAACCACATCACAAATTGTTAATTTTTGCCAATGCTTAATACATATAATATGTATATAATTATATAATTATCACATTTCTTTAAGTCTTATAAAAGTACAAACATAAAATATAGAAACAAGTAATAGCAACAAAATATTGAAAATGTAGTAGCATGTATATTTTATAAATATTGAGATTTCAATGGATAATGAAATTGGATTTTGGAGGTGTAGCCCGGTCTCTCTTGACTCTGGTTATGGTTGGATGTATAATAATATTGTGTAAAGTCCTTGGGTAATCAGTCTAGTTTAACACCTGAGTATTTGACGTGGCTTGACAGGATTTTTAATTTTGTATTGGTTTGGATGAGGGAAGTTGTATTTCAAATCTGCACGGGGTTACCCGTTTCTTGGAGTAGTAGGTGCATTTTAAGTGTATAACTTATGTTTCTAAACCTTTGCCTATTCCATTGGATGGTTGTGTTTGATTGACCGATTGATCTTATGAGGTGATTAATGACATACCATAAAATCCACATATTTAGTATACCTCTTTACAGACGGTACAGGGTACATTGTTTTACTACTCATTTAGCAACTAACAAAATTCAGACTCAGGTGGACAAAACCACAGTCTGCATGCACTTTGCGCTTGGAATCAAAAGGTGCTAAATCAATTTTTTTTTTAATCCCTTTTTTATATGTATATTGTGTGGATACGTTTTTTTTTTTTGTTAACTTTACCAGACTTTTGTCTCTACTAGTGGATGGAAAGTTTATTGAAGGTGATCATTTTATTTTTTTGGTCTACCCATATTAATGGGTAGGATTCAATTTTTTTGTTTAGTAGTTGGAGGTGTTTGAGTCTTACCTGGGAGTCAGATGTGTTCATGATCAGAGAAAGAGTTTTTGTAGAACATCGATTTGTATTGAGTATGAATTGAATTTTGGATGGACTTGAAATTTGCAGATTTTAGAGGGGCCGAGTTTTTTACGATAGTGGGGTATGCCCGTTACGAATGATGATGTTTTAGACTGATTCGATGCATTTCCAATGTGAGGGACCGATAAAGGATGCCCTAGAGGAGCCAGCATAAGAAAGAATTGGGTCGGTTTTCAGTAGGAGTACGAGTTAACGTAGTTCGTTGAGTTTGTTTTTGATACCGTTGGAGTTCCACAATAGCATTTTTATGTTACTCATTTTGGGGCGAGAGTATGGACAGGGATGTTTTGATTGTTGTTTCTATAAGTGTTTTTGGGTCTTGATTGTTAGATAGGTTGGTAAGCAGGTTGAGTATCATTAACAAGTTAATTCGTGGGACTGAGGAAATTGAAGATGTGTGCGCTGGATTAGATGTTGTTGCGGAGTATGCCAGTGTAAAGTTTTGTAAAAGGGGAGGTGGTGGTGGAGGAGTGGTTAAGATTGTTTGTAGGGTTTGATTTTGAGCAGAGTTTTGTGTTGGTGTTGGAGTTACCTGCTGCTTTTAAGCCAAGAATTGGGGGAAGCCTCGGACATTTGATTGTTCAAGAGATTTGGTTCAGATATTGGCAGTGTGGTTTCCAGCGCATTTTACGCGTCTCGGCGGATTACCACAGTTATGAGAACCATGGCCAAAGAGTTGGGATGAAAAGTACTGGTCAGGGCCGGAGGGTTTAAGGAGTTTGACTTAGATTTGTAAATAAAATAAATTGTTAAGAAGAAATATGTCTTTCGCAATTTGGCTGGTGGCGATGGGCATGAGACATATCGGCATTGGTTTCTTAGGATTACCGAAGCGGCGAACGTGTCTTACCGTATAACCCAGGGTTTCTAGTTCGTCTTTGAGTTCGTCTGTAGTTATAAGTTTGGAATTAACTTCAGAATGACCTGAAGGGAGGTTTCCTTAGGGAGGGAAAAAGTGTGTGAGTCTTAGCAATGTACAAAAACACTTTAGATGAGCAAGTGTGACACAAAAACATTTCAAAACACCGTGTCGAAGGTGATATTTTCACATACGTAAATACTTATGTGAAAACCAACGAACGTCAACAACCAATGGAGTATAAAAGTATTAACGACTTACAAGAGAGTTCTTGTCAACCATGTGAAATACTTAGGTGTTGCACTAGACTCATAACTCAACATGTTTACATAATATAATTTCAACAATATAACTAGAGTCAAGGGAGTATGTGCTACATTGTACCCAGTGCTACACCACCGTCCACCAAAGTCAAATTTAATTTCCATTAAAATTTTAATATTTATAAAATATACATACTATTAATTCTTCAATATGTTGTCACTATTACTTGTTTAGATATTTTATGTTTTTTTTTTAATTTTGTAAGACTTAAAGAAATAGTATAATCATATAATTATGAACAGTGGTTGGTTACCTCTATCGCCAATGAAACTGAATAAATTCTGATGTTTGTAAATTAAAATTATTGACTTTAGCACCTATATTTTATAAAGTATCATGAGAATATTAATTATGAGTATATATTTAAAAATATCCTTATTTTTTCTTGTGATTCACGTTTGAAGATTAGGTGGATAATGATTGGATATTCAATAGAATAAAAAAAAAATTTGAGAAGTAAAAATATTGCTTCTGTAAAAGTACCAACGATTTTCAATCAAAAACAAACTATGAAGTTCTTAATTTTATAAAATAAAGTACTAAAAAAATGTTTCATACCTCCCAAGCTTGTTGCTGTAAAATAATACATATACATTTTACATGTATACATAAAAAATACATAAAATGTAACATTTATAAATAGTTCGCCGCAAATGAAAAAATATACATCTTTTCAGTTGTTAGATGATCATTGAATTTAAATTTCACACATAATTAAATAACTCAATGATGAATTACATAGGAAGACTACTACTCTACTAGTAGAGAGACTTATCGGTGTTTTCAAGTGAAAATTCTATACAGAGACCAGAAACTACATTAAAACAAAAATTATCGTCCGTCACAGATGGAATCAATTAGACTATCTTCACAATACGGTAATGGTTAAAAAAAAGTAATCTCAGAAAGAAAATAATCAGTAGTAATTTATAAGTATAATTATAAAATATTCGTAATGGGTTATGATAAAAGAGACAAACCCAGTGATTTGTTTGAAAAGTTCTCAATCAATTTAAGAATGGTCAATAGAGAAAATATTCTTAACAACTAAACATATTCTTATTATTTAAAGTGATTCACATTTAAAAGACATCTCATTTTTAGTTATGTTTAATTTTACAAAGTTTGGCATTTTGACATAACATCGATGCTATCCAAAGAAGTACACAACAATTTTTGATTTGTCATCTGGCCGTTCCAAAAAAATGGAAAGTAAATAAACAACAATATATAATATATAAAATATACTTACCAAAACTTACTACAAAAAATATATATTATATACCAAGGTTAATAATAATACCATTAGATAGTTACAATATGAAGTTTATT
>CARXXK010000001.1:69202367-69388828 GCA_949089665.1 Macrosiphum euphorbiae | reverse complement strand
ATTATATTAAATTATAATAGATTAAATTAGATTAGATTAGACTAGATTAGACCTTTGGGTAGAAGAATGGCTAATTTAAAAAAGGAGAGGACCATCCCCGAGTGGTGCTCAAACAGGAATTTTGAGATTTCCGATAGAAAATTTTGTTTATAAATGGTTGCCATTAGTTTGAAGCTATTGTTATTTTGTATTATTATCATTATTATTATTTTCTTTTTTTTATTACTTAACAATTCTCTGCAAACACAATTAATAATAAAATGAAACATCTATGACAGTAACTGTAGATTGTACATTAATAGTTTGATATCATCAGGACTGATATAGCGGAAGTTTCACTTCTATGACCTGTGCCAGCACAGAATTGATTTTTTTTTTTACTTCAAAGAAAAATAAATAGGGAAAAAAAGGGCTAAAATATTTTGTGAAAATATTACTTCTAAAAATCACTCTTAAATGTGAAGATCAATGATTTATCTATAATAGAACGTGTACACGATAAACAAAAAAAACACACAAAATCAATTTAAATTAATGTATTCATCTCAGCTCCGCTCTGAATTTAAAATATTTTGCTTATAAATAAATTATAGTAAAACTAATAAACGAACAAATTAACAAAATAGCAGTCCATAAAATATACTTTGTAAAATAAGCTGATACTGTTGTATCCGTTAAAAATCAATTTTTATTTAAAATTATTGATCATTAAATTCAAATTTTAATTCGATTTCGTTCGAGGAAAACACCCATTTAATTTTTTTTTTTGATCATTCCCTTATTACCTTTTTGAGACTGCCGGCCGTGATGCCAATCATGAATGGCGATAATCTCTTTTTATTTATTGTAGTCTCTGTATAGATGTTTCACTTAAAAACACCGATATGTCACTCTGCTAGTAATGTAGTAGACTTCGTGTGTAATTCATTATTGAGTTATTCGATTAGGTATGACTCATGTGCTCAGAACCAAAAGGTGCTATCTCAAAATATCAAGTTGTTCAGGAGAGCCATTTTAAACTATTTTCTACTTGAAACTGTATTATCTTTTTTTGTAATGAATGATTTTTAATGATTGGCACATCTAAAAGTTCACAAAGTTGTTCTGCGTTAACAATGGTCATTTGTTTTTTTATAAATCAAAACGTAACGTAAAAAAAAAAACAAAATGGTAAAAAATGTATTTTAAGAACCAAAAAGTTCTTCAGATAGAACCTTTTGGTTGTTAATATAATTTTGTTTCACTTAATTAGAACTGTTTCGTTCTGAATTAAATGTATGTTTTTACTAAGACATTACCAACCCCCAAATAATAATTAATGTGACATTGGCTTTTACATTTATAGATCCCTATTTCAAGGCAGTAATTTGGGAGGGGTCAAGGGTTAAGGGTCAACCACATTCCCCCCCCGCGAAATTTTCTCAGATTATGTAGTATTATAAATAATTAAACATTAAAAATTATATAAAAATTTTCATAACCGCCTCTCAGGGGGGGGGTGGGGCACTCATCCCTAAAAATGGTCCTGAGTACGTCTATGCCTTCTTAATTTATAATTTACAATTTTTTTATTGAAATCATTGCTTTGTTGATAAATGTACAATAATTAATAATATTGTACCGTCATATTATTATTGTATGGTTGATAAAATGAATATGAGATAGTATTTTTTGGTTATCACTAACTTATTTCATCATGCAGATAGAACCTTTTGGTTGTAACACTATTAATAAGATTTAAAAGGTGCTATTTAGATCGCTATCAAAAAACAAAAGTTGTAAATTTGATCGATTTAGTTCTGGATAACTCTTTAAATAATGAACCTACAAACTTGGATGTGACCTTGGGTTATAGACCATTGACCAATAAATCCATTTATACCAAAATGTGTGCAATTTTAATTTAATGATCAACTTAATAACAACTCAAAAATGTATTTCTTGTCATTGGCGGCGACATAATATTTAAAAATATGTATCTATTATTTAACAGGAACATTCTTGGGAAGTAAGCAAATTTTTTTTAGTTCTTTATTTCATAATTCTCATTAGCTTATTTTTGATTGAAAGAATCATGGTATATTTACAAAAAAAATATTCTTTTTTCTCAAAATTGTATTAAATCCATTGGAAATCATAAAAAGTAAAATTATCAAATATGGAATATTCTTTATTGGAAGTTATAAATTTGGAAAAGTGGACAGTATTTAAAAGATAAAAGGAGGAGAGAATAACCCTTTCTAGAGCCAAATTTTAGTCGATTCTAAAAATGTGATCCTTTTTTTTGCACATTAATGATTTTGTATTTTTTTTTGATGAATTTTAAAACTAAGAATAAAAATGTTCTAGAAAATGTATAGTTTTTTAAATACTTAGACAAATAATTCCCATTGGTCCTTCAGGAAGTGAACTTAAAATACCCATTGGGCCTATTATAGCAAAATAAATTTGTATATTTTCAATAGAGATAGTACCTTCCATTTTCTGGTGTTCTTTACCTATATGCAACACCAATTATTCAAAAAATCAACCATTACATAGTATAGTGAATAAGGACCCTTCAAATATATAATTAAAATTATTTTGTACGAATTATGTATTGTATTTTGTATGTATTTCCTATCTTGCATTGATTTGTGTACATCCCTGTTGTAATAAAAAATAAAATTGCTTGGGTGTTATAATTAAGGTAATTCATTGCTTACCTATTTAAATAATTCATGGATAAGCCGTTTTTATTTTGTTCTTCTTGACTTATGTCTTCCAGACTTCATAGGTGTTAAGAGACTTTAACACAGAATCGAGTTAATAGATGTTTTATATATTTATGGACTAAAGTAAATTTTTGAAATATTCATACAATTTACTTGAGTTATCACCACCTTGACAAACCAATTATGTGTGACGTTTAAAGCTTTTAATTTTCGCTACATAATTATTTTATTTATTTGTTTGATTTACTGTGCCATATTTAATGTAATCAATTACTTCATAAAGTTTGAAATGACATCTTATAACATTCTGATAGAATTTTTTTTCCCAAAATCTAGATTTTTTACTTTAATCGTGATACATATGAAAATGCCTAAAATATTATAATTTGTTTACTATATTTTAATTAATGAATCATCATCATTTACAGCACCTTATAAATTTGGTAAGTATTACTTATTTATTTTAATATGTAACAGATAGATACATTATACTGTGAAAATAATGTAACTTTTCTTTTAGATGTTTAGATTCTGACTGGAGTTAAAATATTATTTTCAAATGTTTGTTATTTTTATAAAATTCATACACATTTTAAATTTATATAGTTATAAAAAAAATATGGCTAAGTATATGTATTTTCAATATTTTTAAGATAGAAACTTATGAGGAAACTTGTATTACACTTGTATTTTAGTTTACTTATCTCTAAGTGTCTTCTCAGTGTTTTTTGATTCTGAACTTTGAGTAGATTGTGTAACCGGTGAAAACGAGAAGGATTGATCATTTCTGCCCTTTTTAACGTTAGTTATAGGTGGAGTACAATTTCGCTTGATTCTGTTACCTCTTCCATGAGTGACGTAGATGAAGGCAAAAGCTGTAGAGTTGTTGGACTGACCTTCTCAGTGGTGCAAGACGCGGTGGCGTGCACCCATCAGGTGCACTTGCCTCGTGGTTGGAGGTGGAAAATAGGAAAAGAGTTGCCTTGTGGCGACACAGGCGAGACAGTAAATTATCAGGCAGCACCTAAGATGATTTCATAATAGTATTTATAGAACAAGATACATCTAATATGTTATTTATTGAGTGGATTAGGTGGTTAAAAATGTAATATTATTATGTGCTGATTGTCGTTGAGTCACATTGGAACTAGTTGTTCACGTTTGCCACATGAATCGCGTATGCGCGTGTATGTACTTTGCCCTTCGAAGGTCGCTGACTATTATTTTCACATCTAGCACATAATATGCGGGACGTCTCCATTGTAAAGTTGTATTAGATTACGTCTTTCTGTGGTTTTATTGATGTTTTTCCTTGCAGTACAAATTCCTAATATAAAATTATTTTAATTATTTGTTTGGTATACTGTGCCATATTCAATGTAATAAATAAATTAGGTAATTTGGATTTTTACTTCAATCCTGATATATATGCCTATAATAGTATAATCTATTTAATATATTTTAATTAATTAATCATTATCATTTAGCCTTATCAGGAATTCCTAATGACGATGGTACGTACTACATATTTATTTTAATACGCAATATAAGTTATAGGTGCATTATAATGTAAAACTAATGTATCTTTTCTTTTGGATGTGTAGATTTTAGCAGGAGTTAAAATATTATTTTTATATAAATAAATAATATAAAAATATAAATATAAATAAATATATTTTTATATTTTTTATTAAATGCATTCATATTTTTAAACACAGAAGTCCAGCGATGACTGTCAGCCAATCACAGAAAGCATAGCTATCATGTTCGGTGGCTCAGTCTGCATGCGTGACGCGGTTCAATCTTATTCTGAAAAGAGTATAGTTTATTTTGAGATTGTGGTAATACATAATGTTTTAGCAAGCTGCACTGTCCTCAATGAAATATTATCTGCAGATAACGTTGGACTTCACCGCCGCTGATACTCGCGCCACCACCAACCAGTTGTACACGCATCTTTGTGCTGGGACGGTCGACATGCGTCTACCTTCGTCGCCTGTATTTCCACCGGATAAATTGGTCGCCTTTCGATATGCGTACTTATGCCATAGTGCTCGAAGTTTTTTATATTGCCGTCTCCCGTCCTAATCATTGTGTCGCGTGAATCGTACGCGCGTTGTCTGCCGTGCCATCGTCAATGTCTCTTTGGGTTGGTTTAGTGACGATTTACGACCGAGTGTGTTGTCACTTGTTTTATCCCTCGGTTTACGCACCGCTCGGGAATTAGTGCACAGTGACTACGTCCGTTGCTAGCTCACACGAACGTGACCACGTCGGCTTTTCACGTTGCTGGGATTTCGTTTGATCGCGACGCTTGGGGGGATACCTTACGTCGTTCCGTTATGGAAAAATATTCTATTTCGGCCCTGGTGGTGTAGATCAAGGGGCCAATCATTGAGCAACGTCGTTCATTACGTAATCGAGTCACCATAATCCAGGTTTTCCACTTCCACCGTCACGCTATCGTGAGCCCTTCCACGCCCCGTCGTTCTGTGGCCTAGTCGCCACCGGGACCCGAGCATCAGCTGATCTGCCCCTCTGAGTCGTCCGATAAGATGACAGTCTTAGAAGATAAAGTCCCTGTTTATAATTGTGTCCGCAATCAGAGGGCATTTGAGTACTTATTTAATCCCCTATTTTGATAGCGCCTCTGTTCCAACTTTCTGTGTTTTACTATTTACCAACTTACCATCGGACATCGGTAGACGGTAGCAGTAACCAGGTAACCTGGCAAAGTGGCAAAGTGAATCCAAAAAATTTAAATTGGTCACCAATGATTAATTAAGTAACTAACTAAACGTCTAAGCTACAGTTAACAAATAAATAAGTAAATAAATTGATAATAATAATAATTACAAAAATATTTTAAGTTTTATACATAATCTTAATAAAGTTCTGTACGAGATACCTAATATAATAGAAGCGAAAAACTCAATTAAAATGTCTTCTCTAAGCATCTCTAAGGATTGATTATCGTTGTTAAATAGGGAAGTGTCCTGACCTTATCTTCTAAAACCGTGGAGAAGATTTATATTTGAATCACGAACTACTACTGTATAAAATAAGGTGGCTACAGAGTTGCACGGTGGTCATACGTTCTCTACATAACTGATCTCTAGTGGCATTATTCTATACTGAGCTGCTGTAATTTCTTTTATGTGATAATTCGTAAAGCCGTAGTGACTTATAGTCACTAGTAATAACTGAACAAGAAACAAAAATTAAAATCAATGTCAAACTTTTTATATTTTATATTCAATATTAAGTATTATCTCCAAATAAATAAATGCGCATTACAACGTTGCAACCAGAAAGTTTTTTTTTTAAGTAATTTTTTACTTGCTTTTGGTTGGATATACGTAAATGTTGTGTCATTCTCATAGTAATATAATAAGTAATTTTAAATTTAATTTTTGTAATTAGGACACGGAAATGCTAGTAAATTTTGGTTGTTTTCAAAGGAAAATTCTCACCACTGAAATGTTTATGACAAAGTACGATTGTGATTTCGGTTATTACCATTCCAATTGTTAAAAATATTTGTCCACGATTTACGGATAGATTCATCCTTTGGCAATGCAAATAAAGTAGTATTTTCGTTATTACTTTTATTTAATATACTGTCGCATATTAATAATACTGAACATAAGCGACCCATATTAAATAATATGAAGTTTATAATAATTAAATAATATAAATAAGATACAACAGACTCAATACTCATTATAGAAATATATAGAAACAAAATTGAAATAATATTATTTGGAGATTTTTTTTCATATTTCATAAGTCTATATTATTATAATATGATTAATATTAAGGTTCATAAAAGTTAAATAGGTGCGAAAATATGTAGTAAATCTAGTACTTCACTAGGAAGCATCACAGTACGTACAAACGTACATACCCGACACCCGTACAACTTTGGGGGCATGTACCAGTTGCCCCCAAAAGTACCTTTTTTTATACCAATTCCCCCCAAACTACCTAGAGGAAAAAGTACCAGTTGCCCTCAACCAAATGTACCAGTTGCCCTCACATGTTAATATATACACAAATAAAATATATAGCTCGTAAAATAGGGGAGGTAAATATACAAATCATAAATAAAATATAAAATTCAAAATTATAATAATTTGTCAATATAAAATAGTACAAAATTCAAAATATAATAATTTGTCAACATATAAATAGTATAAAATTCAAAATTATAGAGTTAAATTCATAATAATTAATGTAATTATAATGAGTAGCATATTCAATCTAATAACTTGTCAACATATTTACACAATTCAAAATATAATACCTAATGTGCCAATCAAAAAATAGTACAAAATTCAAAATATAATAATTTGTCAATATAAAATAGTACAAAATTCAAAATATAATAATCTGACAATCAAAAAATAGTATAAAATTCAAAATATAATAATTTGTCAATATAAAATAGTACAAAATTCAAAATATAATACCTAATGTGCCAATCAAAAAATAGTACAAAATTCAAAATATAATAATTTGTCAATATAAAATAGTACAAAATTCAAAATATAATAATCTGACAATCAAAAAATAGTATAAAATTCAAAATATAATAATTTGTCAACATATAAATAGTATAAAATTCAAAATTATAGAGTTAAATTCATAATAATTAATGTAATTGAAATAGTTATTACCAGAGATAGACTAGTATGCAATAAAAAATTGAAAAATATTCATTTTATTTACCAAAATATGCAAAAATATGCATTTTAATTTTTAAGTGATACACACAAAAATATAGTTACAAAAAATAGGTATATTTATTATATATTTAGTATTTACCTCCCCTATTTTACGAGCTATACATTGTAAGCGTGTATATTAACATGTGAGGGCAACTGGTACATTCAATTGAGGGCAACTGGTACATTTGGTTGGGGGCAACTGGTATATTTTTAAAATCGCGATAATAGCCGTGGGGGGCAACTGGTAAACACCCAACTTTGGGACCTGTGCCCACCCTCCCCCTGCCAGGAGTGTCCAGTTCTATGTAGTAGTTCGTGATTTGAATAATAATATTAACACAATAAATATTATCACTGTCTGCGTGATGTTGAGGTAATAGGGCCCTTTATTTTTAATTATTTATATCAAAAGTTAGGTATGATCATACCCCTTTGCATCTAAATATACATATACATGAATTGCTACCATTATATTTGTTTTTGGTACAGTGTGAAATGAAGGTTTCTAAAATGATGCGTTAATTTATATTAATCTTATACATTACCCTGGTTTAACGGTTGAACTAGTTTAGAAATTACATCCCCCGTAGTCGTAGCTAACCGCTACATACGTAGGTAATGGAGAAACACATAATATGATGTTTTCTATGATACATATGATAACTATATTATTATTATAAATTCGTTATCGAAGCAAATATAGTTATAGTACTAACAGGCATTTCACACGATGTGCACAAGTATAATGGTATAATACGTACATTTATGATAATTAATAATAATACTCTTCATACAGTTATTGTTCACCCGTGTGTACCAAAAATACTAGGAAAATATGTGTTTGCTGCACGACTACTACTAATGTATTATAGTATTAAACATTTAGATATACATAATACAAACATTTGACTAAGCCTAGGTGAAGCTTAAATGACTTAACAAAAAAGGAGAATAATATGATATTACAAAAGATAGAATAATAATACCTATTTAGGTATAAAATACAAAATATAAACACTAAGCTGACAAGTGATAAGGATAAGCTTATCGTTGGACATTGCGGTGACAGGTATTGCAGCGATGTCATGATCCTCTACACCAGTGGTTCTTAATCTTTTTTAGTTCAGCGCCCCCTTTATCGTAATAACTTACTGCTAACGACCCCCCCCCCTCAAAATCAAAATGTATTCTAATAAAGATATATATATATATATTTATTTATTTATTCATCAGTATATTACAGTATAACTTTATTAATTAAAGTAAAAACTCTTATTTTTAGATAATAAAGGTTATATTTTTCAACACTTAACAAAAACATTTTACTTTACTATACAAAAAGAATTGAAAAAAAATGAAAAAAAAAAATTATAAAATATAAAAATTATACCTATCAATGACTACCCTGAGCCTGATGAGTAGCTGCTAACTTGGCGATGTCTGGTTCGATATTGGTCAAAGCTAAACGTATATCACCTTTGTTACAAATGTACAACCGATTTCTTTATTTCGTCAAAAGCTGAACAACAACGCTCAATCCTTTCTCAACTTGCAAGGTACAGTATACAATAGTCCAGTTATGGTTGAAAATGTAAAAATAAATTTTATAAACAAGACGTTCCCGATACGTAAAATCCGTATGTCGTTGTATCGTACGCAATTACAACTATTCTGATTTCACGTTCAATTATTTGTAGTGTTGTTATATAATATTATAAATTGTATTATTTTTAATCTCCGAGTTTGAAAAAACTCACCGGCCCCTCAACGCCCCTTTCAAAACTATCGCCCCCCATAGAGACCGAAATGCCCCCAAGGGGGCGGTAGCGCCCCCGTTAAGAACCACTGCTCTACACTAATACTAATATTATAAAAATATATATCTTTCAAATACGAATCATTAGAAATAATATTGATATTTTTAATTATAATTAAGATGCTTATAGTACCTACCATAATATAGGTAGTCAAAATTTTTTTTGTTTTGCAAAATTGCAAACAATTTCGTTAGTGGTAGAAGAAACCATAGGTGTCTATCACAATGACAACCACTATAATAAACTTCATATTGTAACTATCTAATGGTATTATTATTAACCTTGGTATATAATATATATTTTTTGTAGTAAGTTTTGGTAAGTATATTTTATATATTATATATTGTTGTTTATTTACTTTCCATTTTTTTGGAACGGCCAGATGACAAATCAAAAATTGTTGTGTACTTCTTTGGATAGCATCGATGTTATGTCAAAATGCCAAACTTTGTAAAATTAAACATAACTAAAAATGAGATGTCTTTTAAATGTGAATCACTTTAAATAATAAGAATATGTTTAGTTGTTAAGAATATTTTCTCTATTGACCATTCTTAAATTGATTGAGAACTTTTCAAACAAATCACTGGGTTTGTCTCTTTTATCATAACCCATTACGAATATTTTATAATTATACTTATAAATTACTACTGATTATTTTCTTTCTGAGATTACTTTTTTTTAACCATTACCGTATTGTGAAGATAGTCTAATTGATTCCATCTGTGACGGACGATAATTTTTGTTTTAATGTAGTTTCTGGTCTCTGTATAGAATTTTCACTTGAAAACACCGATAAGTCTCTCTACTAGTAGAGTAGTAGTCTTCCTATGTAATTCATCATTGAGTTATTTAATTATGTGTGAAATTTAAATTCAATGATCATCTAACAACTGAAAAGATGTATATTTTTTCATTTGCGGCGAACTATTTATAAATGTTACATTTTATGTATTTTTTATGTATACATGTAAAATGTATATGTATTATTTTACAGCAACAAGCTTGGGAGGTATGAAACATTTTTTTAGTACTTTATTTTATAAAATTAAGAACTTCATAGTTTGTTTTTGATTGAAAATCGTTGGTACTTTTACAGAAGCAATATTTTTACTTCTCAATTTTTTTTTTATTCTATTGAATATCCAATCATTATCCACCTAATCTTCAAACGTGAATCACAAGAAAAAATAAGGATATTTTTAAATATATACTCATAATTAATATTCTCATGATACTTTATAAAATATAGGTGCTAAAGTCAATAATTTTAATTTACAAACATCAGAATTTATTCAGTTTCATTGGCGATAGAGGTAACCAACCACTGTTCATAATTATATGATTATACTATTTCTTTAAGTCTTACAAAATTAAAAAAAAAACATAAAATATCTAAACAAGTAATAGTGACAACATATTGAAGAATTAATAGTATGTATATTTTATAAATATTAAAATTTTAATGGAAATTAAATTTGACTTTGGTGGACGGTGGTGTAGCACTGGGTACAATGTAGCACATACTCTCTTGACTCTAGTTATATTGTTGAAATTATATTATGTAAACATGTTGAGTTATGAGTCTAGTGCAACACCTAAGTATTTCACATGGTTGACAAGAACTCTCTTGTAAGTCGTTAATACTTTTATACTCCATTGGTTGTTGACGTTCGTTGGTTTTCACATAAGTATTTACGTATGTGAAAATATCACCTTCGACACGGTGTTTTGAAATGTTTTTGTGTCACACTTGCTCATCTAAAGTGTTTTTGTACATTGCTAAGACTCACACACTTTTTCCCTCCCTAAGGAAACCTCCCTTCAGGTCATTCTGAAGTTAATTCCAAACTTATAACTACAGACGAACTCAAAGACGAACTAGAAACCCTGGGTTATACGGTAAGACACGTTCGCCGCTTCGGTAATCCTAAGAAACCAATGCCGATATGTCTCATGCCCATCGCCACCAGCCAAATTGCGAAAGACATATTTCTTCTTAACAATTTATTTTATTTACAAATCTAAGTCAAACTCCTTAAACCCTCCGGCCCTGACCAGTACTTTTCATCCCAACTCTTTGGCCATGGTTCTCATAACTGTGGTAATCCGCCGAGACGCGTAAAATGCGCTGGAAACCACACTGCCAATATCTGAACCAAATCTCTTGAACAATCAAATGTCCGAGGCTTCCCCCAATTCTTGGCTTAAAAGCAGCAGGTAACTCCAACACCAACACAAAACTCTGCTCAAAATCAAACCCTACAAACAATCTTAACCACTCCTCCACCACCACCTCCCCTTTTACAAAACTTTACACTGGCATACTCCGCAACAACATCTAAACCAGCGCACACATCTTCAATTTCCTCAGTCCCACGAATTAACTTGTTAATGATACTCAACCTGCTTACCAACCTATCTAACAATCAAGACCCAAAAACACTTATAGAAACAACAATCAAAACATCCCTGTCCATACTCTCGCCCCAAAATGAGTAACATAAAAATGCTATTGTGGAACTCCAACGGTATCAAAAACAAACTCAACGAACTACGTTAACTCGTACTCCTACTGAAAACCGACCCAATTCTTTCTTATGCTGGCTCCTCTAGGGCATCCTTTATCGGTCCCTCACATTGGAAATGCATCGAATCAGTCTAAAACATCATCATTCGTAACGGGCATACCCCACTATCGTAAAAAACTCGGCCCCTCTAAAATCTGCAAATTTCAAGTCCATCCAAAATTCAATTCATACTCAATACAAATCGATGTTCTACAAAAACTCTTTCTCTGATCATGAACACATCTGACTCCCAGGTAAGACTCAAACACCTCCAACTACTAAACAAAAAAATTGAATCCTACCCATTAATATGGGTAGACCAAAAAAATAAAATGATCACCTTCAATAAACTTTCCATCCACTAGTAGAGACAAAAGTCTGGTAAAGTTAACAAAAAAAAAGGTGGGCAAGTGGGTGTCGCTCTGCTGTACAGTAGGTTACAAGTGGGTCACTGTATAATGAATGGTATTAAATTTGAATTCAATGATATAATATCATTGTATAAGAAAAACGATTCTGAGCGGTGATGGTATGTCAGTCTATGTATAAGGCATATTATATACATATCTATGGTATTAAACAAAAAATTGACCTATAATAGGTACCTATAATAAATTCCAAATTAATCATATCACAATATCCATTAGATACTTATAACGCGTTATACATCAACAAAAACCGTGATACTATCATAGATATATAATAGTACACTTTAGAAGTTTCAAGTACCCACGAATAGTATTATTCAATCACAACAAAATAACTAAAATCGTAATTCTTGGTTTAAATATGAAATTTTGTCTAAATTTGAAATTAAAATGTCTGTAAAAAATAAGTGTGTTTATATATTTTTTAGATTTTTTGGTTACAGTATGAGTTATTTAAGAGAATCTTTGTTTTAAATTTTCAACTCTTAGTTATAAAAACTGAACATTTTATAATTTTTTAATTCCAACGATTGATAATTTTCGAGATTTTGATAAATTTTGTCAAAATTCCAACTTTAAATGCTTATAAAAAAAAATCGTGCCTATGTATTTTTAATATTTTTCAACTGATATTGTAACAATATATCAGGAGCCTTGTATTAATTTTTTACACTTTTTGGCCCAACAGATAAAACTTTATTGATATTTATAGAAAAAAAACTAAAAAAAATTGAAAGCTGTAAATGTCCATAAACAGCTCAAAAAGAGTCAAAATATTTTCAAAATTGTATGGTGTATAGGAAATGCTAATATAAACATTCAGTGAAATTTTCATGTATCTACAGTTATTCGTTTTTGAATTACAACAAAATAAGGAAATCGCTACATGAGAAATCGAGTGAAAATCCAATGTTGTAAAAATTTGAATTTCAAACGCTCATAAAAATTTAATTTGACTGTCCGGTAGAGATTTTTTTATTGATAAAGGTAGATAATCTTATAAGGAATCTTGTGTTTCATTTTCAAATCTTAGATTTAAATAGAAAAATTTTTACGAATTCTTAACTCAAAATAATTTGCTAATTTTCGTGATTTTTCCATATTTTGTCAATTTTTGAACTTTAAATGCTTATAAAAAAAAATTGTGACTAAGGATTTTTAATATTTTTCATCTACCTTTGAAACAACATATTAGGAGCCTTCTATTAAATTTTCAAGCTTTCGCAACCAATAAATAAAATTTTATTGATATTTTTAGAAAAAAAACTAAAAAAAAATGGAAAATGAAAATGTCCCTAAACAGTTCAAAATAAATCAAAATATTTTGAAAATGTTATCGTGTATAGAAAATGCAAATATAAACAACCAGTGAAAATTTCATGTATATACGTTCATTTGTTTTAGAGTTACACCAATAACCAAAATCGATTTTTTGGAAAACCAATTTTGCGTAAAAATTCCCGTTTTTCCTTAATTTTTATGTTGTTTTTCCCGTCGCTTGTGAAAACTACTGGGAAATTTATACTTTTGACCCCCCAAAGTACCAACTAGATTCACTTTCCTATCAGAAAAGCTACTGATGAAGAAAATCCAAGCACTTTTACTGTCCTAAAACGTGATGACAGACAAAAATATAAATAAAAATATAAAAAGGTGGGCAAGTGGGTGTCGCTCTGCTGTACAGTAGGTTACAAGTGGGTCACTGTATAATGGATGGTATTAAATTTGAATTCAATGATATAATATCATTGTATAAGAAAAACGATTCTGAGCGGTGACGGTATGTCAGTCTATGTATAAGACATATTATATACATATCTATGGTATATTGGTATTAAACAAAAAATTGACCTATTATAGGTACCTATAATAAATTACAAACTAATCATATCACAATATCCATTAGATACTTATAACGCGTTATACATCAACAAAAACCGTGATACTATCATAGATATATAATAGTACACTTTAGAAGTTTCAAGTACCCACGAATAATATTATTCAATCAAAACAAAATAACTAAAATCGTAATTCTTGGTTTAAATATGAAATTTTGTCTAAATTTGAAATTAAAATGTCTGTAAAAAATAAGTGTGTTTATATATTTTTTAGATTTTTTGGTTACAGTATGAATTATTTAAGAGAATCTTTGTTTTAAATTTTCAACTCTTAGTTATAAAAACTGAACATTTTATAATTTTTTAATTCCAACGATTGATAATTTTCGAGATTTTGATAAATTTTGTCAAAATTCCAACTTTAAATGCTTATAAAAAAAAATCATGCCTATGTATTTTTAATATTTTTCAACTGATATTGTAACAATATATCAGGAGCCTTGTATTAAATTTTTACACTTTTTGGCCCAACAGATACACCTTAATTGATATTTATAGAAAAAAAAACTAAAAAAAATTGAAAGCTGTAAATGTCCATAAACAGCTCAAAAAGAGTCAAAATATTTTCAAAATTGTATGGTGTATAGGAAATGCTAATATAAACATTCAGTGAAATTTTCATGTATCTACAGTTATTCGTTTTTGAATTACAACAAAATAAGGAAATCGCTACATGAGAAATCGAGTGAAAATCCAATGTTGTAAAAATTTGAATTTCAAACGCTCATAAAAATTTAATTTGACTGTCCGGTAGAGATTTTTTTATTAATAAAGGTAGATAATCTTATAAGGAATCTTGTGTTTCATTTTCAAATCTTAGATTTAAAAAGAAAAATTTTTACGAATTCTTAACTCAAAATAATTTGCTAATTTTCGTGATTTTTCCATATTTTGTCAATTTTTGAACTTTAAATGCTTATAAAAAAAAATTGTGACTAAGGATTTTTAATATTTTTCATCTGCCTTTGAAACAACATATTAGGAGCCTTCTATTAAATTTTCAAGCTTTCGCAACCAACAAATAAAATTTTATTGATATTTCTAGAAAAAAAACTAAAATAAAATGAAAAATGAAAATGTCCCTAAACAGTTCAAAATAAATCAAAATATTTTGAAAATGTTATCGTGTATAGAAAATGCAAATATAAACAACCAGTGAAAATTTCATGTATCTACGGTCATTTGTTTTAAAGTTACACCAATAACCAAATTCGATTTTTTGGAAAATCGATTTTGCGTAAAAATTCCCGTTTTTCCTTAATTTTTATGTTGTTTTTCCCGGCGCTTGTGAAAACTACTGGAAAATGTTTACTTTTGACCCCCCAAAGTACCAACTAGATTCACTTTCCTATCAGAAAAGGTACTATTGAAGAAAATCGAAGCACTTTTACTGTCCCAAAACGTGATGACAGACACAAAAAAAATATAAAAATATAAAAATATAAAAATATAAAAATATAAAAACACACATCATTGTAAAACCAATACATTCATCGCTCCGCTCAGAATCTAAAATATAAATAAAAATATAAAAAAAAACATACATCATTGTAAAACCAATACATTCATCGCTCCGCTCAGAATCTAAAATATAAAAATATAAAAATATAAAAACATACATCATTGTAAAACCAATACATTCATCGCTCCGCTCAGAATCTAAAAAACGTATCCACACAATATACATATAAAAAAGGGATTAAAAAAAAAATTGATTTAGCACCTTTTGATTCCAAGCGCAAAGTGCATGCAGACTGTGGTTTTGTCCACCTGAGTCTGAATTTTGTTAGTTGCTAAATGAGTAGTAAAACAATGTACCCTGTACCGTCTGTAAAGAGGTATACTAAATATGTGGATTTTATGGTATGTCATTAATCACCTCATAAGATCAATCGGTCAATCAAACACAACCATCCAATGGAATAGGCAAAGGTTTAGAAACATAAGTTATACACGTAAAATGCACCTACTACTCCAAGAAACGGGTAACCCCGTGCAGATTTGAAATACAACTTCCCTCATCCAAACCAATACAAAATTAAAAATCCTGTCAAGCCACGTCAAATACTCAGGTGTTAAACTAGACTGATTACCCAAGGTCTTTACACAATATTATTATACATCCAACCATAACCAGAGTCAAGAGAGACCGGGCTACACCTCCAAAATCCAATTTCATTATCCATTGAAATCTCAATATTTATAAAATATACATGCTACTACATTTTCAATATTTTGTTGCTATTACTTGTTTCTATATTTTATGTTTGTACTTTTATAAGACTTAAAGAAATGTGATAATTATATAATTATATACATATTATATGTATTAAGCATTGGCAAAAATTAACAATTTGTGATGTGGTTACGGTTGGTTGAGGCATACGTGTGTATATCGAAATGCTTTACACTCGGATGACTTAAAAGTCTATAATATGCATATTATATTAAAATATATTTTACCACAAAGTTATGTATTATTGATTTTTTCAGTTTATTATCATGCTGGAATAAAATTGATTATTGATAATAACATTTAAAACAGGCCCATTAAAATAATTGTGTTAATATCTTTCGACAGTATACTTTTTTCTTCCTGGCGATTCATTTAACTAATTATTTTTTACTCAATTGTTATGTTTAATAATTTATATTTAACGTTTTTATTATTATTTTACAGATCAACTCTTGGGAGGTAAGAAACATTTTTTTTGTTCATTATTTCATAGATCTCAATAGTTTATTTTTGTTTGAAAGATTCTTGGTACATTTACAGAAGCAATATTTTTCTTTCTCAAAATTATTTTTAATCAATTGGAAATTAATAATAATTGTAGAAAGTTAAATCTTCAAATCCGGAACACTCTTTATTAAAAACTATACATTTTGGGTGAATGTGACTATTCCCGAATGTATAATTGGTTCAGCTACACTATGTGTAGCTATAATAATATTTTCGTGACTTCGTTTTTCATTGCGGTTCCGGTAACGTTTTTCAGTTTGGTTTGTTAACGGCAAACTTTTTCTAAATTTTACCTAACTTCTTGACCTATTTAAAATTTTTTTTACCCTTATTTTCATATAAGTAATTTAATTTTCCAAATTGTTGGTGCATTTGAGCATAGTAGATGTTGCCGAGAACTGTATAACCTTATTTCTATGTTTATTTACACCACTATAAAGTTAAAAGTGTCTCTATAATTGTATTATTATTAACCTTGATATATTATCTATATTTTTTGCAGAACAAATGAGTAAGTTTATTTTAATAATATTTTTATTTATTTTATTTAATTTTTTTAGAATGGCCAGGTGACAAATCAAAAATTGTTGTTTATTTATACCCAGGTTGTTGTTAAAATATCAAATATTGTGAAATTAAAATTCAATCATATGAATAAACTCAAAAGTCGACTAAAATATATCACATCATAGAGTTATCAAAGATGTTATCAATTACAGACTTATAATTAATTTTGTAATTCTTTAAATGTGGTATGGTATTTAAATATGGTAAATAATTTACTTATGAATAATATAATATTTAGTGCAGTAACAAATAGGTACATCTGCATTATAAAGTATAATATATTATATTATACTGAAATATTAATTTAACTATTATATTATTCACGTTTTCCTTTTATTCTTTTGTTCTCTTATAACTATTATATTAATTGAAATGATTATGGTGAGACACATACCATGGGCATCTAACAATGATTTGATTTGTTGACTCTGTGTCAGCACCCTGACGTCATATGTTAATAAAAACCATATTTCATAATTGTTCAATTAGCATTAAATATTATTAATTAATGAATAAGAGATATTATTTCGTACTATGAAAAAAATTATATTCCTAACCATTATTTTTATTATTAATATAATTAATATTGTGGTATTAAAAATGTTCTGTTTTATGATTTGTAATTATCATTTTTTATTGTTTCGATGATAATTATCATTTTTTTTTTTTTTGGATTAACTGTCTTATAACATTTTATACCAATTTGAAAAAATAATTTTCCCATAATCTAGATTTTAAACTTTAATCATGATATTATATAAATAATCATATTCTAATAGTATAATCTATTTGATATATTTTAATTAAATAATCATTATCATTACAGTAACTTATGATAGTACGTACTATTTTATTATTTTAAAATATTATAAATATGAACATTAGAATGAGAAATTAATGTAACTTTTCTTTAATAAAAATTTGTTGAAAGTAATTGTACAATTTTAAGTTAAATAATATAATATTGAATAATGACAATGTGTATTAACATGTATAAATAATAATTAATAATATAGCATTTTTAGGTAATTTATGATTTGCATTTTACATGTGGTTTTCAAATGAATACCTAATGTTTTTAATGAATAATAGTTGAGTCTTACAATATGTTAATATCTTGTTTTTGTAATAGTATACTCTTTCACAAGATGAATATTTTTTTTTTACTTCATATTATAATAATAATAATTTAATTTCTAAATATTTTACTTATCTATTGGTATTATTATTAACCTTGGTATATAAAATACATTTTTTGTAGTAAATCTTGGTAAGTATATTTTATATCATATATTGGTATTTATTTACTTTCTTTTATTTTGGAAGGGAAAATAACAAATTAAAAACTGTTGTGTACCTACTTATTTGTATATCATCGAGTTTATGTTAAAACGCCAAATGTTATGAAATTAAACATAAAGGAAAATGTAATATATTTTAAATGTGAATCACAACAAATAATAAGGATTTTAATTTAGTTGTTTAAGATATTTTCTCTATTGACCATCTTTTAAATTGATTGAGAACTTTTCAAACAAATCAATAGATTTTTTTCATAACAATAAATCGCAAAAGTTTTATAATTATACTTACTGATTGTTTACTTTTTAGGGTATATAGGTAAGTTGTTTTTATTTTTAGTAATAGATTTATTCTATACAACATATTAAATTAATCTTGCATGTGTATTTATAGTTTAAGACTACAATGAATATGACCAGTAGTAGATGTTTCTTTTTTTAAAGTACCTACCTATTTTTAAGGTACCTACATTCAATTTTAAAGGTTCTGAAAAAAAAACTGTTAGCCCCGAATTATTGAATTTAATTGTTGGTGTTAATTACTCGTTTGTAATTTGTATTGGATCTCATGATTTTATACTAGAATAATATTTTAAATATTTTGAATATTCTATAATTATTATGATAACTACCATATTTTTTTTTTTTATTATTTCAGCCACAGAAGGTATGTAGTCACTTTTATTTTGTCAGATATGATTTTCGTTATTCGTATAAAGTTTTCCATTAAAAAATGTATAGAATTTATAACGATATTCTTTTTATTTATTACTCAACTGTAAGTACCTAAATTACAACTTTCCAATCCATTGCATACATAATTATATGATATTGCTTTGGACTGGTTTTTCACTTTCAGAGTAATAATAGGAATACAATTAGCAACAACTGATTAGTTTAGGATGAATCATCTTGCATAATACATAATTAAAATTAAGTTTGTAGTGTTAAAATGTTTCATACGTAGCTAGTATATCGGTAACGGAGTTCAGCGTTTGCGTATTGTTAGTAACCCAGGTAAACCATTAGGAAGTAATATTTTACGAATTGTTTATAACAATAGCCATACATTTTTTGTGGCTGACTCTGCCTGTGTTTTACCAAAACAAATAACAGGTAGTGGACATGACTTAGTCTTAAGCTTATTGCACACAAGCATAGAACAATGTAGAAGCGACACTCTGCTTGGTAGCCGATCTCTGGTGGTGATGCTGGAAATGATTACCTGGTGGTTTAGAGTGTTTTTATGAACGATTTTTGTTTTTATTTACAATAAATTGTTTGTTGCTTATTATAGTTTTAATTTTATAGTCTATAATTCGGCTAAACTATACAAAAACTATTAACTTATACATTTTCACATTACACGTTCATTACACAATATTATTTTTATATTTATATAATTTAATATTTATTATAATTTCTGTGTTATCATAATGGTATCAAATATCAACTATCAATTATTAAAACTAATAAAATTATGAGCCATCAGCTGATTCTCATAAATAACAAAATGGCAGTGCCCATGAGTTCAAGATCATGTCCCCACTTTTTTTGAAATAGTATTAGGATTTGTGAGAGTGTCATACCCCTGACACTAGCTAGGCTGTTTCTAAGTATATTTATACTTTTATGTTATAGGTACCACAGAATAGAGTTATACCTACTATATTGTTATCTAATTGTATTTTAGACTTTAGTTATACAATAAAGTGTGAAGTCTTAGTTTTATAAGAGACACTAATTTACATAAAACCTTGTAACCAAAAATCTAAATTATTTTTATTCTTTCCTTTGTTATAATTTACTACATATTTTTAAGTATTTACCTATAATGTATTTATCAGTTTGTTAAAATTAATCGCGGCCAATGACCTATGCAGTCGAGGCCTTGTTCCTTATAATAAAAAAAAAAGTGTGAAGTTTTTTGCCAAAAATAATGACATACCCCTAAGTCAGGTGCGAGTACCTTAAACGCTCTAATAGACATCATTGTGTATCGTATAATTAATTACTATTGAGTATTGGTAGTGGAATCATAATTCTTATAACTACCTATGTATTTTCAATTTTTATTTTGTAATTACTGCTGCAGAAACATATCATTAACCTCAAATTAAATAAAAATATTATATCCGATATACGTAAACGCTTGACTCCCATCATAGTCCCATCGGTAGTTCGTTGTGATTGTGAAATTCTTTGTAATGATATGTTATCTAGATGGAAAATAAGTTGATCATCACTTTAATTGTTAGATTGTGAATCATAACTGATAAATTATTATATTATTTCATCATCATTTTTATTATTTCATTTCTAGCATTAAGGAGTACGTATATATTGCATGTATTATTTTTTTGATTTGTTTAATTTTGTACTTCAATTTACGTAATTTATGTCTAATAACTATGTAATGATGATGATCATAGAATTCATACTTAAACACAGAGGTATGAACCATTTTAGTTGACAAGCCTTGACTTTACCCCTAAGTCCTAAAACACACCTTCCATAAATTGTTGAGGCTGGGTTCATAAAATATAAAAGCAACTAATATTTTAAAATGTATTATCAATATTTCATCATATTATATTTCAATCGATTTCAAATATTAGTCTATATAACTAAACAGTTTAAAAGTGTTTGTATATTTCTATTTTCTGTATCTAATATTTTACGGTAATAATATCACTTAATATCACATTAACTATAAATTACTATTATAATTATAATTATTTTTATTTTTGTAGAAAAAGTAGGGGCCAGTATGTATATATATATATATTGTTTTATTTTGTGTAAATTGTACCTATTTATAACCATTGAATCCACTTATGTAGGTAACAAATAAATAATAATATTTTATATTCAGTTGATATTATTTATTAACTTAATTTCTAACTTAATTGATACATTCAAAATATGGAAGAATTTACTTTATCTTAATTGAAAATAATAATAGGTATTTAACATATACATAACTTAACAGAGTTAGAAATTGTTTTAGCTCGTAATGCCTTGAATTTTCAATTTATAAGTTACGACCCTAAGAGCTTGGAAATGTCTTTAATAATTTAAATGTTGGTATAAGTTTTGAGTTATCTATTTTAAAAAATCGGTGAAGTTGGACTTATGTACACGGTATTCTAGGTTTCAACTGTACTTGGCCCCCGTCATAGATATTAGATTCTGATCGTAGCAATGAATGTATTGTTTTTACTATTATGTATGTTTTTTTTTGAAGTTATACTTCTTTACGCACGGTAGTGAGGAAAAAAAAAGCGAACGGGCGGCCGTACGAACGCAAAAGCGTACATGTCCGTAAATAAATAAATATTGTCATGGTAATGTTGTTTTATTATATATTATAATATATATATATATACATATATCTGTATATATAAAACAGTAAGCTGATTGACTGCTATCAACGCACAGCTCAAACCATTGGACGGATCTGGCTGAAATTTGGCATACAGTTAGCTATTATGATGTAGACGTGCGCTAAGAAAGGATATTTCGAAATTCGCATTTTAAATAGGTGCTCAAACAGGGACATTGAGATTCAAGATGGAAATTGGAAATTTTATTTTTATTTATTAATAGTTGCCATTGGTTACAGTCTACATTAGAAATTAGCATTTATTTATTGGTTGTCATTGGTTATTCGGGCAGATCAGGTACAAGCTTGCATCAAATCAAATTATTGAACATTTCCTACCAGGGTGGCTGAGTTGCACTTACCTCAGCAAGTTACACCAAAAATGAGTTCAACAATCATCATTTTTTTAAGAGTTGTGATTTTTTACGAGCAACCAAATTTGTTATATTAATCCACCGTATTATATCAAAATAAACTTGGTCTAACTTTGATAATTTAGAGTTAAATCATACACTTCCGTACAAACAGCACGGGGTCCGCGATCTACCGCAGGTAGATTGCCTTCCTGATAATGTACTGCTGCGATTCAGAATTTTTATTCCGGGCAACGGAAAAGATAAGATAAATTTTGAACACCATACACCGAATATTGAATAACGAATTGAACAAAGTTTGAGTCATAACTCATATTGAGTTGATACATTTAAAGGGCGACGAAGTGCACGGGATCAGCTAGTATTATATATTATAATCGGGCCATACTAATTAATATGAATAATTAATGATCGATTATTATTTATTTTTATTATTATTATTAGTATTCACTCACAAATCTATTGTCTGGATAAAAACAATACTACAAACAATTATCCATCGATCTGTAGAATAAAAATATAAAAAAAATAATAAAACTATCAACAATAAATAATTCCGGATACTTCTTCTCATTTTTTAAATTAATTAATATTTTTTTCTTTCTTTTTCACTCACTCACGTGTACCATTCAAAAGAAGTTTAACTTCCCGCGAGCGTACTGGTAACACACATGGTTTTTTTGTTCTATATGTCATCAGCATTTGGGGTAGTTAAAATGCTCTAATTTTCAACATCAATGAATTTCTGAAAGAAAAGTGAATCTAGTTGGTGCATTTGGGGGGTCAATTGAAAATCCCAAGTAGTGTTTTAATGCGTCGTAATAAACAAAAAAAAAAAAAGAAAAGGGATAATTTTCAAGGAAAACCAATTTTTGACTTAATCGATTATATTTTTTTTGTGTAACTTAGAAAATAGTAACCGTTGACACATTTTCACCAAATATTTATATAATTATTTTCCACTTATGGCAACATTTTTGAAATATTTTTGAGCTTTTTATAGCCTTGAGAATTTTAATAAAATATCTGAAATGTTAAGAAAATATTCCTCACAAGTTAAATTCATACTAATGATGTGTTAAATATTGAGTTACCTATATTATGGATATATGCAAAGAATTATAGCTATTTCTAATTTTTCTATTTTTTACATTTCATTCGCTCACATTTATCTTTTTGAACAACTACTCATTTTCGAACAAAAAAATAACTTAATTGCACACAGTTTACTAACAATAAAAGTCTTTTTTCAAAGAAATTTATCTACGAGGTGTACATTATAATATGTATACCTCCAAATTTCTGAATTGGTCATTACTGATGGAGGAAATTTATTATACTCAGACAACATTTTCCTTCACCCTTTATAAGGCTCAGGACTTCTTGTCTCTTATATTCTGAAGTTATTACTGGTGGGATTACAGATGTTGTTTGATCTATTAATTTTAGAATAGCTTCCTTAGAAAGAACAAAAATTCATTAAAATGTATAAACTTTATAAATTACAATTATAATCATTTATTTTATCAAAACAATAATTTAAACATTTGGTCTTATATATATTTAATACTATTTGATACGCGTTTTCATTAAAAATCTTAAAAGATCAATTTCTTTGGATTTATAATCAGAATATAATTTTTTTATATGATTTTTTTTTTTTTTTAATATTTCTATTCTACGGGTATTTCCCTTATTTTTTTTTAATGATTTTATTTTGAAATCAGTATTGACTTTAATTTCCATTAGTATATTTTGAATTATTTGACGAGCGTCAATGCCCTTTTTGAAAGCGACCCAAACAAGATCAATATTCGATATTAACAATATTACAAAACCATTTTGATATTTACTGTCGGGTGTTCATTGATATAAATAATATTGATCGTGTATGGGCAGCTTAAGACATCCTGTACCCCTAAAACCGTAGTCTGTACCTACCAGCTGGTTTTCATTGTTCACTATATTCAATATTGTGCCCAAACGAATTGTCATAAATTCAAAAAATATATTAATATGGACTCAAACGAATCTCCACTAGAGAAATAAATACTAAAAACCCTTAAATAGATAAATTGCAACTTTAAAAAAAAATATTTTTGTTTAGATTGTTGTTAAAATTTAGAAACGCAATTATTATTTTTCATATATTATATATTAAAATTGTATTATTACGTGATTTCTAAAAAAATAGTATACGTACGTCGTACAGCAACACTTGTAATAGATAATACTTATATATATAATTGAAAAAATTTTAAGATTCGATCAAAACTGTTTATCTGATGATCAATTTATTGAATTTATTAAATATTTAAAATTTTAACCAACAGTGTTATTTACTTATATGTTATATTTATTTCAAAAAACAATAGGACACTTATACAATATAGTTTATTTTTTACAGATATATCGAAAAGTTACGTATCATATGTCAATGGAGGTATGTGTTAATTAAAATTAACTAAAAACAATATTATACAGTAACTATGTACTAGATATACATTTTCTAATGAACTCACAAAAAATATCTAATACTAATTTATTTTGCAGTCACGGAAGAGCTCAAAGATATGATTGGTTTCTTCTTATCAACAAAAATAATTAAAAATGATTACATACCTTTTCTAAACGACATTTTTGAAACTAAAAAAGTTGAGTAACGTTTAAATATTTTATTTAATCATATCATTTTAAGATATATATATAATATATATATTAAACTGTATCACACAATATTAATTATTATGTATATGAATTCGATGTTTTCGGCAAATATCATATAATAATATATTTCGGCTTTATAATTCAAAATAAAAAAGAGTGGTTCCTTATTTGAAAAATTGAAGTTTGTATTGTCACACTACCATACCTGTGTTGTAGGTACACAGAATCTCAATGACTCAAAAATATGGTCTCCAAGCAGTTTTGTTAAAAATACTTTTCAAATGTATTCAGAATACGTAGGTATTTAAATACTTAGTGTAGTTTGTATTTAAAATAGGTAGGTATTCAAATACTTTCTTTTAAAAGTATTTAAATATGAATACAAATACCTTTTAAAAGTATTCAAAATACTTACAAAAATAGTTTATTTTAAAATCAATAAATGAATAATTAATAATCAATAATTCAATCAATTCAATGACTAGTCTACTATAACCACTACTACCCACGCCATTAAGTACCTACTGGCTACTATTATTGAATAGTGTCTTTAATCAAGTAAACCAAACCCTCTTATGTATCCTTCAGTCTATTGTGCCTATTGTAAAAATATTTTATACAGATTGTACAAATTAAAATAAATATGAAAAAAAATTCAATATAATATCAATATCTTATATTTAAACTACTACCACCCATTAAATAAAAAGAAAGACTATTTAAAGATTCAAGATAAATGCCAATCCAACCAGTGGTGTGACGCGGCCCTCATTAGTAGCAAGTACAATGTACAAGCACTATAGCAGTATAGCGACCAGTCTATCTTATCTCCAACCACCACTACGGGAAGCAAGCAGCGAGACCGGGTTGACTCTACCACCGAGCCGGTAAGGCAAGTCGGGACGCGGGACTGTATAGCGTAATACGTACAACGGTCGGCGGAAAAGGCAATCTAAGTATCCACCATCGGACCGAGCGGCCCTCATAGCCCGAGCGGCACGTCATATATTATTATATTTTGGTCGTACTATTATAATACATAATTTGTGACATTCATAAAGTGTTTATGTTGTGTTTTTTCATCACCTCAATCCTAACCAGACACTTCGACCGGACCATGATCAACCTTGAAACAACCATTGGGTCCGCGTCAGGTGGTTAGTGTCTTGTATGCCATGGTATAATTTGGGAATGAGGAGACGACAGGGGCTTCAGTGTTCAGTCAGTCTGAAATCTGCTTGAATTTTGGTGAAACTTTATTTATGAATGATATGAAGTTAGAACCATTTTAAAATAATATTTTAGACACAACATTTAAAATAGTACATTCCGAATTATTAGTAATTTGGAGTAGACCACGAGAATACAAAAAGTATTTAGTATTCTAGAATAAAAATACAAATAAAAATAATTTTTTAAGTATTTGAAATACATAAAAAGTCTTTAAATACAATTATTTGAATACTTAACATATCGTCGGTAAAGTGGGAATCCCAAAAAGTGCCGGGCGGTAAAGTGGAAATCCCCAAAAGTGCCGGGCCCACATATCGTTATAGGAGCGACAAAAAATAGTATGTGTGGCTCGCGCAGGAAGGCCATTTCAGTCTTGTGCGAAATGCGGCCCTGTGTGCAGCACACGTCGCCTTCGACTGAAATGGCTCACTTCTCGCCCTTGCCACCCAATATACTATTTTGTCACGCCTGCACCGAAAGTTTGGTTTTTGACCTAGGTTGAAGCGTTGGAGAGCGACCTTTTTCCGTCCAGTGGGCCGTAAAGTGGGAATCCCCATAGTGCCGGATGAAACAGTGGAAATCCTCAAAAGTGCTTAATATGCTGATCCATGCACAATCAAATACTGAAATCTATACCACGGTCCTTACAAAACATAAACTTTTGGTTATATACATATTATAATCTCCTTGCATGCAACTTAAACATTTTATTTCATGAAATTCTTTTAGTAGAATAATCTGATTGTTGCATTTATCCCTATATAGTGCTTTACCTCTGCCGTGATTAAATTTTTTTGTGCGTCGGATTTGTTATAGATTAGGTAATAGAAAACGGGTATAACGCGAGGATTTGAAACAGCGTTTAATAAGATTTATAATTATTATAATTTATAAATTATTGGCGATTAAAAGTGAAAATATGTAACGGGGACGCTATATGTATCATTTATATGTTATTTTACATGTTCCTCGTTCCAGATCCACCCCCCCCCCCAGCCTGATATTGATGAGCTTTCAATCGCCAATAACAATTTGGTGACTAAACATTAATTTTAATAATAAGAAATCGGAAACTTTTAAAACTTTCTTTATTGACACATTTAATTTAAATATGATAAACAATCCAGCAGAATCTACAACGAGAGATGACACCACTATCGATGCAGTATTTTCAAGATATTAGGAAAAAATCACATCACAAACATACGTATCATATTTCAGTTATCACAGGCCTGTAATTTCGATTGGTGAATATGATCAACATAATAGTAATTAAATAGTAATAATAATCATTTCCATTTTTATTTAATTTTCACTTTTACTTTTTTAATATTTACTAGTATTTTGAATGGTTCAACTAAAATACATTTGTAGTCTATAATATTTGTTGGAAAAGAAAATTAGCTTATACCGGGTGTCCCATGACAACATTCACTTTTAGTACTTCGTCAGGAACGTTTTTAAGTATAGTCACCCTATTTGTATGGTTAAATTATGCATATTTTCTTGAACTGTGTTTTTTATACTTTAGAACTTTTGGACTACTTAAATATGATATGCAGTAACAATACAAACTTTTACCAATAAAATAAGAGTCCCCTTTTTAACTTTTAATTGTTCCGCAGATATTATATTTTTGATAATTTTATTGTATCTAAACCATAGTCAAACTAGTAGTTTTTATGTTTCATAACTTTGCGTATCTACTAAGGTCTAAGGATAATATTAATATGTGTATGGTTATGAGTAAGTAGTTAATAATTTGAAGCTTAGATAATTTTAGAATGTTTGTAATTACTATTGTTTTATCAAAATAAAATTTGTTAAAGTTATCCAAGTCAGTGACTTATTTTAAATTTTTTTCTGGAGGAGGTCCAGTAATTTCGACATAATATACCTAGGTAGGTACTGATATGAAAAATAGTTTTTAATAGATTATAAGAATAGAAAATAATTATTTTATTATATATTTTAATAGGGATTTTAAACTTCATGGACTAATTTTAACACAACTATATTTTATAAATTTAAAGTACAAAATCTAATTGTCTTTTTTTCATCCAGAGTTCATCCAAAATTTCTTGTGGTAAGAGAGGATCTTTTAAATTGTAGAAATGACATTATGACAACAATCGTTGTTCATATCACTCACTAATCTCTGGACAGAAAATAAATAGTACGTAGGTAAACAGGGTCCTAAATGAACACTAATTGTCAGCCAGTTGACAAAAACCCGCCGTAAAAAGCAAAAGAAATTATCCGGACCTATAGAATTATAGGTCATTTTTTTTTTAATACCATAGATAAGTATATAATATATCTTATACCTAGACTGACATAGGTACCATCTCCACTCACTTTTTCTTATACAATGATATTGTATCATTGAATTCAAATTTAATACCATCCATTATACAGTGACCCACTTGTAACCTACTGTACAGCAGAGTACCTTTTTTTTGAGAGGTTCTGGAGGGGTCTAGTACCACTGGACCCCCCCCCTCCGTAAATAATCTGCCGATCCAAGTATAATAAATACTACATCTATTTAGTACTGATTAAATATTATTCAATGACATTAACACCAATCATTGACAAAATTTAGTATTTATCATTATACAATGTTTGATCACTTATACTAGGTAGTTACTTAGCAGTAATTGAAATATAATTATTAATAACATACCAAGTTTTTTTTTTTAAATTTTTTGTTTGATTTACTTAATCTACACGTCATGTGTGTACCTAATAAATACAGCATATATTTATCTTTTAAACTGTAATAATTTATGTTGTCACCTCTTTTAGGTCAAAATGTTGACATTTCACATTAGCACAATTTTTAATTTTCAATAAAATACCATTGATAATAATATGCAGTTAGTCCGATACTTTTGTTCCACCTCTTTGCAATTGTCTTGAATATCTAAAAAAAAATGTTGTCAATATAAAGCATTCATAAATAGTATTAGGTACAGATTGTAATAACTCAAAAATACGATATGGACATAAAAACGACTACGGTCGATAAATATATTAAAATCGTAAAACTAGGCTTCCAGGGTGTTCGGAGGGCTCTGGAGATCGTATTTTCGAGAATTAAATCAAATACACGGTTCAACACAATTGTATATAAAAAAAGCACAGATAATGTAATAAACGCAATCAATATAAAATATTATACTAATTGCTTTACCTGATTCGCAGTTGTTTATATATTATCTTGTAAAGGTTTTAGGTTTTAGTTGACACAAAGTAATACTTCAAAAAGTACAAATCGAAATAATGAACACACTGATTATTACTCACAGAAGGAGTCCAGATGGTCGCTCGTTGAAATCGGTTTGAAGACTTTAAGAGGTTGTTACTCGGTGGCTGGTACTCATGCACTGATTTAAGGGGCGACGCGAAGATGCTGACCAGAGAGTGATAGGTGACTTTATCAAAAAGTTATCGTGAGCCTTGGAACTAAATTATTCTTTGGCAGCAGATACCCTTTTTTCTTCTTTCCTTTTCTCTGGCGGCATCAAAAAATAAAGTCACACACTTCCTACGTTATACCGTCATAACTGCGTGCCGATATCTTAATAATTGTCGTTGATAATGGTTTTATTTGATGTGACCGATTTCTACAGACGACAGTCTGTCCTTTGTTTATTATTCTGTAAGATTTTTAGTTTATTATAATGGTGTGTGAGCATATCATTACAAGATAAAAAATATTTATACATACTTGATTTATTTTGTACTCTGTTGCAATATTTAAATCCAACACGTGAAGCAATATTACTATTTTTCACTGTTGCCATTTGCAAATGTAGGTAATTTGAGATAGCAATATGAATACAATTTTAAAATAATATAGGATCTTCCAAGTTGTATGTGATAGTAGATTTCACTATGGCATATGTATATTATGAAAAATGACCCATGTCAAACTGATTTAGAATCATAATATATTATATAGATGAATAATTTTATATTCAGTTTTTTTGTATATTAAAAAATGGAGATTTCAGTATAACTTGTATTGCTGCATAATTTAGACTTTCAAATAAAGTTTAAGATGATTAAAGATAGGAACGACATTAATGTTGAATAATCGATTTTCCATTATACTATTGGTAAGCATGCCAACGAATTCACCACAAGCACGGTTGAACGGTCCGAAGAAATAAACTGGCGTTCAAGCATTTCCTATAATACTTCATTTAAAATATTGACCATAGCGGTATAATATAAATAAAAATTCTGTAGTTGAGAAACAATGAAACTTTGGTCTATATAAATCCGCATACAATCATTGGTATAGAAACAATAATTTATGTCAAGTACCACTATAACTTTTGCAGAAAAATATTCTTCGAAAATTTTATAGCTATGAATCGTATATGTTAAGGAGGATAATTTTTTTTAGTCAATTGACCATATTACAATAGTATGTCAATAATATTAGTGATTCAAATACCTAAGTATGTGGCCGTGAGTACGGGTTACTATAGTAATCGACAATAAAAATGTTGGGTGGATTACCTGATCCGGTACTGATCGCTGCCTAATAGTATGAAGGTAAGATATAATCCGTGATTCAGGCCTAGATAACAGCAAAAATTTAGAAACCCACAAACTTTAATATTTAAAAAAGAAAATACAATACGACAGCGCTTGCTAGCGACGACATTGAGTTTCGTTCACGGACGGTTCTAAGAAAAGTTAAAAGCGACACCGATAGATGGCGCTGCAAACCATATTGCTACGCTATCTACGCAAATAGAGGTGAGAATGGAATTATAATCAAATCGGTCCATATAATATAGGATATTTTAGAATTAACCCAAATTGTGGGTCAAATCGCTTTTATATGGATTATAGACCTAACGTTTATTTTTGAAATGATACTCGTTATTTCTGTTGTATGATGGGTGTTTACAGTGTTTTTATAGTAAAGTATTTTGGGGAACTGTAGTATTTGGGTACTACCCTGAAAAAAACGTGCATACAGTGGTGGGGGGAGGTGGGAAATTACCACCTAAGATACTCTCTCGATACAAATTCAACATGGGCTTGCCCCCCCCCCCTACTACAAAGGTCTACGCTCGCCTATGCTACCCGGTACCGGTGTTGGTATTTTAAGGAGTTAATTATGGGTAATTTTTTAAAGTGCCTAATATATTATTATGAATTATATTATGTTTATAATCATTATTATTCATCATTTTATTTTCCTAAAACCACACAACCGTAATTTTATCGGTACAAATGTACAATGGATAAAATAATATTGTTGTTTTAGTAAAAGAAAAAGAAAACTGTCAGCATCGAATCATTTCTGTTTAAGGGACCTGTGTCTTTAATAAGTGGCAATAATTAGTCAATATGAAATTTTCCACCCATGCAATTTGTGTTAGTAGTGGTCGTCTATCATGATTTGTCATAGTATGATTGAATACGCACATTTCTTACGCACAAGCTTCATGAGCAAACGTTATTCCAAAAATAAAAAGCGTTATTTTTTGCTCAAAACCCAGGGAAAACCTTCACGCATCGTAGAGTGGTGTGATTTGATTTTTTTTTTTTCGTTAGAAAGAGTAAAATACAGGGCGCATTTAACTTCAATTTTTAATTCCGTTGATCGTTGCTTAAAACAATCATAATAAAAATAATAAAAGCTTGTGAAAATTAGTCGTATACAAAATCGTATAATATGGTTTAGAAAAAAAATTTTGAAAATCCAAGTCAAACAAATGCGCCCTGTAAGAAATTACAAAAAAAAATACAGAAATCGAATCACTCTAATATTTGTGAATTTGTCCCGCAAGGAATGTTTTTAAGCAAAAAACCGGTCATGGCAGGCCCCTTAAACTTTTAAGTAATCAATGAAATTTAAGTTGAATACAATCAAATAATATTATAATAGGTATACGATAATACAGAACACTGTATTAAAATAGTGGCGAACAATTTGTTATTATTGCCCCTCTAGATTGTATATAATATTTGCCTATATTATTTTGCTATATTATTGTCCATGTTAATGGTAAGGAGTAAAATAGGCAACTATTATAACAATCTCAGGGGCAATTGTAATGATATTTTGATATGAAATAGTTTGCCAGTTTTTGTATGCCAGTCTCCTGTATTGTCGTATATAGTATTTGATATAATATTATAAAAACAATTTTCTGGTATATTTTTGGTTCTTTTTTTTTGTTATTCTGTAATACATCTGAATATCCGATACATGTTATTCTCTATTACATAATTACCAATGTCTATAAGTAATTTAAAAATATGTAAATTGTTCTATAAGCTGTAGGCTATACCCTGTACTCTGTAGTCTACTGTCCTATTAGACTTACTCCGCGACCTGCTCAGTTTTTTTAAAAGCGATATTAATATTTGACTATTTTCAGACCACATTACCACATTAGTAAATATGCTATAATTTATTTTATTTGGCAAGCCAAGGGGGGGGGGAGATATGACACCCTTCTCCACACCACTGTGAACACGCCTTTGGACTAACTAAAAATGCTCATAATGACGGTGCATCATAGAGGCATTATATAATATTATGAGCCAAGGGATAAAATTGGTAAAATATTTGTTTAATAGCTTAAACTTTTTTTTTTTATTATGAGTTTATTTTGAGACTAGTATTTTAAATCATTGCCTGAAGAGTTTTTAAGAAGAATTTGCCATTTAGAAATTTATAATTATTTAAAAGTATTTTTTACAAGTCACAACAACGGATGTTTGAATTCAGTTTATATATGGGTGGAATGGTATTTTGTCATATAATAATTTTTTATTCAACCCATTTCGTGGATTTTTTGTGTCTCAATAATAATCTATGATTATTTTAACGTACTAGGTAGAGTGATACTTAAACTATTTTTATTGCATAGATACTAATTTATATAGGTATTAGGTATGCTAAAAGAAAAATAATTGTATTTTTCATTGGTATTCTACAGTCCCTACTCCCTAGTCAATAAGTCTATGAATAAAATATATAGCCATAACCATGAAGGATCACTGACTTTCGTTGGAATATTACACGTTGCGTAATGCATATACCCCACACAGCTTTAGTGACAACATTTTTGCATACGTCTCTCGAACCAGTAGTATTTTAACATTTATCTATTATGTTATTATTCCTCCTTGCTCGCGTACCTACGAGTTATGAGTTATAAATTATAATAACTGTTATAAATATTTTTTAATTAGACATATGAAGTAAATAATATTAAATACATAATACTAGGTATTAGGTACATAAACTAGATTAGTATACAATTGACAATTATTTTATAATGAGCTCATGTTCAAAGAAAATGTTCTAGTATGATTAATGATTGAAAACGAATAAAATACAAATATTATAGGTAACGATATAACATTAAAAAAATTATTGACTTTTCAAATTTCTAATATTGTCTTTCGTAAAATTTTTTCACTATTTCGGTATGTATAATTATTGTAGTTTGCACTAGTATTGCAATACTTAAATTGAGTTAATCGACACAAAATATAAGCAAATATTATAAATTGCATAATTATAATTTATTACATAATATTATTATTTATCGTGTGTAACAGGTTACAGGTCTTCAATAATATTATGATTTACAATTTACAACTTATCAGTTCAAAAGGCAGGTTTTTCTAACGGTCTTCAAAATTATAATCAAACGTTTAAAACTTTACAGCACCGCAAGAGTGCATAATTATTGCGACTCTATAACATTGTTATTGCAATATAATTTATGCGTTTTTAAATCAATCGAAATGTGAGTTACCACTATAAAAGTATATTCATTTATACGCCTACGCTTCACGGCGCTTGTATCTGAAATGAAAATTATTATGTAAATTTACCGTACGCGACGATCGTATAAATAAAAATCGCATGGTCGATCGTACATCATGCGGTTTTCAGTGCATCGGTAGCCGGTTCTTTGATGACGACGACGTGCGCTCAAATAGAGTCGGATAATATATTATGAAAAAAAAGCTGGTACGATGCAGAGTAAAATATAGGTATGTGCTCGACAGTACGACACAATAATAATAATAATTTCTAGCCCATTCAACAGCAGCCGGTATAGTCGAGACGAAAACAAAACAAAAATGTAAAACTCAATAATAATGATATTCTAAAGGTCCCGTTGAGTGGGGCGTCGTCGTCGTTATCCTGGTGGGGCGTGCGGGGAGTTCGTCGGTTGGGGGGATTACGGCGGTCGGAGCTCGCGGCCCATCGGCGTCGGCCGCAGTGGCGGCGAACCGGCCAAACCGGTTATCGGCATAACCCATTATGTGACGCCGCACGTCCGGATTCGTGTTGATGTCTTTATTTTCTTCGGCAATGTCCCGGGGCGAAGTTAATAATAGAGAAGTAATCCGTTTACCACGTGCAGCGATCGGCGGCGGCGGCGCGACGACTATGGCCGGAGCGGAAAGGGATATCGCCGGCGGGCGGAGCGGTGTGGAAGGGTTCTCGTCTTGGTGGCAAGCGGCGGCCGCTGCGTAGTTGTACGGCACAACTGGTTCGCCTTCGACCTATCGCGCTTGCTGGCTCGCACGCGCGCTCGCTCGACGGCTCTCTCCGGGACCGGTGCCCTTTCGTCGTCTTTTTTATTATCATTTCGTTTCCATCTCCCGAACCAGTTCACGCCGCCGCCGCTCTACGACGAATCTTTGTGTTGTTTTATTTCGACACACACTCACACGTGTGTGTATATGAGTAATTAGTCGAACACGGCGCGGTGACGAGGAGGATAAAATTTGAGCTCACCACATAATATTATTACCTATAATGTACGCCTATAATAGGTCTACGATACACGATACCTAATAATGTTATTATTAATAGTTAATAGACTGGTATTATATAAAATACACTTATATAGGTACACACGCAGCTGCGTCAACTTTTCAAAAGGGGTGGTGCCATCCCGTGACTGTGGTGCTGCAGAATTGTATGCTAAAGCCAGACCTCTTGGATCTTTCGACCACATTTTATTTACATCATTACTTCGTTATAAGTTACAATAGGGGGAGGTGGTGGTGTTGGTGGTGGTGGTCACTGGTAACTGGTAAGTACATAACTATGAAATAGCGTCATTTAAAATTCAAGTTCAGTCTATCACTGCACACACGTACACTTACTTACACCTGCTAATTGCTATGTATACCCGAGTATAGCTGTGCTTACTCGAGACTCACGAGATTTTAGCGATTACCTACGTCGTTTTGTAATAATATAATATATTTATATATTATTATATTATATTACAATTAAGACGTTATACACGGGAGATTTCTATCGGGGATTCATCATCTCTCCGCCCAGTCTCCGATACCTATAAATTCAAATGACGTGTTCGACGTGCGATACGGTTTTGTTCTTTTCTAAATATTTCACACTTTCATCCCGTTTAGCTATAGGCTGTTTTTGTTTATCACTTCCACTGCATTACTCTCTGTAATATTATAATATATACCTTTACTGAATAATAACATAGAGTATGAGTGATCAATGCGTCCCCTCAGACTGCTGCAGCTGCAGGAGTCTACAACAGGTGGCGCGGGCGGTGCTGTGCCAATATGCCAATGAGAATAGCAAACTCCGCTCAGAGTAAAATTTATAATAATATTTTGAAAATATGCCTCTAAAAGAAATCCATAAACAGGCGTAATGATGGGTAAACTTTAATTCAAAATAAACGAGAACAATATACTATCATTATCGAGTAGGTACTATCATCATAGCTGATGGACTTGCTCGTTTAACATTTCCGAATTTACACAAATAAGCAAATTATGTATTAATGTGCTTGAATTAAAATTAGAAATTTTATTGATTTGAGTATTATAATTAGTAGGTAGTGACTCAACATTCTGAATGTTGTGCGACGAAAATAAATATGTATAGGTACCTACAGGCGCGTATCCAGAATTTTATTTCGGGAGGGGCTGAACAAAATTATCAACATAGTCACACAATAAAACAAAAAAGTGGGTAATTGGATGTCGCTCTGCTGTACAGTAGGTTACAAGTGGGTCACTGTAATGGATGGTGTAAAATTTGAATTCAATGATATAATATCATTGTATAAGAAAAACAATTCTAAGCGAAAACGGTCCAGTCAGCCTATGATATTACTAAGTATATTTGATGATATTATTGTAAATAAAGTAATTTATATATTTACCTATTTACGTGGACCATTGTTTTAAATTTTTAATCCTTAACTATGAAAGTTGAACATTTTATAAATTTTTAATTACAAAATATTTATTACATTTTAAATTTGATAAATTTTGTCAAAATTCGAACTTTAAATGATTATAAGAAAAAATTGTGCCTATGTATTTTTAATACTTTTCAACTAATATTGTTACAATATATCAGGAGCCTTGCGTTAAATTTTCATGCTTTTTTACCCAACAAAAAAATTTTTATTGATATTTATAGAAAAAAAACTAAGAAAAATGAAAACTGTCAATGTCCGTAAATAGCTCAAAAAGAGGCAAAATATTTTCAAATTTTTTTGGTGTATAAAAAATGAAAACATTCAGCAAAATTTTAAGTTTTGTGATTTTTCCGTATTTTGTCAAGATTCGAACTTTAAATGCTTATAAAAAAACTATGACTAAGGATTTTTAATATTTTTTGGATTTTCTTGAAATTTCAGGGGGGGCTGCAGCCCACCCAGCCACCCCCATAAATACGCCCCTGGGTACCTATGTACTACCTATATATAGTATGTAGAACATACTCCTTGGCATGTAATTACCTACATTGCAGTTGCACTACGCCGGTACGATATTCCCGAGGGAAAAAATAAGTAGGTATACCTACCTATGCTGGACGAAAACATTATACTTTGTACCCGAGTTGGCGTAGGCGGAAACCATAATGGAAATAACGGTTACGATGGTTATTTGAACGGAGATGTGAAATGACGACGGACCAAAACAATCCAAATCAATCATGTACCTATAACTACTAACCAACTACCTATACCATAACCGTCTATGTGTACCTAGTACCTACCTATAGGCTATACCATATAATAATATGTTGTTTACTATAGGTACTGAATCATTGTCGTGGTATGTAGTAGGTGTCTAAGCCTGCAGGTATATACGTAACTATATAAGACAACCTATAATATATTATTTTAGGATAAAAATACAACGATTTAACTACCGCAATCGTTAAATCGGTTACAATAAGTAATAACTTTATATATAGTATAGTATTCTATGCATATATACAGTGGAACCTCGATAACTCAAATAAGTATCGAGGACAAAACAAAAAAATCTAGTTATAAGAAAATTTGTTATGGATATACATTTTGAAATGCAGGGGCCAAGACATTCCTTCGAGACTCGAGTTATCGAAAAGTCGACTTATAGAAATAATTTGAGTTATCGAGGTTTCAAAATATGTATAGTAAAAAATGTTATCATTCGGATAGGTACCGAAAGCATTCATATGTGGGTTTGTTTTAAGTATATAAATAATCTATTCTGCAATGATCTAGATATTTGCTTTTTAAAATATTTTTACTCCTACAATAACGACAAATGACAAAAGGGATCACTATAAACTTATTAATAAAAGTTTTTACATAATAATATTATATTATTACTATGAATATTCATACTATGTCATGAACAAAGAATAACTGGGGTTTTACTACTATCCTATATTATGTATACCGTAAAGATATTTGCAAATATAAATGTATTATGCTATCTAATATCTATTATCTAAGTATAGAAAATATATTAAATATTATATTATTGTATAATATGTGGGTACCTATAACGCATCTTCGTTTAATCCAAAATTTTTTTTAAAAAGTTAATGCTTCAAATAAAATTAATTTCTTTCAATTTAAGAATTTTTACGTTAAGTTCATATATTATAATGATTGGCGAGTAGAGTACCTAATGACTTTGTACTGTGATTGAACTTAAACATTATAATCATGTACCTCCTTGTTTTAGTTGTTATTATATATTTTGGACTTAATTAAATACATTAAGTTTATGTATAGTATTTCCAACTGCATTATGAAATATATTATATTATAGATGTGTATCAATTGTATGGGTAAGTACTTATTATTAGATGAGTTTAAATCACCAAAATCGTTAAACTTATGGTGGCCAATATATTTTATTATATTTCCGTTTTCCAAAGCCTTCAAACATCAAACGATAACCATATAGATCATTTAGTTTGTCGGATTTAAAAATAACATTTTAAAAATACTTGCAAATATAGCATGTTGAAGAATGTATGCATTTTTTTTTTTACTTGTAAATCGTTAATATTACGGGAATTTATTTTTTCGAGCAATTTACAAATGCGTTAGGTAGCTACTGTGGCGTGTTAGATTCATTGGGTATAATTACTAATTATTACACTGATTGAGTTGCTTCAAAATAACAGGTTTCCTTGTTCCAATATTATATTCTTCGTTTAGGAATTAGGAGCACCGTTCTGGCCGACATCATATTCCGACGTTGTGAGAAATTGAACCAAAATAAATATATAGTTACCTGTAATGAAAATTTATTTTTTCTTTCATCGCACCTACACGTCTGTAAAATAAAATAGAATTATTCATATAATTTAACATAATATTATATTATATTTAACAAAATAAATTATATGTAGGTACTTTTATTATGCAAGTGAGTATTTTAATAACAAATTGTATTACATATATTTTAATATTTACTTTATAAATAACACTGCGACGACTAAGACAATGAGCACCAGAGTGGAAAATCTAATGGAGTGAGAAAATCCGCTCGTGCGCTTAAAACGTAGTTAAACGACTAACTGGAAACTTGAGAGTTCTTATATGAACTGTATATATAATATAATATGGTGTATCTTTTATTCTTCTCCATATACTTGAATAACAAAATTCATGCAAATTTAAGGTTGAAGCAACAACTGCGCAGTGTTAAATATAATATTATACAGTATAGTTCTTTTTTTCTCGGTAGCTGCGACAATCTACAAATCCCAAATATTAATTTACTTATGTATTTAATATTTTTCCTTTTGACTAAATATGTTTGAATAATTTATATTTTTTTATAAATGTATTTTTACTGCAATTTTCAAGTACATAACATATTAGTATATTATATATGTAGTATTAAATTAAATAATAAGCTTATTGAATAAGTAGGTACGTTGTATTTTATAGTACAGTATCTATTTGTATGTATATAACTATTAACAGGTGCATAACAATATAACATTGTTTCTATAATTAAGAAAATCCAACAGTTCATTATTAATCAAACTATTAGACACGGTTTGATTAAAATATTCATTCTTCACAATCAACTTGAAAGTTAAATTAAATGTAATTTATAATATTATATAAGTATGACCCATGTTGTTAATGTATTGTATTGGGTGTCTTATACGATAAAATATAATATACCTTATGGCTTATAATATATTGCGGGTACTCGCAAAAATAAAACAATAATTATACAATTGTAAACATAGTTAAGTTGTAAACATAAAACATTTTTGAATTAACAGGTAATTCCTAATATATTGTATATATTTCCGATGATTCTAAATATCGTGTAGATGTTAGTTTTTTGATTCTAGCTGAGCAATGAGCGTCTATTATATTATTATATAAGTTAAAAGTTTATAATATATTACATATATTTTATACGTGGTATATGTTTTCACGCAACGGTTTCAACATTATTGTGCTCGATTGCATTTTGAGGATAGTTGAGAGAAAATATATAGCTGTATTTATAAGAGTCATGAAGAGACGTGAGCGCGATGGATAAAGAAGATAAAAAAACTAAAAAAAAAAAACAAGTGCACGATAGGTGCTGTTTACCGGTGTCCGGTGTACACGACGTGACAAAGAACACAAGGGAAAAAAGTTGAATAATATAAACGGTAAAAGAAAAAAAAGAAATAATAATAATAATGCAAAACTAAATAAATACGTTTACCGTGTTGTGTGTGTGTGTGTGTGTGTGTGTGTGTAGAGTTGTTGACTCGTGTGGCTACTGAACTTGAATAGTGCACAGGCACACGAGCATTTCTCGCCTTACCGCGCCAAGCCAGTGGGAAAACAATGACCCGAAGACTTCATCCTCTATACATAATACCACATGGTGTATTATATTATTATAATATTATGTATAGCAAACGGTAACGAGCCCACATTATGCTCGTAGGAAAGAGCCAATTATGGTAAACGTCAACTGACACTGACGTTTCAATAAATACTTTTCGACGTGTGTTGATATCAACTATTCAACTGCAGACGGTTAAATTAAACGATATAATATATAATATAAGTTAAATTAAATTAAAACACACACGTGTATAGACTATAATGAATTATCGTACCAAAAATATCGAAATATTTATTTTTATTTATATACAGTACCTATGGCTGCAGGAACTGTGCTGCACTCCCGACTTTTAAGTCTACTGCAGTATATAATATACATCTTGCAAAACTATAACTTACAACTAGCAGGGTACCACTGTCCACTAAAATATTTTTTCCGTTTGAGCAAATGTTTAATGGCAATAAACAAACAGACTTTGAGACAAATGTCCAACTTCAATAAGTACTGGTAAGTGGTATTGCATAACTAAAGACCTGTTTGATAATGACTGACTTTTCATATTTTCATCAGATGATAATATATGATATTATAGATTTAATAAATCATTTTATCTGTAGGTATCTAATTATGATTTTCTAACTGCACATTTTTTAAGACTCTTTAAATTCCGATTGAATAAGTATTTTTTGTAATTTATTCATATTTTTTTTAATACAGAGAGTGTCTCTGTCAAATAATCAATGTGAACTTTATGGTGCAGACTGTTGAAACAATAAATAATTTAGTTGAAAAATTCAAAGACTAGTTATATTAGTTATGTTAAATGTTTATTATATAGCTATTATAGCCTATAGGTAGGTATATAACATATTAAAATATAATACGTAAATGCAAATAATATAGTATAATATATAGTCAATTATAGTACTTATACAACTTTGGATAACGCATTTAATTCGAGTATTTTTGTAAAATATATAAAATAAGTAGGTAGGTACCTATAAGACCTACCTATATAATATTATACTCTATAAGACAAATCAACAACCGATATTTATAATATAATAATATTATTTTAGAACATAATATAATATGCATTGAATAATATAGGACGACATAATATCCTTAAATGGAATATAAATTATAATGATAAATTATATAGTCACCGCTGCTATGTTCTTAGCACTGATTTAATGCCTACTGACGTATGGGCAATAAATAATAACATCAAATTACAAAGAATTAAAAAAAATAATTTATTTTGGGATAGTGGAAGCCACTCATATAAGTTTTAGTTAACGTTTTTCATCATGTGAGTTTTCACGTGGCACTTAAATACCTTTATCATTGATAGAACGGATTTTCTCATTACACTCAAAGTCACAACAAAATACAAATACAATACCTAGTCCTCAATATTAAAATATTCTTCGAGAATTGTTGTTGTACAACGACGAGTATTTCCCACGGTTTTCCTCTATAGATTTTTATAGTCTTATAATATACTGACATGATTATACTCATAGATGCTGTGATGACTTCTTTTGTGACTACTGTGTAGTCGGATCCATTTGCTTAAATACTTTCGGTTTGATATAATATGCATGTTCGTTATACATATAATGAATTATACGTACCCAAAGGAATATTTTAATGTACCTATTTATGCTGCAGATGTGGTTCCTGAAACTGATGTCGACAAACGTTTTAGTGACGAATAATATATAAGTATAAGTTTTATATGTTTTTTATACTGCGTGATCCATGGGTGTGCCACGTCATATTATTACTCTATGATGTGCCCAAAGAATTTGAATGAATACACTTAAATGTATAATATCATGTGGACAAATGAGAGTGTACCTATAACGGGCGAAGATGTTCGGAGGCGTTGAATAATATATTTTTAAGTACCTACTCTGTTTCTGCAGAGTGAGTGTGTGTGCATCGTGATAATAGTATAATCAATACGTATTGTTAACACTGCATAAACATGCCTATGGTTTCGGTAAAATCAAACTTTTATCCAATACCTGCAATACCTACAATATACATACCTATTATTATAATACATGAATAAACTATATATAATATATGGTCGTGAAAAGGTGAATATAGGTATATACGTTGTATAATAATATGTAGGTACCTAACGTTTAAACCACGACCCATGATATTATACCGGCTTTATACGTAGGACGTAGGTACCTATTTTTAATAATGTTTAGTTTCTGTTTTGTATAATATCATATCATAATATTATCATGACGCGTGACTGGGAAATAATAGAAACCGGCTTCCGGAAAATAAACTTTCGTCGCGGTCGTGCCAGAAAATCACGGTGTGCCGGAAACCAAAAATAATTTTTAAGTGACCCCTGTCAGCGCGTGTATAGTCCACAAGGTATATTATATTATATACCTACGTGTGTAGTATGTGCACACAGCGTTCTTGTGTGGTCCCCCCGTTGTAACGTCATTATTTTTCATGAAAAGATGGCCCTCCGATCTGCGAGCACATTATAATACACATTATATTATTATCGTTGCTCAGGCCGTGCCGACACACAAGAGGAAAACGCCGAGCGGTGATGATAAAAACGAACAAAACATCGAGGCGGCATCACACTATCTCCTCAACATTAGACCAGCGGTGTACCTATAATATCTCATTCACGCGAACACGTCGGACTAGGCTATTATCATCAAGAGCTAATTCGCGGCGGCGGAGTGAGGCGAAACAAAAAAAACTCACAACAATCGCATTATTATTGTGTAATAATAATAGTAACAATAACGGTGACAAAAAAAAAATATATAAATTACGGGTGGGCCGAGTTTCTTCCGCTCGCGGTCGTCTTCCGAACACGCGCCCCGAAGAATGCGCGACGACGCGACGCCGACGGATGAATAACGCGTATTCATTTTTTTTTTCTCTTTTAGAACTTTTTTATTTTATATGCATATGACATGACGTAACGTCCGTTTTGTACAATAAAATAAAATAAATCTACTCCTTTATGCTATAGTATAGCTATTGTGTTGGAGTAGGAGTTATTACCATTCTGACGAAATGATGAATTTAATTATACAATGTACCTAACAAGTAATAACAGTTAAAGTTTAGATGTTAAGAAAGCGGACATAATAATATAAAGTATAGTATGGTAAGTATAGAATACGATACAATTTAACTAAATAATAAAATAGATTAATAAATAATACAAATTATATAAATTAATATACAGAATGCGAAATTGTGTTAAAGTCAATTCAATATACGTTTATACTTTATACCATTATCTAATATATAAAATTCTCGTGTCACAGTGTAAGTGGTCTTACTCCTCCATACGGCTTGACCGATTCTTTTGAAATTTTGTGTGTATATTCAGTAGGTCTAAGAATAGGTCTTAAAGTATTTTTCACCCTCCTACGAACCATCCGGGGAGGTGCTCAAACGGGGGTTTTGAGATTTACGGTGGAAATTGTTGTTTATAAATGGTTGCTATTTGGTTATAGAATAAATAAATAAATATTAATAAATTAGTAGGTATAGGTATTTTTTATTTGGTTGCCATTGGTTTATATGGTGAAAGCATAATGTATCAAATCAAATTTTCGCACGTTGCCTATACTAGAGTAATCGGATTGTCTATACCGGGGAGGCTAAGTTGCACTCAAAAGGAGTTGAATAATCTCAATTTTTTACGAGCAACGAAGTGATCGGGATCAGGTAGTAATATATTATACTATTATTCATTTGAAAACAACCATTTATAAACCATTTTTTATCATTGACCAGAATGTATATTTTTTGTACACAGAAGGCATTAATTGGTTAGAATAAGTTGGACCTAGATAATCAACAAATAATTTCCCAAAGGATAATTTTGTATATTTTACCTGTAAATCATAAGCCTTATGCGCTCGTTTATGAGTAGAAACTAATACCTATTTTGTTTGTAGATTTAATAGTTTTTAGATTCTGAGCGGAGCGAGGAAGCTAGTGGTTTTAAAATGGTGTTTTTTTTTTTTTTTTATATACATCCTGTATACAAAATTTCTACCAGAAAAAATCCTTCGATTTCCACATATAGTATCTTATCTTTTAGAAAATTGGATCAAGATGGTACTTTAGAGAGGTCATTTTTCGATTTTATCAATAGTTATTTAATGCCACTGTAAAAACCACTGAAAAATTACGAAAAACCATTTAAAATCGGATTTTAATTTCTTATTTAATCTAATTTAATCTAATTTTCATTTTTATTTTAATTTCTTTGTTTATCACCATAGAAACGAATAAAAAATTATAATATTAATTCAACTTACATGATATAATAAATAATAACTATATAAAATATCCAGACTGACAAACCGTCTCCGTTCAGAATCGTTTTTCTTATACAATGATATTATATCATTGAATTCAAGTTTAATACAATCCATTAAACAATGACCAACTTGCAACCTACTGTACAGCTGAGCGACATCCACTTACCTGCCTTTTTTATTTTTGTGTCTGTCATAACGTTATAGAACAGTAAAAGTGCTTGGATTTTCTTCAACAGTAGCTTTTCTGATAGGAAAGTGAATCTAGTTGATACTTTGGGGGGGGTCAAAAGTAAAAATTTCACAGTAGTTTTCACAAGCGCCGGGAAAAACAACATAAAAATTAAGGAAAAACGGGAATTTTTACGCAAAATCGGTTTTCCAAAAAATCGATTTTGGTTTTTGGTGTAACTCTAAAACAAATGAACGTATATACATGAAATTTTCACTGGTTGTTTATATTTGCATTTTCTATACACGATAATATTTTCAAAATATTTTGATTTATTTTGAACTGTTTAGGGACATTTTCATTTTCCATTTTTTTTTAGTTTTTTTTCTAAAAATATCAATACAATTTTATTTGTTGATTGCGAAAGCTTGAAAATTTAATAGAATGCTCCTAGTATATTGTTTCAAAGGCAGATAAAAAATATTAAAAATCCTTTGTCACAGTTTTTTTTTATAAGCATTTAAAGTTCAAAAATTGACAAAATATGGAAAAATCACTAAAACTAGCAAATTATTTTGAGTTAAGAATTCCTAAAAATTTTTCTTTTTAAATCTAAGATTTTAAAATGTAATACAAGATTCCTTATAAGATTATCTACCTTTATCAAAAAAAAATGTCTATAAGAAAGTCAAATTAAATTTTTACAACATTGGATATTCACTCGATTTCTCATGTAGCGATTTCCTTATTTTGTTGTAATTCAAAAACGAATAACTGTGGATACATGAAAATTTCACTGAATGTTTATATTAGCATTTCCTATACACCATACAATTTTGAAAATATTTTGACTCTTTTTGAGCTATTTACGGACATTTACCGCTTTCGATTTTTTTTAGTTTTTTTTTTCTATAAATATCAATAAAGTGTTATCTGTGGGCCAAAGAGTGTAAAAATTTAATACAAGGCTCCTGATATATTGTTACAATATCAGTTAAAAAATATTAAAAATACATAGCCACAGTTTTTTTTATAAGCATTTAAAGATCGAATTTTGACAAAATTTATCAAAATCTCGAAAATGATCAATCATTGTAATTAATAAATTATAAAATGTTCAGTTTTTATGGCTAAGGATTGCAAATTTAAAACAAAGGTTCTCATAAATAGTTCATACTGTAACCAAAAAATCTAAAAAATATATGAACACAGTTATTTTTTACAGACATTTTAAATTCAAATTTGGACGAAATTACATATTAAAAAACCTAGAATAACTATTTTAGTTATTTTGTTGTGATTGAATAATGTTATTCGTGAGTACTTGAAACTTCTAAAGTGTACTATTATATATCTATGATAGTATAACGGTTTTTGTTGATGTATAACGCGTTATAAGTACCTAATGGATATTGTGATATGATTAATTTGGAATTTATTATAGGTACGTATTAAAGGTCAAATTTTGGTTTAGTACCATAGATATGTATATATTATGTACATACCGTCCCCGCTCAGAATCGTTTTTCTTATACATTGATATTATATCGTTGAATTCAAATTTAATATCATCCATTATACAGTGACCCACTTGTAACCTACTGTACAGCAGAGCGACACCCACTTGCCCACCTTTTTTTATTATGAATGGTATTGCAGTTTTTTTTGTATTTCGAAGGCTTACTAGCAGAGCACACAGAAATTTGTAATTTGTTTTGTTGAACCCTCTAAGATTTTTTTTATACACATCTATATAATATAATACAACAGCTTATACATATAGTACGACGTCTGTTTTTTATAACATAGTTAAGTACACACGCTGACAAATCGGTGCCGTCGCCGTATGTACAGATATTATTATTATTATTATATTATAGACGCACGTGACCTTTGCCGCCGCTGACATGTCACGCGAGATGTATATAGGTAATCTGAAACCATCGGAGACACCACGATTTATATAAGTTCGTTATCCGGTTCTAGTCTGTAAGACGCGTGTTTATGGTGCGAGTATAATTATTTTGGTGTACTTCAGAATTTGGGTTCGGCGGGAGAGAAGGTTTATTAGGTGATGGTATCATATTATTGTTTTTTTATTTTCGCGAACTATGAAAATATCCCGAAAAAAAATTTAGGCATCTATTATACAGTATATGGACGGGTAATATAATATAACTTACGTTCAGTGGTACAAACCGGACGACGTGAAAAAAACTAGAGAGGAATCAATAAATACACATGCATAATATTATTATTATCGCGATTTAGAACTCTTTTCAGATTGCAGATAAATACGTTTTTTATTTAACGTTGAACAGAGCTCCACAATGTATGTCAGGTATGTGTGAATCGGGTATTGAATGTCAAATCTGATTAAATATATCTTATACAAAATGTATTATAATATATACCTATACCTAGGCACTGCGGTTTAATACCCGAGTCGAATTGTTGTGCCGAAAAAATCACAAACGAGATACAAAACGTATTAAATTTCCAAAATAATGTGTGTGCTATTTAGGTCTGATTTCATTCCAATATTTATCAAATCGTTTAAAATGTGTTGCGGCAGTCTTATCGCGGTGTTGATCAATAGAATGTAACCCTGCACTCGAATAAGACTCATATTATTATTATTTTTTTTTTTTTAATGTTTTGTCTGTGAAATTGTATAATTTCCATTAAACTCTTTTTTTAAAAATGTATGTTCGAAGACTTAAATTAATTATAGTGGTTTGATTTATCATTTATGCACCAATCTACGTGCATATACATAATACAATAATATATTGAATGGATGAGTTACGGGTGCTCTACAAATTTGGCTCACCATCTGGAAATTTAAACATTGGTTCAGGTATCAGTTGTCAGTTTAAAATAAATGCAGTTCAAACCATGTACATAATATTATATACTAAGTATACTACAGTAAGATAAATCTAATTATTATACCCACAATTATAGGGTGTAGAGAACTTCACCATTTTTCTCATAAATTATATAAATTATTCGCTATTCCCTATTATAATAAAGTCAATATTAAAATATTGTATACAGTATACTTAGTACCTAACTAACTAGTTTACGGATAAATCAACACTTCAAAAATAAAAAATACAATTTAAAAGTATGAAAATCGATTTAATCACGAGCTTACATTGAATTTTTTTAGGCGTTTGGTATTTTTTTCAGTTCTCTGAAAATATTTAAACATGATGTTTTTATAACTCACATTGCCTGCACTATGAATACTGCAAGTTGTAATTATACGTATATTTTAATATATTTATTGGTATAATAGGTATCCTATTTAATAATAATTACATGAGAGTAGAATATTATGTGGTAAAAAGAGTCATTAATAATTGTATATATTTTTTTCATTTTTTATTTTTAAAGTTTTCCTGACATTTATCATTGAAACTAAGGTAGGTATACAGAATTACAATTTTTGACATTTTTGTATATAAGATAACAATATGGTAATTAAGTAAAAACTATAGATTTTGAATGTAGGTACAATAGAATAACAATTTTTACATTAGAAAATTGTAAATTATAATTTATAAATAATTTATTAAGTTATAGCCATAGTGTTTATACAAAATCCAAAGGCTTGTTGGCAAACACTATACGAGGCTAGGATGCTAGATCACCGCATGTCAATAAATTGGGCACTGTTCAGTGTTCATCCAATTAGACAGCTCCGACGACAACAGACTTTTAAACTTAAAGTTTAAGAATTTATGGATTGAAGGCAGGAGTCACTTCATTGGAAGTGTGACTTTATCGACGCGTAAAGTATGTAGGTATTATTAATATCTAGTATGTATATAAATCCCTAGGGCGTTAAAAAATAAATGTTTACATGATATACAATATACAGGTGACTGCGTATATCAGGATTCAGGGATTGGAAAGTTGTGCTCTAAAAAGTAAAGATATTTAGAAAATATATGCAGTGCGTATATAATAGCCTAGGTACCTTTAGACATTTGATGTCTTCGTCTTAGAAGCGCGAAACATAGCAAATTTAATCTGAGTAGATCGCGTTTAGATTCGTTAGTTTAATAATTATAGTGAATCGACCTCTTATATGAAACTTAGATTGAAGGATATTATTATAATATGTGTTTGAATGCGCGGGGTCTTATGATAATTCAGTTTTTAAGTGAGTTATGAGCATTTTTAATTTACACCCAATACTTGCTAAAAAATTAAACCACCGTGAAAAACTTACATTCAAACACAGATAATGCTCTCACCATCAAGTTTCACTGTAGTTTTTAAATTTCAACGAACCTAAACGTGATCTACTGAGAGTAAATTTTCCATTATGTTAAGCACGTATTGCAAGACGGAAACAACAAACTCCTTTGTAGTGTCCTCTTAAATATGCAACTACATTATTTTTACACCAAAATATAGGGGACTTGAAGTTCTAGGCTGTTCTATAGTATAATTTAATAACTAATCGAATCGTAAAAATCAAAGAAATGTAATAAACAACCAATCACTGGACTTGCGAATACCCGGAATACCTATACATGATTGAAAATTAAAAACGATTTAATATTTTATTTTATAGTGGACCTATCATCCAAAATATTTGTTCGAATTTAAATTATTCAATACAAATAATATACAATATTAATCATTCTCATTTTGTTTCATACTACAAAATGCAATCTTCAAATAATTATATTGGTATATTTCTTGTATAGCTATATTTGGTTGTGACTCGTGAATAGATTTCATAAATATCTATGTTTGCAATAAAATTGCATTGCGTGTGTTATGTGTATTATAATTCAGTACAATTTGTTATTATACTAATAAGTACCTAATAAGCTAATGTTTATTGGAGGAGCTATAGTAATATTGATTAAACCGTTAAGAATGAAAAAATAACTTTTTTGATATAAATAGGAATGTTATATTTTTTCAAACATTTAAATATTTAAATTGAATTTTCTAAAATAAAATAAAATAATGTTTTAAGTATAACAATGATTGCTAATTATTTATTTATAATATTAATGATGCACTTATGAGACTATGAGAGAGTTAAAAGTTTAAATTAAAAGCTGATTTTACTCAATGCATTAAGAGGTATACATATATATGATCGTCAGTTTTGGTGCTATACACTACTATTATATAGGTAGTACTATAGTAGGTACTTAATCAAAAATTACTTTTTGGAGTCATAACATAGAATATATAATGTAGTCATATTATAGAAACAAATAAAATGTTATATTTAAGTAACAAATATTAACATTAATTTTAAAATTACTTTTATATAACATATTATTATGTAAGTTGTTACGGATTGACTAGATCAAATTAGGCAGATCAAATTATATTGAAATATGTGGGCAATTAATTTTCTATATTTTCTATTATTTTAATATTTTCATAATATTCATACCAATAAATTATAAAAAGATTAAAGAAGTTTAGTAAAAGTCACATTACCAAATCTTTGAAATTTTTATGACATTTTATATAATATATAACCTCTTTTTTTCTTTTTTTTCTTTTTGTCTAGTTGATCCTAACTGGATAATACGTTGTTATGGCAGTATAATATAGTGTTTGAACCATAATATTATTTATATCATAAAAGTTTCCGTGTAAGAATTTAATATTGTATATTATATTACTGTTAAATAACGAAGAATATTCTAATAAAGAATTTATTGTATTATAAACGTTAGAAGACATGTCAAATACTGCTGTAGTAAAAAGTAATATGCCGGAAGCCGAAATTTGCTCGCCGTCCGCAGAGCAACTGTTAATGCATAAAGTTTTCGCTGACTTGAGAAACTGGTCGGCAGACTTTGTAAAGTTGGAATGTCACAGTGATTTTGCAGGGCTGAAGATTATTAGGCAATGGAGATCAATGCCCAACATATCGTCGGCATGTCGCGTTGATGTCGTGTTGGTGCAGGCCAGTATCTGTCGTGATAAATCGACGCAAACCGAGACGGCCTTGAGTGACGCAGAAATAATTCAAAATACGGTTCCACAACATCATCCTATAACAGCAATGGAGGAATCAGCCCCCAAATTAGCGAACAAACGCCCATCTAAGTGGAAACGGACAAAGCTTTTCTTCGTCCGCTTGTTCACTCGCTAACTTCAACTTCAGCTGAAGTTTTGTCCGTTTCCACGTAGATGGAAGTTTGTGTTTATTCGCTGATTTGTGAGCTCTGTATTCCTCCATGGCTGTTCTAGTATTATGATTTTTTTCTATGTAACTATTATTATAACATTTCGATAGAAGAGCGTGATTATCTAGGAGGAAACCTCATATTTATATAATTAATTTATGAATTTCTTTTGTATTATTACTATTTTCCACTTTGTATTATAACTAATAACTATGTATTTGTTTTGTATGTATATAATAAATTATTAATTACATGAACCATTTTATGTTCATTGGTTTATTTTTCAATTATATAATTACAAGGTAGCTGAATAAATATTGTGATTAACTCCTTTTTGGTGTAATTCGCTTTGCATAGGTATGGACGTAAAATCATATTATATTTTAATTTTTGCCAACCCACGTGGCGTTGGCCCAGTGCCACAACTAGAGATAAAATGGATTGGGTGCAAGTCATATTTTGAGGCCCCCTATTTCTAACTCTTGTCTTAAAAAATTGCATACCACCAAAATCGCAATTAAGGATGGGGGGGGGGGATATTATTATTATATAGCATGCTAGCTTATTCATTAAAATATATAGTGTGATCCGTCCAAGTGTCTATACAGAAAATTTCGAAAATTATAAAGTTTTTTGAAAATTTTTTTTACATAATGTCATGTCTTTTCTAAACAACCTTTAAGAAAAATAATTACAGGTCATTATTATAATTTATCGCCATTATTTTTTGAGTTTTTATAGTTATGAAAGACATCATACATTTCATATTTCAAAGCAGAATATTTTCTTGATAACCTATTTGAATATATACAAATTGAGCGATGTGGGGACTAATAATGCGTATGGGGTATGTACCCCGGTTTCACTTAACATATTTTTATCTACTAAGGTATAAGTTATAAGTTATAACCAATAACCAACGAATGATATGTTAATGTTATAATTATTGCTTGAAAAAATAGGTATTATAGATATTTATTTGTATAGCTATGGCCTATGGTCCATTAACACGAAGTAGTAGAGAATTATACGCACTTTTAATGAGTATAATGAATAATAATGTACCTATAGGCTACAATCATACTAAATAGAAATAATTAATATTTTAGCCTCTTTATTTAATGACATAGTTAAATGGTTATGGACAACTTTTCATGATTATTTCATGAAATGGTTAAAGGACAACTTTTCATGAAAAAATTGATTTCTCGAAGTGGCCACTCTTTATTTTATTCATGCCTACTAATTATGTTATATCATATTGTAGTATATAAGTATTAACATTATTTAGATCCAGTTAGGTATTAAATTATTTATTACGATTAATTATTTTGCTATTTATGTTAAATATTAAAATTGAATAGTTCCTCTATTAAAATATCAGTGACCCACTGATTCCCGGATATCTGGTTCCTCGTCTAAAAACTGTCGAAGAGTCCACATATAGATAGGTACCTACCTGTTACTTCTAGGTACCTATCTAACCTAACCTGTTACTTCTAAGCCTTGCAGTTTATAATGCTTGGTGAAACATCAGCCTACAGTGCACAAAAAAGTCGTTTGGTATATGTAATATTATACGCACGAACGACCGTTCGTACTCTAATGCTGCATTACTTATTTTATGGCGCATACCCCACCAAAGTAACGAGACTTATGATATTGTCGCACCCAAGGCCATATTTAAGGGGGGCAACAGCGATATTTGCCAGGGTGGTAAATTTTTGATATACCTATTTAGGGGGGCACCGGTGTATATTATATAAATAACATTTTTTTTTGGTACGAATTTGATTACCTACTTGGACTTTTTGCATTGTATTACTATGATACAGCCATATTATGGCGTCACTTACTCATTTTTTCAATCAACTATTAATTTTTGTAATTTTTTTTATAGTTTTCAATTGTATGTTGTTATATACATTTTGACAATAATTAAAATAATGTGTCATGGTGTCATCATTATCTGTGTTTTTCAAAAAATGTTCATAAATAAAGAATTATGAGGAAACAATTAAAGGACAGATGTTTTATTTTTTTTTTTGGTGGGAGGGGGACTTACAAACATTGTTAACTCAGAGCGCAAAAGTATAAATACGGCCCTGGTCAAGTGTGATCGTGAGTGCTACATTATACACTTTTTATTTTGCTCGAGTTCTATCTGCGTTCTATTGCGGTGAAGTACAAACGATATTTTTTTAGGACATTATAATATAATATAATATTATATATATATATATATTTACTTGATACCTATATATTATAGAATATAGGAGTGGCCCGGCCGGCCCGCATTATCGCGGAATTCAAAATTTCGGTCGTGGCTGCTCTGTCGTCTTCCACGGAGGAAGGTCGTGTATAAATACCATAATATATATATAGCAAGACGTAGGTATATTAATATAATGTATAATAACATTCGAAACGCGAGAACACAATAGGTGTATTTTTCTGTTTTATCTGCAACTGCTGCGGATACGCGATCTATCATCGCCGCCGCTGATTTATAACGTTTCGCGAGGAGTGAAACAAAAAAAAAAAAAAACCAATCGCAACGACTATTCGAGACGAATAATTTATCGGCCTGCACACTCACACATACTCAACAATAATAATAATAAATAATAGTATGTATTTTGTGTTATATATTATATATATATGTCTATACGATAATAATAACACGATGGTATCGTGTACACGACGATAGCTATATTATAATAATAATATACATTAAACACGCGAGCATCGTATAATATTGTATATTATTATTATTATTATTTCTACAAACGGCGACAACGGTCGAATAATATATGGGTTGTACCTGCAGTTTTATTTCACAATATGCAAAATGTGCACAGCTTATAATATTATTACGTACCTGTTATAGGCGTAATACGTCATTGTAAAACCAACGAGTTCCCGGAGTGATAAGGTGTGAACAAAACATAAGTGATATCCCAACAAAAACACTCCGCCAAACTCCGTGCATGAAAAACGACAAGTATAAACAAATAATGGCTCTAAAAGTTGTGATATCATTAATTTGTATCCAAGTCTTTGAACTGTAGATATTATCGTGTATGTTATAAAAAAAGTCTACTAAATGATTGAACTTAGGGACTTGAGTTAAAAATTTAAAAATACTATAGTACATAATAATTATTGTAGTGTACTATCATAGGTTTTTTTCTTATGAAAATGATGTTTTAAATAACATGAATTGTTTGAGTTTTATATTCAAAATAACTTAATTTCAATTTAATACTTAATTTACTTATATGCCAATATGCTATATACTAGTATATGTTTCAATGCTTATTTATTAGGTACTTATTTTAAATCTTAAAAAAGTATTTTAAATTTATGTTAAATATTTTCTGAATGGATGTGAACATTACATTATTATGTATATATTAACTGTTAAGTAAAAACATTTTAAATTTGGTAATTTATTCAGTAAAATTAAAAAATAAAATAAAATTGAAGTATGGTAAAAGATATAATTATTTAATAACTTTTTTTCTGAAGGATATATTCTGTTATTATTTATTATTAATAATAAATAAAAAAAAAACACAATATTCACATGGATTTTACACTGTTTTAAACACATGTTTTATTCGTTTTAAACAATGGACAAAACGTTTAAAACAAATGTTATAAGACAAGTTGTTTAAAACTTAACAACCTTGGTACCTACCTATACCTAGTGTATTTAGTATTATAAAGTATTTTAAATCTAAATTGAATTGTTTATCAGACTACTTTATCATAAATGTTAACAACTACCTATAGTTCAAAGACTTAAAAGCTTTAAAATGATATCACAACTTTTACGGTCGTTATTTTTTTTATACTTAAAGTTTATTTTTTACACGGTTTGGTGGAGTGCTTTTGTTGTATAATACTATACGTGCGCATCGTATAATAGTATATTATATTATAATATCGCATACAAACGGCGACAGTCGAATAATACATAATTTTTATAAATAAAAAATATGCACAGCTTATGATATTATTTCGTACCTATAGGTACCTAGGTGTGCCTATATGTGTGTCATCATCATCATTTATCGTACGTGATGCATTACCATTGTTATTGTTATTATTTATTGCCCGCCCGTCGCCGGCGCCGCCGTCCGTCTATAATATATAATAATATCATACAATGTATCTCTCACGACGGAATGACCATATAATATTTTACGGTGTCGTCGTTCGCCGCAAATATTATACATAAGCGTTCATTTGCGACAGCTCCCGCGGGGCTCAGAAATGAAAAATGAGCACATTTCTCTCGTCGTCCTAATCGAACCCCGCGAGTAGCTATATGTTATAACTTATAGCACACAACTAATACCTATAATAATATAATATATTATTGTATTTATTATTATTTGTAACGCACGTATACCTATACGAACAATGACACGCAGAAAAGGCCATCGTGTGTATAGCAATCGGTCTTGTTGAGGTTTACAAGACAATATTATATACAAGGTGATTTTTCAAGCACACTCGCCCCCATTTTTCTCTTTCATATAGTACCCTTATTTATTCAAATTCAATAGTACGGCTAAGCCCATATTTTCAAATTCCTAATATTTTTTTACTACTTAAGAAGTGTCCTGCGGCGATACAAACTTATGTTTTTAAATGAGACGCCACCTTCCCTTTTTACTGAAAATTATTTAGTGGATAATTTTTTTGAAAATATTGATGTACCAGCTAATTCCAAATTCATAAAAAAAAGTAGTTTCTTAGTTATTAAAATGTTTGTTTACTAAGGATAACAATAGTCCTTAAAAATTGCTTTACAAAAATATAAAATAGACGTATTATTGGATACTTGGGTCATTTTCACAAATTATTAATGTAGATATCGATTTACTCATCAATAGTAGGTATCTATAATTACTAACATTTTTCAAATCACCTAACTATCTACTTAACCCATTAACGCATAAACATATAATTCTTAGTACACTAAGTCGTATAACTAAAAACTGCTCGTTCGAATTTTGATTTAGATATATAGGTACATTAAAATTCTCAACAAAAAACATGTCTGCTGAATAATTAAAAATGAAAAGGGGGGGGGGAATAAAAGTTTTTTATTCTCATAGGGTTATTCTTAAGCGGCACTAACAATCAAAATTTAAATGTAAGCGTCATTTAAATATAACAATAAAGTGAGCTCACAGAGCTCTATGGGTAATTATATTATATTATACTGCAGTGTACCCTGTTTTCGAGGACATACGGTATATAGGTACTCGTTTCTGCACACTTTCCAACACTGTTTAAACATCATGGTCCACAAAAGACGATGACCATCAGGCCGCCGATAGATAGATATACATATTTATTGTATAATAAATAATAATAGATGGTATAACAACTGCGTCTTGTAATCTTGTTTCAAATAAAAAAAATAATAACGATCACGGCGTCGAGCCGAGATAACTGCAAAAACAGTGTTCGATCGACACGAGTCAATATTGTGTGTATTGAATGGTATATAATATAATATATAATATACTTATATATATATATATATATATACACTTACATTTATAGTACTCAACTAACCTACCAACCTGCGACCTGCCCAAACGGGAAAAGAATGAACGTGAAAGAAAAGTATCTCGCCGTCCATTATAAGTACATTTTTGCCGAGTAATAATAACATTAAATCACGTTATACGCGCGCGCCATCAAACCAACTGTTACTTTCGAGATTTTTGTTTTCCGAGACACCATGATATGTCTGTAGTACTATTAATACATATGTATTGTATATATTATGACTATAATATAGGTACACCTTTGTGTTATATTTCGTACAACAGCTATCATATGTAACGCGGATAATATAAATAATTATTTCCACAACCCGCGGCGCATAATATTATATCTTATGACCATTTAAGTTTATCGATGTTCAAAATGTACAATATATTTTAACATATTTAACATTGTGTAATCTACATGTCAGTGTCGTTATAATATTTGTCAATACCTACATAATTTCTTGTCGCAATAAAAAAATATCTGTACTCTTTTTATATTATACTGATACATATTAATTAGGTGGCTAGGTACAATTTTCAATACCTACGTTATAATTCGTATGCTATATAGTTCAACGTCAATATTATTATTTATTTCCTATTTTATAACTTTAAAAAGTAACAAAAAATTTGTTGGAAATTTAACAGTTTTTCAATATTTACACGTTCTTTTTGTAATCTTTTTAAGTTTTTCCGAATAAATAATTGTATAAATATTTAGTTGACTGCACTTATAATAGCTATATAAATTATTTTAAATAAAAGTGTCATAGTTTCTTTAAAAAAAAAGTTAAATTGTTCACATCAATTTAAAAAAACTTTTTGGAGAATTATTGACTTATAAATATAATTTATTACAAATAAATGGTGAGCAGTGTTTAAATGAATAAAGATTATGCTTTATGTATTAATCGGTTATAAAAATCACAAGCCGCTTTTTTGCACTGTAAAAATACAATTATTGATTGAACCTGAATCCAGTAAATTAAATAAAGACATTTTAATAACCTAATCTAGTCATCGAATGAGATGATTGTGTACCTACGTGGTATCTGATAATGTCGTATTATGGCCATTCTATAAAAATAAGAAAAACCAGTTTTTTAACTTTTGTCAGATTTTTTCATGTGTAATTAATTTTACATGGAGATTGATTATTTAAAATTCCCTTATTTATAATAGTAATTTGCATTATTTTATTTTACAAATTTAGTTTAAGTTTTTTTTATTCAAAGCTGCACAGCTTGACTTTATATATGCAGTATAAAATGACAGAGGTTTAATATAACTTAGTGGCCGATAAACTAATAATGTATTATAATACAGAAGATAAATTGTATAAAATGATTAAAATGCCTGAATGCTCTATATAAACGTGAAATATTGACTAAAAATTAAATTACTTAATGATATTAATACAACATGTAGGATAAATAACTAAGACCAAATAGTTGTAGAGAAAATGTAAGACTATAATACTTTCTGTCAACTTTACATAGGGAGCGAACGGCCAAACATCTTACACGACAACGTCCGGTTAATAACTGACTTTATTCTGGAAATCAGGGTGTTACCTGCGATGACCTTTCTTAAGGCTACCCAACTCAGGGCAACCCTCAATAACAATTACAGTAAATGTTTTAATCTTAACTCAATTTATAACATAATATCTGTTTTCATTAAGATATTATACAAATATTTTGTTTACCTTATGTTATATAGACTATGGAATAATTAAATTATTCAATTATTGTTTGAAAATTAATCAAATCTTATTGTATAACATCTTTATTGTTCATTGTTAAAATGTAAAATTGTAGAGGTTTTAGAGTTTAATGATTGCTATATTATATACAGGTAATACACTATTATACAAATAAGTAATCAGTGTATGAAAAACATGATTATAGGTGAGACTCAAAAGCCCGTTCAATTCAAATGCCTAGTTAAGCATAAGCAGTTATTGAGTTGTATATTGTATACCTACTGTATACCACATGCAGCACATGCAACTTTATCTCGCCCACGAACAGGAAATACGTTCTTTAAATTGTTTTCTTTTAAAAGTGAATCAAAAAAGGTTTTCATCAATTTTAGTTTGATTTTGACTTTACTTTTTTTGTATAAACGTGTAAGCACATCATTCAATTTTGACGGGTGAAACCTTTCTAAGGTCCTAATGTGGCCCACCGAAAATATTGATTGGTGTTCGGGCAGTACATCTACTAATCTATAGATTATAATACACTATCATGATATTTGCTGACACCACGATTGTAAATATCGCGTTATAGTCATCACCGGCTTAATAAGCAATGATGAGGTCGGAAATTAGATGTAATGCCTATATCTAGTGTATAATAATATATATAATATATTACATTATGTACTATAAAGATAATGTATTTTGTACCATATGAGATTCGTAAATTACGGCTATGTAGGTATTAATAATAAAATAAGTATATTATATTTTTAAGCTTTTTCCAAAAAATATTGTTTCATACAATTTCATAAAAAAACCTTGTGGATCTTAGTACCATGCCCCCCCACCGTAATCACGTATATATCTAATTGTTATAATGTAGTCATGATGTTCATTATAATTATTGTTCAATTTTTCAGTTATAACTCTACTTACAAAATTCTATACCTAGTTTACCTTTTTATATAACTAATAATTAGTTGTAATTGTTTTAAGATAAAAAATTTATATTAAGCAATATTCAAAAAAAAGTTCATTGCAGTGTTTGGAAAGTTCAATGCGGCAGTAAAATATGTGCAAACATTGATTTTAATTATTTTATTATAAAAATCGTTTTCAACTTTCTTCATCAGTGGAATACTACAACGTAAACACTCGCATCACGGATGAGAGGAGACGGCTACACTGACAATAGCATCTTCAATGCGGCTATCTAGTAATCTGTGGATTTAAAGACATCGATATAATATTATATTGTGTTTATCGTTCTGTGTATACCTACGTCATACGACGGACGGCATTAGCCTACAAACGTGAAAAGGTGATACTCCCCAAACATGTGTCAGTATCATACTGGAAATAGGCGTGCAGTGGAAATATAAAACACAAAACTTACTTTATCATCAATAATATATTACGTGTTTGAAAAAAATTATTACGTATGAAAAAAATTAATTCATCTATTTCCATCAGCCGAGGTACATTAAATAATGTGTAAAATAATAAATTATGACAGTTAAATTGAACATTCCCATACTTCGGAGTCAGCATTCACCGCTGCATTTTAATTTTGAAATCTGCAGGTTTAATTAAAATATTAAGTATTCTATTCGTTAATTATTTTATATTTGTTTGATTTTTATTTTTTTTTTGCAGTTTATTATTAATAATTCGACATGTTTAAGAATTTAATAATCAAGTTTAATACGAAAATTCAAGAAATCGTAAAATCGAGACATTAGTCGAAACTCGAATTAAATATATTCCTCCTTGTTTTCGTTTCAATTTTAACGAATAAATAAATAATGACAGTACCTAAAGAGAATCATTGTAGGTACAGCTTTTAAATTTTAGTTTCTTAGCGTTGCACGTGCTCTCCATAAATTATAATATTATATAACTATAGCTGAATTCCCCGGCGTTGCCTGGAAAAAAATTCTGATTGTTCAACTCCTTTTGGGTGTAACACGCTGTGAACGCAATGTCTATTTTTAAGTGTAAATTTTATTATATTTTAATTTTCGACCGGCGTTGTCACTTGTCTGTGAAATTCGCAACAGTATATTATCAGGTCTGCAATCTACCTGCCACCTGCGGTTGGCTTTGACCCCGTGTGGTTTGTACGTAAGTGTATAATTTAACTTTAAAGTATCAAAGTTATACCAAGTTTGTCGTTTTTACTTAATTCAACCTACGGCGGATTAATACAATCAATTGATACAAAACCCTAACCTAACCTAACCATACTAAAATCCGATGAATTAAAAAAAAACCTAACATTCGTATGTATAGATAAAGAAGAAAAATAAAAAATAAGAAAAAAAATGTAAAAACAATGCAAAAAATTGGTCCACCGAAATCGTGATTCAAACTTGAGACTTTGTTTACTAAAATGCATACAATTACAAGTGCCACTGCTCAAACAGGCTTATCGCCTATATAATAATTATTATTTGTATTAAAACCAATAGCATCCATTTACAAACAAAAATGTCCATAGTAAATCTCATAATCCCTGTTTGAGCACATCACCGGGTTGGAATTTACCCTTTTTAAATTGGCCAAATCTTCTTCCCAGAGGTCTAATCTGTCTATGTACAAAATTTCATCACAATCGGTCTAGCCGTTTTGGAATTAATAAAGGACACATACACACAAAGGTTCATTTTTATATGTACAGATGGCCAATTATCACACATCGCCAGCTACCGTCTCCAAAACTACTTTGGTCAACTTCCTGTATATTTATACCAACTAAGTGACATTCCGATCACGAGGTGACAGGTCTTCCTTCATATTGCCTTAATAATAGAGAAGTCAACGACTTCCTCCAACATAGGATTATGAGTTTTATGTAAAAAAGTAATTTGTCGAATTTTGAGAACCATTTGGCATTAATCTAGACGTCATCACTACAAAGTACAAAGTGGCTATCATTTACCAGAACGATTTTGAAAAGAAAATTTAAAAACAATTTAAACGCAACGCAACCAATATGCAAGTACTAATAATATACTCTACAATAAACCTAAGCTCCTAGGTCATCCAAATTATTGATATATTTCATATTAATTGCATGGTAGGTACTAATGTAGATTTGAAAATGAGATAATTAACACGTAAGTGTATAGGGCGAAGTTGAAAATCTGATAATATATTCTGTGCTTAGGCGTTTTTTAAATAAAATAGCTTACTGTTACAACATTATGTAATCTAATTAAACTTTTTATAATTTGTATAACTTGTATAATTCTAAATGCATTAACTCTATTCTTCTAACCTACGAGGTGTAAATAAATAATATTATTAAATAAATTACAATAAAATCGATATATTTCATAGAACCTATAAAATATATTATTATTTAATATTTTAACAGTTCATATTATAATATACGAGACACAATTTCTTAAGATACTTTATATTGTATTAAGGAAGTTCGTAATAGTTCGTATAGGTAAGTATATTTATATTTTATTCCCATTATAACTTGTTACAAAGAGACGTGTCTAATCATTAATTTTACTCGTCACCCAATCTTCACCTAAATAACTCTATAGCAATAGATTATGACGAGAATATAATTATAGAATTATAGCGCTAACGACGTAGGTACCTACTGATGAGCCACATTCCAAAGCCAAATCGTAGGTACATCGCAATATGAGACTGCTTTTAGTTATTCAACGAACCCTTCGTTATATCATATTTTATACAGGGAAAACATTATAAGAATGATTTTATTTATCAATATTTATATAAGTGCTGATTAATTTCTAAACCAATCACATAACGTTTAATCGTCACTCAACGATTCGTATCAAATTTAAGAGGATTTACAACATATTTTTTTCAACGTCATTTTTTATAGCTCGAGCCTTGATTTTAAAACCCGTAGAAACATTATGGTTTTATATCCGTTTGATATGCTCTAATGGGTTTTTCGTGTCGAATAGGAAAAAAAAGTAAAACGATATTTAAAATGGTACATTAAAAACCCGAACACTATCTTCCATAGACCACTATTTTGTGTGGGCCACAAAAAAAAAAGGAGTGCGTGTATCATACTTTTATAATATCGAATTAGAAACAACAAAATATATTATCGTACTTCGATAGACGTAGTGGACTTATTAAAAAAAAAAAATATAATGATTTTGGGTTGTGTTCCCTGCAGTGTATACTATATAGTATCGATGAAATATTATATTGGTCAGTCATGCAATAAATATCTAAACTTCAATAGTTCAATAATTGATTTTAGCCATACCAATAATATAATATGAATATGTTATTATATTTAGTAATAATTATTAATCAATTTATGTTATAACAATAATTATATAATGATGTTCTAAACATGCAGCCCAAAATATAAAAATATAATACGTTCAACTGTAATAATAAATCCTCTTTTTAATATTGTAATTAATATTGTTTTTATATACCTATCTCAGTGTAATAAACTAACAACAGTTGAGTGGATAATATTAAGTTGATATTCTTCCCATTAAAATATGTAATCCCTGTGGCCTGTTCTCTTTGCGCATGACATGGATCTCCATTAACTATTTTTAAACATTTTATTATGTCACATTTGGGATTGCATGCGTAATCAACGCACACAATTTAAACATTTTTAGATTCTGAGCGGAGCGATGAATGTATTGGTTTTACAATGATGTATGTTTTTATATTTTTATTTATATTTTTATTTATATTTTTGTGTCTGTCATCACGTTTTGGGACAGTAAAAGTGCTTCGATTTTCTTCAATAGTACCTTTTCTGATAGGAAAGTGAATCTAGTTGGTACTTTGGGGGGGTCAAAAGTAAACATTTTCCAGTAGTTTTCACAAGCGCCGGGAAAAACAACATAAAAATTAAGGAAAAACGGGAATTTTTACGCAAAATCGATTTTCCAAAAAATCGAATTTGGTTATTGGTGTAACTTTAAAACAAATGACCGTAGATACATAAAATTTTCACTGGTTGTTTATATTTGCATTTTCTATACACGATAACATTTTCAAAATATTTTGATTTATTTTGAACTGTTTAGGGACATTTTCATTTTTCATTTTATTTTAGTTTTTTTTCTAGAAATATCAATAAAATTTTATTTGTTGGTTGCGAAAGCTTGAAAATTTAATAGAAGGCTCCTAATATGTTGTTTCAAAGGCAGATGAAAAATATTAAAAATCCTTAGTCACAATTTTTTTTTATAAGCATTTAAAGTTCAAAAATTGACAAAATATGGAAAAATCACGAAAATTAGCAAATTATTTTGAGTTAAGAATTCGTAAAAATTTTTCTTTTTAAATCTAAGATTTGAAAATGAAACACAAGATTCCTTATAAGATTATCTACCTTTATCAATAAAAAAATCTCTACCGGACAGTCAAATTAAATTTTTATGAGCGTTTGAAATTCAAATTTTTACAACATTGGATTTTCACTCGATTTCTCATGTAGCGATTTCCTTATTTTGTTGTAATTCAAAAACGAATAACTGTAGATACATGAAAATTTCACTGAATGTTTATATTAGCATTTCCTATACACCATACAATTTTGAAAATATTTTGACTCTTTTTGAGCTGTTAATGGACATTTTCAGTTTTCAATTTTTTAGTTTTTTTTTCTATAAATATCAATAAAGTTTTATCTGTTGGGCCAAAAAGTGTAAAAATTTAATACAAGGCTCCTGATATATTGTTACAATATCAGTTGAAAAATATTAAAAATACATAGGCACGATTTTATTTTATAAGCATTTAAAGTTGGAATTTTGACAAAATTTATCAAAATCTCAAAAATTATCAATCGTTGGAATTAAAAAATTATAAAATGTTCAGTTTTTATAACTAAGAGTTGAAAATTTAAAACAAAGATTCTCTTAAATAATTCATACTGTAACCAAAAAATCTAAAAAATATATAAACACACTTATTTTTTACAGACATTTTAATTTCAAATTTAGACAAAATTTCATATTTAAACCAAGAATTACGATTTTAGTTATTTTGTTGTGATTGAATAATATTATTCGTGGGTACTTGAAACTTCTAAAGTGTACTATTATATATCTATGACAGTATCACGGTTTTTGTTGATGTATAACGCGTTATAACTGTTATAAGTATCTAATGGATATTGTGATATGATTAATTTGGAATTTATTATAGGTCAATTTTTTGTTTAATACCATAGATATGTATATAATATGTCTTATACATAGACTGACATACCGTCACCGCTCAGAATCGTTTTTCTTATACAATGATATTATATCATTGAATTCAAATTTAATACCATCCATTATACAGTGACCCACTTGTAACCTACTGTACAGCAGAGCGACACCCACTTGCCCACCTTTTTTTTTTTAATTTTATATTTTATATTTATTCAGTTTCTGTGTCACGTCTGACTATATACGAGGGATAATATCAGTACTGCTCGGATCTTCCCGATCACTTCAATACACAAAGGGGGTCAAGTTAATGAAAATAATTAACTCTAGTTAAGTTAAGGCAAGAGAACACAAGATCAATAAGTTAAAAGTTAACAGTTAACAAATTATAAATTTAACTCGATAAGTTAAAAGTTAATAAAGAAAAAAATTTAACTGAACTCTGTTTAAAAAAAGTAAATCTATTTTTTTTTTATTGGGTAGTATGTAAATCGCATAAAGAGTGAATGTGTCTTTCTAGTTTTTTAATTTATAAATTATAAAAAACAATTTTATTGAACTTTTATCGTTATGTACACTGTATACCTATTATTTTACTTTTAGTTTACTATTATTTACTAATTTAAATTATACTCATCTCAAATTGGTAATTTAACGAATATATTTTTTTATATCGTACAGCAATTTAATGTCATAATACGTGAAGATGAGTACATGACCTTTATATATAGTACAAGTTTTATAACATTAACATAACAATTGTCAATTTGTAATTTAAAATTATTAATTTTATTAAAAACATTTATATTTGCAACTCGGCACTAGCATAATATATAATTTACAACTTAATAAAATATATTAATATACACAAAATTATGTTACCAGGAAAAAGAACAGAAATGTTTGTGTTTTTCTATTGGATTATTTTTATTTTATACTGATATAGTAATATTAACATATAAACGAAAAATTTCAAAATGTTTTTAACTTGATGAATTTTTTTATAATCAATTGAGAAAAGTTATTTCAACTAAAAATTAACTTTTTAACTTAACTTTAACTTTTTAACTAGTTAATGCCCACCTTTGACAATACATATTATTATATAGTTATAACGAGTGCAATGTGTACAAGGTGTTATCCTTAGTAACCCCCCCCCCCCCCCAAACAGTTAGCAGACTATACCTACTATCGCCTCATTTTCAAAGCCATCTAAAGCCATTAAGTGAGACTTACCCGAATATTCACGATTACCAATTACCAAAGGCTGATACCGAATTGGTCCCCGAGCCCCAACCTCACATTCCGAATTGGCCCCCCGTTTGAAAAAGGTATTTTATTAAGGTAAGCCGATGTGGTATCCGTTTAATTAATACGCACATTTTACTTCTCAATTTTCCCGACTTAGTACTGGACGGGTTGAAAAATGTGGGTTACCGATGGTTGGAGTGGAAGTCAACTTAAGTGTACAAAATACGAGTAATACAATTTAAAACCGTTGCGCTGAAATAGGTTAGATTAAACGAACGTTGTGAATTTGAAACAAACTTTCTCAAAATATTCTATTCGTGTAAGTTTCACCCATTAATGTTCTCTGCAGTCGTTCATAATTTGGTAAAACGCCAATATAAGAATTTATTGCCATTTTATTCTAGGTATAAGCTATAATATAGTGTAGGTACATTTATATTTTTTACTGGCTATCCAATTTGTACCGATCGTACATACGTATGATTTCATATTGCAAAAGAATGCTTAAAAATGAAAATTGTAACCATTATTTTACCTGAAGACGTCCTGAACACAAAGGGCCGGAACCGATTCGCCTACTACTGGCTTTAGACCCCTCCCAAAAATGTGTTCCACCTACGGCCTCGTTTGCGAATATTATAACTATTAGGTAATTAATATTAATAATGTGAACGAGAGGAGATTTATAGTGTTTGAAATCTGCAGCTTTATATTATATAATATATATATATACAAACTGGCTGCTGTATTTAAGAAAACGATCTTCTCTGAACCAAAAAATGCTGCGGAGAACCGCGTATGTAGTAACAACAACAACAACAACTATAATATATATTATAACAATTGCGGGCACAGTGAAATGACGCGTCGAGACACCCTGTATATAATATACAATAATATAATAATATCCGTTTCTAAAAACTATGCAAGCCCCGCGGGGGCCGAGCTGCATCCCCGACGCCGTCTCCCGGTATAAAGGAGGAGAGGAAAAAGAAAAAACCCGTTCTGCCCGCCGGACGTCGGTCGCGTCGCTGCTGTGCGTCGCCGTTGATTTAAATGAGTCCGCCGCCGTCTCCGCGGATGATGATCCGAATATTGGACTCCCCTTATCGAAAATTCCCGTTCCGCGCGGGTTGATGATTATAATAATAATAATAATAATAATCCCCATACCCTATGGTAGATGGAGTGAAGCAGGACTCGCAACAGCGGAGAAGGAGGGGAAACCGAAGTTTCCGATCCGCGGCCATGTAATATCATAATAGAATAATAACGATAATAGTATTATTATTATACTTACCTACTATTATGTCGAAATAATAGTACCTACATAGGTATATAGTCGCTACGGAGGCTGCTGAGGTGCGCAGTCATCGTCGTCACACAATATAATAATATAATAATATTATTTTAATCTCACCGCACATCGCTTCCAGAATTACGCACACCCCGGGTTTATTATTATTATTATTATTATTACTACCATTATAATATTATTATGTTCCGGATATGCGATGCCGACTTGGGAGGTCCGACAGCGCTCCACTGCTGCTGCTGCAGTGTATGCATTTGTCAGTCGTCCTTCCGAAAAAAATAAACACAAAATACTATACGTGTACAAAAAAAATTCGTCGGACGTAATACGCGCAATATACCTATATAATGCCCGTATATTATCATTTATAACTAAATGTGTGTGTGTGTGTGTGTGTGCACTGCTGTTACCGTATTATTCCGAGTCTAATAGATGAATTACCGCTGATTTCCGCTGCTGCAGTGAGGTCCGACCACGGAATGTCTTGATTGCGTCCATTGAAATTGAAATTTTGGTGGTGTGGTTTTTTTATTCATTTTTTTTTTCACTTTTCATAATAATATCCTATTATTATCATTACCGTGATTTATAGTGTGGTCATTCGAAACCACCCTGCAAGCCGCGACGTTTTTTTCTCTCTATATTATAATGGTTTTCGTCGACTGTGATTATATCGAATCAAAAAAATACAATAATATGTACCTACTCGTAATATTCCATCATTGCGAGAAATTTGAACTCCGTTCATAGTAATTGATGTACATCACCAAGTGTTTATTTCTCGAATATTTTTGTTGCTGAGCACTTCGATTTTTGTCAATTTCCGAATTCGTACAATGTACTATGTCATAGGAATAATCCAAAAATTGCATGCTTGCTACTCAATCATTTGTTTCCGTATAAAAATGTATTGCAAACACGCTTATTTCAGACACAAAAAAAAGCTCACATCAATCCATTAACATGTTCATCGATATACGCTCAGACTATCAAAAAACTAACTAATTTTTATAAAAAAAAAATAACAGTGAATAAACCAATAATTAATAATTAGTATAGATAATATAGTAGGCATATAGCATAAATTGGTTAAATTATGAATAATCCATCTAAAATATAAATATATTTATGATCTATACGGCGAAATGATATCTACTAAAAATGATTAATTTAATTTAAAATGTTTTAACAATTTTATGTACCTAGGTAAACTATAGTTATATATAATAGTTACATTAACTGTGACTTAAAAATTAGAAAATAAAGAAACATATAATCAATCTAAAAATACGTAGGTTGTATAAGATAATAATAATGCGATTTAACAACATCTTTAATAATATTATATTATGTTCAGAAATACCATCCGCTAAAATAAATTATTTATGCAAATAGTGGAAACTCCGAAATCAATCCTTATGACTTTATATGTTCGATACAGTCTATACGACGTGGTAAAATTATCGTAGGACTATCGCTTTATTATTTTATAATGTAAGAAATACATATTTTCTTGAATCAAACACTGACATATTATTCTATATATTAAATTGGCTTTGTAGATTTTACTCGTATGTTATTTTGAGTTCATGTTTATCTTTGTGATGCCGACAAAATGAAACCATTAACCGTTTCATCTTGACAGCTCGTATGGTAGCTGCATTGAGTAGTTATAAACGTGTATTTTACATTCTGAAGAAATACCCGGAACGTGTTTATCGGAATTAACTTATCTCTACCATTTTCCACAGCTGTCTTTCGAGCGAAATATTGCTGCGCCTTGGCACACTGTAATATTATAATAATATAGGCATATATAAATATATTATATCCCGATACATGCATAAATAATTATTGAAATCTGCATTTTAAATTAATATGTACAGCGGTATATTCGACTTAAAAAACAAACAGTTTTTTTATTCAAGTCTGTTCTCCGGATATATACCTAATATTAATAGTGCTCGACTTGGCCAAATTAAAGTACCAGGGGGACTGATTACTTTTTTTAAAAAAAACAGCGTCCCATCACTTGTTATACACATTACTGGGCCCTATGCCCCCATATCACCTTTTTAAATTATATAAACAATAATAAATTAAAAAAAAAAAAACACAAGTTTATATAACTGGTACCTACCTAATATAAATATATTATAGTTATACATAATAACAGTCTCAATAGGATAATAAAAGTAACTAAATAAAAAACTTCAGTTTTTAACTATTTAAATAGTTTCATAAATTATTAGTGTATTAATTTTATATATATAAACTTATAATTATAAGTGGTACCTCGCGCATTTTCATAAAAATGCAGAACGACGAAGCGTCAAATGCGTTACCCTTAAAAACAATAGTAGGGATACTCTAAAATGTATGAAAATTGCAGGTACTTGTAGATCTATTCAATTGTATTTGTTTTTTGATAAATGTCTTCAATCATATTCAATAGCCAATAGGAGAATGTCAGCGCACTATTTATTTTCTCTCTCCAACCCAAGTGCAACATACCAAATTTAAGTTTAGCAGAACCAACACTGCGTTATTATTTTTAATATTATAAAGTGAGTTCACCTATTACCAAACCATAAGTTAAGAACATTACCAGTGTGGCCGTGGCCGTACGTTGGCTATCTTATAATATTTTAATTTGTATTATAAGTATTATATGAGATTGTAAATTATTATAATTTAAAAATGCTTATAAAGTGTATAAAAAATAAAATATCGTAAAAAATACATAGTATACACGTAATGTTCTTAGCTTAAACTTTGATAATAGGTGAGTTCCCTCTAATATTAAAAGTAACAACACAAGGCCGTTCTGCTCTAAACATACGTTTGATATGTCGATACTGGTTCAACTCTTATAGTTATGAATTATAATATATAGTAACCTAATAAATAATAATATATAAAGAACTAAAAAAAGAAAAGTAAATATTATTTTTGGTAACAATTATATTTATTATCGACCTTGGTTTACCTATATGAATAAGATAGTTAAAAAACTAAACACTAGCGATACTAAACGTACTATAGTTCAAGTCATTGATGTACTTTATCATATATTATGCAGTATGGTAATCTATGTGATGTCTCTATTGAGTACGTTCGTTTAATAGAGTCTCAGCTGTACATTTTTTTTTATTTCCAAGCAATGAATGAATTGCGAAAGAGATCTTATTAGGATAATCTTACCTGTTTCAAAATCCGGATTATGTATACCTACTTCATTCGATTAATATTCGATTGGATTAAAATTAATGTCCTAATTTGAATAATAAATCAAGCGACTGTTAAAAATTGTATATTATTTTGCTTTATCTCGAACGCATAGTAGTGATTTATTTGCAAAATTCTCCATACAAAATCACATTAACATAATCAATCACGAATCAATATTATTAATTGCTGCTATTGGCATAACTAATTACTTCGAATTATAATAATAATATTATTATAATGGTCAAATAAGAACGAGAAATAAACAGAAAAATACGTAAGTTTATATTCTTTTTTTATGAGGTACTCAAATTTATACTTATTCCACAGGTTACATACTTTATAGTGTTTAATAAATAACAATGCTAATAATCAACATTTCTTGTATCATTATTAAAATTCCATAATAACATATTACACTTACATTGCTACATTAATATTTAATTATGTCATCAATATTCCAATAGTTGAACCTTGGTTAACTTTAAAATATGTGTTTAAACAATTAAAAATCAATTACATAAAATTATAACCCTATTCAAATTCCTTTTTGATAATATCTATACTAAGGAAACTTATATTATCAAAAAAAAATCACTAATTACGACATATTTTATATAGGTACAATTTATAATAATATAATATCATAAGTATACCTAAGTATAATAACTGCAGGAATATTTTATTAAATTTCAATGAACGATAAAATAATATTACAAGCATAATACATTATATTATTTATATATTTATAATTTATACTAGAAAATTATATCATACATTTTTATCCGCGAATGTAAATGTAAAATTTTTTTTATTACAATTCTTTATATTAAATTGCACTCTTGTAAGAATTGTCGAGAAACTATTTCGTCAAGGATTGACAATATTGACAACAATGACAACTATTGTCAAGAAACTATTGATACGTGTATATGGTTTAAATTTTTAAATACTTATACAGTATATAGGTAAGTAATTATTATTTATTAAGTTGACCTGTATAACATTACGTTGTTCAAGCTTTATTCGACTTTCATATTATGCCTCTCAATAAATGTGCAAATTATATAATATTATAATATTTATAAATGTGTCTTGCGTGTGTCATGCACAAGCAATAAAAAAAAAAATTAATCCCACGCAAGTGAATCGCAATCATTCGATCGTAATAATATAATACTAATATAGGTACAATCTTTTTTAATATTGTTATTACTATACCATGCAGTTACCATGCAGTTACCATGCAGTTCTCGTCGTAAAAAAATGGTACTTTTTCTCCTGTGGTGTACTTGCATTATAATAAACTCTTATACTGACTCAGGTATGAGAAGTTATAACTTATATTCTTATGGTTGACGTTTAGGTATAAACACTATACTCGATGTTGTATATTAGTATATTATTACTTGCGTTAGTAATAAATAATAGGTAATAGATTTATTATAATTTGTATGCGTGGGAGATATTTGCAACGATTTGAATTTCTTAGAGAACAAAAATATATTTTATAGATTGCATATGCTCCAAATTTTAATTTTACCGTTTCCAACCCAAGAACCTTACGAGCAACGGTTAATTGAAGCACTTCCATTGAGACAGCCGAGACCGGCCTTGGGCTACAACGCCACTCATCGGCTGCGGTCGCCGGTCACCGGTACGGATTAAAATCTGAAATGTTCAATTTACCTTCCGTGTACAGGATGTAAACAGGACTATTTAACAATAATGTAATATAATTTGTAATGGACATATTTTATCAGTCCTCACTCCTAGTATTACCTTTCATAGTCCTTTTAAGCTCTATATCAGGGGTCAAAAATTCATGTTTTTGAAGGGCCACATTTCTGAAATCTTGAAATAGTACGAGGGTCATCAAAATCTCAGACGTTGGTTCAAACCAATGAACAAAAATGATAAATTACAACCACTGGAACGTATAATAATAACGGTTTTTACATTTTTTTTTCTTGTCTACAGGCCCGATAAAATATGTCTGCAGGCTGTCATTTGGTGACCTATTCCTTATATAAACTGTATTATTATGACGCATTGATGCGATGTGAAATACCACGTTCTGGTAACTACCATCATAATATTATTATGATCGGGCATATAATTTAAAATACATTTTTTTCACCAACTGGTCAGATTTTGAGCTCTATTTGCGACGATTTGAATTTCTTAAACATATCATAAAATATATAGATACAACAAATTATAATTTTAATAATAATGGCCCTGGGCTGCAACGCCACTAGCCGGCTTCGGTCACCGATACGGCTTAAAATCTGAAATGTTCAATTTACCTTCTGTATACAGGGTGTAAACAGGACTATTTAACAATAATTTAATCAAATCTGTAATGGACATATTTTGTTAGTCCTGTTACACCCTGTGTAATATTATGATGCGCTGTGAAATTCCACTTATATTCCAGGTATAAGCGTTAACTTATACGTTACCATGTCATATATTATTATAATTATGGTGGAGCTTATATTATTTTAAATACACATTTTGTTCATCAATGGATTGGATCGCATGCACTATTTGTGACGATTTGAATTTCTTATATTATCATAAAATATAATATAGATTCCATATATGCACCAAATTTTAATTTTACCGTTTTTAACCCAGGTAAGCACTTATGGCGAGCAACGGGTAATTGCTGCTGCACCCCCATAGAGACAGCCGATGAGACTGACTCTGGGTTGCAACTTCCGACTGCGGTCATTTCAGGAATGATTTGAAATCTGAAAAATGCATATATAATTAGTTTCTTTATATACAGAATGTAAACTGGGACTATTTAACAACGATGTAATAACCTCTGTTGGTCCAACTGTTACACCCTACGTAATAGCATGATGCGCTGTGAAATTCCACTTATATTCCAAGTATAAGCGGTAACTAACACGTTACCATGTCATATTATTATAATTATGGTGGAGCGTATTTTAAAAACACAATTTTGTTCACCGATGGATCGGATCGAGCGCCCGCGTTTATAATAATATTGTTATGCGCCCAATAATATTGGTAATAATAATAAAAATAATAATGACTTCATCGCGTGGCGGCGGCGGGAAACGTACACGTGTGTGCGGTGGTATGATAAATATATGTATATATACCTACATATTATTACCTGTTGGTATAATCGAGTGGTTGGGGGATGTGCCCCATACGACGGCTAGCCGAGCGGGATAGGTGTTTGTAATAATGTCTTGATTAGTTAGAGGTCGGCGGCGGCGGCCGGTCGATCATCAAAGAGAGGCGGCCGCCATTTTGTTGCGTTCTGCCTTTTGGCGCCGACAAACATCGTTAACCAATATTTATTGTCGGCGTATAATATACACAACAGCTACACGGAGTACGGCTATATAGGTAATAATAATAATAATAATAAAATATTATATTATAGATGGTGTACCTATTTTTCTCATTTTTCTCTCGTCCTGCACCCCACCGCGACCCTGCCTGCTCCCGATCACTCCCCTCTTCCGAGCGAGAGCGCCCCTTCCACCAGCGCTTTTTTAACTACGACGACGGTAGTAAATACTAATAATACTATATAACAATATTATTGTATCATAGGTATATTAATGATATTGTCTATAATATAATATTGTATGTAGTTATAAATTAGAATATACATATAGAGGTAATGCAGTCCACATGATATTATATAGGTATATGGCAGCTGCAGGTTATGTTCTAATATTACGCTTATTATAAATATAGTGGAACTTGATTTAAATAATAAACAAATATAGATATTGTACGACGTATAATAAATTATCAAATCAATGATGTATTGATGTATAATAGTAATATTATATAGGTATGCGCATAGATATTAAAGAATGGATAGGCTATATTATATTAATAAAATAGAGGGAAGTGTCGCCGGAATGGGGAAGAGAGAAAGACTGTTTTTTATCATTGCTTCTCATTTTAGCAGAGGGTCTTATCATAAATTATGTACAATAATTATATATACATACATTTGTGTTAAGACCTCTATAACCTCAAAATATTTTCATGTTCATTCCCGTATGTTAAGCATAAATGGCCTATCCATTCTTTAATATCTATGGGTATGCGCACACGCACATGACACGTAAATAATTATATAATAATATTTGTATTTTATTTAATATTATTAAATAGTATTTCAATGACAAAAGCGTCATCGCATTAAAATGTACAATATAAGTAAGGAGAAGTAGCAGTTTGTATGGAATATTTTAATTGTTTTTCTTATCGAGATTTCCTGCCCGTGGAGCAGTCAGGTCTATCCAACGGAGTATAATCCCTTTAAAATGTTTGTGGTCTTTTTAGTTAATTTTAAATTTTTATATCTTATACTTATCTATTATAGGTATGTATATTTGTACGTCTTGTTCACGATTCTATTATAATATTTCAAGTCGAATGTTAAGTTTTTTAATTTTTATGTTTTAATATTAAAAAACGATTGAAGAATTTATTTTACATTTATACCAAATAAAACACACTGGTTATAAATTAAATCATGCACCATAAAAAAAATGTCAATATAATATTTATATTTCAGTGACGAATTTATGAAATAAATTCATTCCCAGTGCACTTTCCAATGTAGCTTTATAACAATAATGTACGTCTTTATTATCAATGCATATTAGTACATTACAATATGCATGTAATAGGAGTACCTATTCTATGTTTTCAAAGGATATTTTATTTTATTTTTAAAAAGACACAAGGCTGGGTCCAAAACAATTAAAATACATAATATATATTAACAATGAATTAAATGATAAGTAGGTAGTAATAATTATAATAAAATTATCAATCTACCAATAATAATTTTATTGTAATAACATATTGTAATGTGCATTCAAAAACCTCTGTACCGTGTAATCAGAAACGGATAAAAATTGGTAGATTTCCTATTCAGGTAGTATTATTCAAGAATAACAATTTTTCTTGAAAAAATGAATTCGGGACTGAAATTGTGAATCTTATAATAAGTATGTAGTTGGTAAAAACACTTATTGCTTTATTGAATGACCATCTCAGTCGACTTTTTGACCTCTGTAAACATTTATTTTTATTTGTTTTTAAATACTTTACATTAATATTATAAAAACAGGTGTGTGCATTTGTACATCGTTATGTTATTATGTTTTGATTGCTTGTATCAAATACAGATGTGTTTTTTAAAGTACTTCTCGAAAAACGTTCAGTACCATATAAAAAACAACCTTATTAATTTATATATTGATATGTTATATCCGTAAACGTGAAACACCATACTTAAAATGCTTCAACTTATCACAGGTTTTAAATTGTAAAGCTCGCAACAACTGTGAATGTGAATTAACTATAGGTAAAAATAATTGATATATATTATATTATAATATTATTATAAATAATTCTCCCCATAGTTATATCTTAAAGTATTTCAATTGTAACGAAATAATAAGCGTTCTATATAATATTATAATATTGAAAAATAGATAATATTATGTAGAAGATATTATGTAGAACTATATTAATATACATAATATGCCGTTACTCGAGAAAAAATATTTAAATGCTAAGAAAAATCATCTAAACATGGAAATTCTAAGCAAAAATGACCTAAAAATATTTATAGCTATTATAATGCTTGTATAGTTAAGTGTGGAATATAGAAAACTAATTTTATTTATATTTTATTGTTTTTATCCTGTTACGGCCTTGTTTGCTGGACTTAATATATTTAAACTTCTGTAGTATTCAGTGCAGTGTTTTAGTGTAGTTGTTTAAGTAGTATATTAATAATACGATATAACTAGTAGGTAGTATTTACAACCAATACCGACTTAAAATAGCACTATATATTGATTATTATGCTTGAATTTATAAGCACTAAAATTAAATACGCATAAAAAAATAAATGGCCAAATATGCGGTAATATGTGAAACATAATACTTGAAAAAATTATGAATTATGTTTTGAATTAATTTATAAAACAACCTACAGAACATTTTGAATTGATTTAATATTTAATATTATTATTAGTTGGCACGGCGTCAAATACGGTAACCGCGGTACCTAGTGTAAACACTAGCAGTCGGTATACCTATAACCAATGATGTAGTTAGAAATTTCATCAGGGGGAGGGAGGCACACACAGTAGAGTATTTTTAAACTTTTACCCCAATTTAAAATTTAGACGATTGCATGATATATATTTTGACAATCAGTAATAGTTTATTTTAAAATCAATGCTTGCCTCTGTTTGTTTTCCGAAGTTGAATTTTTTTTCAAATTCAATCATGACACTATATTGTAACCAATTGTCAATTGATTTTTATCGTCGTGTGTTTTCATACTTCATAAATAGGTTGAGAGTTGAACTAATATTAGCAGTTGAGAGTGAATATTCGCAACACGTCTTTGAGTAGTTTGCTGGATAGTATAACGTACTTAGGTAAACTCAGTTGGATCGCATAAATAGGTATTTATTATAGGTGTAGTTGCTTAAGTCTCACTCTCGAGTGGTTTTTCGTAGAATTCAATATTATCATCAAAATATATTAAATTGTCATACACGTGTATACTATTGCAGTCGCAGGTTTAAACGAAATATCATGGTAATAATGTATAATGCACCGATTTTGATGTACCTACCTATGCCAAACTACACTTTAGGACAGAAATAATTATACCTTTAGTATATTATTTAATATTGGACATTGGTTAGTTTTACTGTAATTTTACTTGTGCGGTCACAGTGGTCAAATTTTTATAGATATTATCATGCGGTGTACTACTGATATCATTTTAAAATATTAGAGGTTGGGGTAGTGAAGGGCTGACCTTCTAACCAGGTTTGGATCTGTTTTCCCAAAACAAGGGCGATCAAATAAAACCACACAACAAGACGTTATATTAACGAAACTATAATATAGAGTTTATAAAGCGTGTTTTCAAACACTCGGTCCGCTGGATCTCGTTGAAACTACTATTAAATATGCAACCGCGAACGACGACACAAAAACGGTTTGGTCGAGAATACAGACCAATGTTCGATAATTATTGATTATTATTATTTAGTCAAACTTACCGGTTACCAGATGTGAGGGGGGAGGGTGTAAGAATCCTAGGTTATTGTACCGGGGGCAAAATATGACGAGAAAAATCGTATCCCCCAAGTTAGAATACAAATACCTGGATTAAGATTTAACTGGTACCATACTACACTGTCACCACGCGACGCACGAGGGAAAAAATGTCTTTATGCCAAAAGGTTTCCTGCCCTATAAACGTCTTGTCTGCATGTCATACTCCATATGTTTAATAACAATATGTCGATAACTCGGGAGGTATAGGTACAATTTGAATTAACCTACAAGTTGAACATATTGCACACTACATTATACTACACCCGAGTCAATATGGTATTATGGACCACTGTCGAGATTCGAGGTGACCGCCGTCCATATGGCTTATGTCTATACCACGCGTTAGGTTCAAGTGACCGACCAGGTGGCAGGTTGTAATATTTTCACAAGGAAAACCATGGCTACCTACCGATTTGTGTGCGTCTACCGTGTCCTCCGGTTCTCAATGATTTCTTTGAGACTGATCGCAACGGAAAATGTATAGGCGATATTTCACTTGTGAGTGGGGAAATGTGAAAATGTTTAGTAAGAAGACATTATGAGCATTATTTGAGTCAATTTTTCATCAAATTAGACGAGTATTATTATAATATACTTACATATATATCACCGTTGATAACCTAAACATTTATTTATAAAGAGGATAAATGTATATGATTTATTAATTATTTTTCTTCTGTTTTTAGTGCATAATTGTATATTATGCATATTTAACACATTTTAGTGCATTAAATTCACAATCCTCACCATGTATGTAATGTGCGTATATAATAGTGTATGGTGTAACTGTATAAATGTGAAAATACAAGAACAGCCTATTGGTAAAAAAGTTACATGACAATAAATTATATAATAATTAATAATTATAACTGTGCATTACCATCACATAGTACTATTCAAAAAATATTATATTATTATATAAGTAATCACATATTCACATGTAATTTCAATCTTGTTACTTGTTGGATACCTATAATATTACCTAAGTCCTAAGGCACTATGAACCCACGGCTGGTTTTTACGGAAGGTGCATAAAACGCAAATGCCCCTGGGACCCGTTTTTTTAGATGAAATTACCCTTTTTTTGTTTTTTTACTGATGGATTAAAAAAATTCTTAAAAATATTTTTAATATAATATACAATTGCCACGTAATAGAAAATATAGCAGACTTATTTTATTTATTTGTAAATAATCAACACTTATAAATGTGATTTGTTTAAATGTTTTACTGCATAGCATGAAGATTATATTGCAGGAAATGAATAAGAAAGAAAAATGTATTAGATAAACACAATACTTTTTGCCCTGGGCCCCCCAAAATTCTAAGCCTGGCCCCGTATGCACCATATAGTATGTACCACTCTGCATTGATATTTGGCGGAGTAGTACTAATCTACAAACTATGCACATTGCTTTTTTGTTTTTTTTTTATGGCAATTGCAATTAAATAATAATTATCGGCGATTGTGTTTTACTACACTTCAACATATAGCTCATTGTGTATAATAATACTGTTTGATAATCGTATAGACCACCACGACGGGTCTGAATACTAGTGAATATTTTAATAATATTATATTTGTATAACTACAAGTTATATTATATTTGATAAAAAACAAAGATTTAAACTTTTAGTCAAAATATATGTATACCTATCAATTTTCTGTATCTATGTTTCCGGCTTTCATTTATTTATAATAATCGTTGGTCGTATAATAATATTTAGTTGTATACTTTTATCTTTTAAAAAAGAAGTAGAAATACGATGATACTCAATAGTTAATATACACCATATACGTCATACGACGATTACGATAGTGAATAGGAAACAGTTAAGTACGCATAATATATACATTTGGCCATTTGGGTAAATAGATAATAAATAAGTATAATATATGTTAATCGGACATTTCCCGGATGCAAATCGACAAAAAATAATCACGAAACCATTTACGAAAAAAAAAAAATAAAAAGTATTTTTTTTTTCGAATAATTTATGAACAACATAATAGTAATTTGTATGATATGATATTATAATGTATTCTATAAAATACTAAATTGAAATTTAATAACTCGACGGCGTCGGTGGTAAGTCTATAATATGTACACGTCCGCGGGCGTCGGGTGCGATTAAACAAAAGGCGTGTGTCCCTATATACCGGTCGACCAAATAGTCGCAAGACGGTGTGGGTGTCAATAGTGATAATTAGGAGGGTGTCACCCCACGCCGACACCGAATTAACCGACCGGATGGCCCAGTGTAATCTTTCGCTTTTTTCCACCTTTTTCATATAGGTACGATGAAATCCGAAAAAGTATATTAATTATTGATTAATTTATTATGTACGGCATAGTTAATACTCTGCAGATGGCTAAGTGTAGTCATTCTAGTGATTTGTCCATACTGTAATAATGTAATCCCCCTCCGAAATGTCTGAACAACAATTTAGGCATTTTCAGTTTCACGTTGGTTAAAGTGTATAGGTACATTGTATACCCAATCTATAACCTATCAGCCATTTAGTGATCGCTACTATCGTTTTAAGTTCCTGTTTCTGGTATCGTCTTGAGTCTTGACCACACCTAGTCTTCGATATACCTCCTCTCTTATACAGTTATGCCGTTTCCTACGAACTATCCGAATTCCGCATCTGAGTGTAGAGCGCATTAATTAATAATATTATACAGCAGCTATTATTCCGGAAAAACGAGCATTTTTCATAGTATAATTATCTATAAGTGCAGCCTGTACACGGTTATGCGATATAGTATGGTGACGAAGCGAAAACGAAAAACTGTATCGTGACGCCTCTCGCTAGGGGCGGGCGTGAGGACACGCGCAAGTCCGTTAAAAGGGTGGTTTGCGTGCGCATGTGCATTCAAAGGGGTTGCACAAACGTACATTAAACACACACACACTGACACACTGACATACACACGCATACACACACACGCACAGCCACACACGAAGACTCATACGACGACGACTAGTACTACCACAACTACGACGATGACGATGACGACGGTGCCAGCGACCACCCAGGAGCACGGGCGCCCAATGGGCATTCGCCATCCGTCGTCACCCGTTTGTGCGTGTGTTGTGTGCGGCAACTCGACGAGGTATAGTAATATAGTATTAATATAACCATCCCTCTCCCCTATCTCCCTGTCACCCCTCCCACACCGCCCTAAACGCCGCACAAAACACTACCGGCGGTAACCTCGACGTAGGTAATTATTATATTATCGGCAGCGTCAACTTTCGATTCGGTGGCTGCGGAAGCGGCGCTCATATCATTATTTATATAGCTGTAGGTACCTATACCTATATATACCTTTATCCATATACCTATCCGTCTCCGATTGTCGCCGCTCCCGTCCAGACGCCATCCACGTGCATACCACCTATAGGTATAGGTATGATACCTCGGTATCAGTGGCGTACCCAGGATTTTAGAACTGTGGGTCTGCCTTACTTACGAGAGGCCACTGTGTAGAAATTTCAATATACTAGGTATTATAAAGTCGTCCAATGCGCTCACGATTTACCTTATTAGTTATTTACATCACATTTTGATACCACCATTCAATATAACTATATTACATGAGTCATGACAAATTTTTAAGTAAAATGTAAAATTTACTTACAAGATTTAGTATTAAAGCTATATTCAATTAATTGTTATTTGTTTCTGTTGCATTAAAATTTATATTCAGTTAAAAAATTTACCTGAAATATTTAAATCATTAGAAGTGATTATACATATTTATTATTTTATTTTTATACGTATATTTATTTTATTTTAGTTTTCAAAGACTGATTTCATTTTCACAAGAGATACAGAAGATGGATCTAAATTCTAATACAATATAAAAGTCAAAAATAATACATTTATAAAATTTATATTTTGTAATACCTACCTACATGAGCATAATAGTAAAGAACTAGAACATTACAATAATTTTCTGCGCTTTTTCAATACCTAGTGCAAATTTACTTATTACGCCGTTATCAAAATCGATGGTTTGAGCTATGTTGCTTCCTATGCTCAATATGGCCAAATTTAATAGTCGGCCTTTAGTCATAGTTGAGCGAATGCATGTTTTGAGAAGTTTTAGACGACTAAAACTTTATTCTGCAGTTTCACTGCTGATTGGAAGTGTATAAAATATTTTATACAAAGTATATAAATTTGGATACGAAGTAAACATGTCTCGTGATATCACGAACTTCAATAATTTATTTAATTTTAAAGGTCCAGTTACTCCAGTTTCAATAGTTTTGTCGTACACTTGTTGGTAAACTAGATATAATGAACGGTATTCCCCTTCTATACCAATTTCATCTACGTCAACTTCGTAAAATCTTATATAATATATTTATCATATTTTTATACTCGTGTTTTTCGAATTTATAGGAACATTATAAGTTGATAAGCTTAAGCACGATTTGATAAGAGCTATTATACTTCAATGCTCAGTCTTCACGGCTGTATATACCCCTCAACACCATAATAGCAGATTTTCGATATTTTGATAGTGGGGGGGCACATATAAATTGTATAATTTTAATTTTAATTAATAATACAAACAAACTATCATTTTTAAACAATAATGATTATAATAAACAATAATTAACAGTTGGTAGTATTTTTCTTATTAACTGAATTTTCGGCCATTTATATGATACTCGTAGTTACATACAAAATTGTCGACAGAAAATTGACAAGGGGACACGGGCCCCTCCCCTGAATCCAGCACTGTACATAATTTTTTCAAATAAAAAAATATTTATTTAGTTTGCCATTTTGAGGGGCCACATTTAACTGGGAAAGAAACTGTGGGTCAGCTGACCTACCTCTGCCCACCCCTGCTCGGTATATATACCTAGGTATCACGAATAAGTATAGATATAGCGAGCCACTGAATACTTCAGCAGCAGCCCCCGAAATGCGCCCTCATTCTTCTTACAGCACTAGCAGTTACATATACACCTAGGTACAATCACCTATACATACACAGCAGGAAGTTGTCTATTAAGGTATTATGGTGAATTTAATAGTAAAAGTAAATCGGTGATTGGAATGGTAAATAGTTGAAAATTAGTTGCAAAATATTGGAAGAGGTTTGGAGTGGATCAGGCAAAGTCGGAGGGCCAACTCCACCCTGCCATCAATGCTAGGGAATCATATAACTGAGAAAGAAAACAGAGAGAACGAAGGAAGAAAGAACATAAAGTAGTAAATCATGGAGGAAATACTTAACTTTTTTTTTCCATTTTCTTTATCAACCATATAAATATATAAAATTTAATATAAATAGGTAATATGGTTGATACCGTAGACCTACAAGTTTGGTAACCACAATTTGCAGATTTTATTGTACAGCAATTTTTATTTGGCAGTAGTCACACTGTAATTTATTACTTCGTTTCTTTTCTCGCTCACTCTATATCGTACTCCTGACTTCTCTCTCTAAGCGCTATGTTTTGTTTAGATTTAGTTTGGTTGGAATAAAAACAACCACCCATAATGACTCTCCCGTGGACAACTTTGAACCGGTCGATATAGATTTTCCGCAGTTGTTGTTGTTTTTTTTTCGTTATTTTACTCGATCACGCGTGGTTTTTTTTAATACATCAGAATTCCTACAAAATAGTTTTAGACGAAGACGAGTTTAATTATGCGAACACTTCACCGTTGTGTAACAATATACGCCCGTTTTTATGCTCACTTTACCGAAAAATCTATCGTTTGGCAAGACGCGAACAATTACTCAAATTACCGCAACTCCTGTCCGCATACAGCACTTCACCACAAACCGCAATACTGTTATTTACACACGGTAAACTACTACTAGCTACTATTGTCTATTATTATTATTTTTTTTAAAATTATTCCATTTAAACAGTTCAACATAATAATATAGTCTTTTCTACGCGTAGTTAGGTACATATAAAGTCTCATGAATATTCCCCATACATAATATGCTTATTTTACTAAAAGCGATAGGTACCTACCTATAATATTGCAAATTTGTCATTGTAAATCGTAATGTGGCCACATTTACCAATCTCTAGCAACTCTTATTTATGTGCAGTTAAAGTGTTCCCTGTAGGGTATGCGTGTATTTAAAATCGACCATATTATTATATTATAATATATATGAAAGTATAATATTATGATGTATAACATGGTAATCATAGTATGAGTTGAATACAAAACTTGTGATTTTGGACTTAACTAGAAATACGAGTATAATTATTATTCTCATTTTATGTTTAGAAACAATTAAGTGGTGATACGGGAATGGAATTGGAGGGTTGGTCTATTAAGCTTGAAAAAGCAGTGTTGGGCAAACAATTTCTACGATTAACCCATGATTTTATACGTACAGTTTAGGTATATGGATTTTATCTATATATAACTAAATATTCACTCATATTATTAAATATACACTCGTTTAATTGGCCATTACGTAAGGTCTTAAGGATTAAGATGATGTAATATTGATACTATTTATGTTAAAAATAATACAATTTTAAAATGAATTATTAAATATTGTAATCGTGGCTAAAGATTGGAAACGTATTACTACCCCCCCCCCCCCCCCCCGTATCATTCAAAGATCCCATAAATATATGATTTTCGATCGATCAATTATTGATACCATTTGCTAACTCTTTCTGTCATAAGTATCCATAAAAAACGATAAAAAAATAACAGCATAATATCGTATAGAATTTTAAAACTATTTTATTATTTGTGAAGATTTGTTTAAAAAGTATTAAAATGATGTATTACCCATTATTGTCGTTTCTATAAATTTATATATAGTTCCTATAATGTTGTATGTTAATATTACCTCCATCATACCGCGTATGTGCCTCAGTATTTTCTAGAAACTAAAACTTAATTAAGGAACATATATACATATATATATATAGAATTTTAAAGTAGTTTAAGCTAGGATGAATAAGAAATATATACAATTTTAATTAAATGGTTCTTTCTGATCACCTACAGAAATATGTATTATTTAATTTTGTATTGTAATTAATATTTCTTACCATCGACCGAATTTTTATAATATCTACTTTGACATTTCTCTATTTTAGAATACGTCATAGAGCGATGAAACAAAAATCAAATTGTGTAAAAAAAATTACTGACACCCTAAGGTGCGGCTTTTGGATATATCTGTATTTAAATACGTTTATTAGATATGGTTTAAATATAAATTTTGGTTTTTGACTTGATATTACTAATGAAAAAAATGAAGATATCAAAAATCGACACCGTGTTACGCTAGAAAATAATATATTGTCATTGATCACTGGGTCTTTGTTTCATGCTCCTAAGATTTATAGATAAAATAAAATAAAGAAACACTAATGCATATGTTTCTCAAGACATCGATTTTCCTTTATAATATGTGTTAGTTATAGTAGCCTAATTTTAATTGTATATAAATTAAGTACAATGTATACGCATGTATGTATATAATATGTATGTGTATGAGTAGGTTTTATTTTTACACGCATTACGTACTTATACAGTACCTATACAGTATATTTACGTTCATTCGTGATTTAATTTTTTTTTTCGGTGTCGCGTTTACTAAAAACTAACTTTTACGAATTTGTTTTTTTGTGAAATGAATTTTTGAATTCCTAAAGTTGATTGATTTATTACTATTTTGATAGTAATCGAAAATGTGAAACTATTTTATTCTATATTCAGCTTATTAGATTAATTGTACTATTATAACGCGTAGGTGTAGATTATTACGGTGATAGTAAATGCTAGTATATCGAGTAGTTGGTATAATATTTTATATAATATTGTATATTTGTATAACATTTTATCTTAGTAAGAAAACGAAGTATTTATTTAATAACATTTTTTAAACATAACATTCAGTGCTACCGTGTGGGGTACCGTATACGGTTTACGTTGCCAATATAAATATGTACATAAATTACATTAGCGGCTTAAAAAAACATTTTGTTTGCTTTTAGTAAGACATAGTTGTGTAACTACATCACCGTTTGATGATTTCCTACAGTCTGATATTATTTTATCAATTCAAAATAATAATAATAATATAAGTGGGTTACGGTGGTATTACAATGAATATTCAAATATTGAATAACTCGTATGATCAAAACAGAGTTCATTTGTAATAATAATATTATAAGCATAACCAAAATGCAGCTGTATTCCATGTTTGAAGAATATCATATTATTATTACAATATTTATCACTCATTACTCATTAAATTACTTATACGTCCATTGAAGTAAAGTAATTTGATCAACTCTTAAATTCGATATAGTCGATGACGATCAAATAATATTTCAAGCTGAATCATTTGGATTATCTACCTACTCAAATAGCGTTCAGTGTTCACCCGTTATTAAAATAAATAATATTATATTAAATCCATAGTTTATTCTAGGGAAATCTACTCACAGAGTACTAGTCAGAATATGATATTATATTATACCTAAATAGTTATATGCAAAAATGAAGAAATGTCGTGCCAAGTGCTTAACTGCCTTAACTCATTGAGAACATCTCATTTTTTTTTTTCGTTTTCACTTTTCATAATAATTTATAACTACCAACGGTCTGTACGACTGCATCTTACGGTTTTATTTTTAACCACATCAATTTATTCGAAAATGTTTTCATGAAATACTCCAATGCACCTAGTTGGTAAATATATAATTTATTTAAAATAATATGACGCACAGAAATAATATGACTGGGTTGAAGTTAACACTAGTCAGATGTATAGAAAAAATAACGATATATGTGTAATATTATTCAAATAGTAATTTATTATACATTGAGCTACATCATAATATATTACTATAGTAAGTATATTAAAAAGTGACGATGAATTCTGAATTGGACGATTAAAGATAAAATGCTAGTCCAGGCGGTTATGTAATCGACAGAAAAATAGGTTTAATATAATTATTTGATGGATTTTTGCCATAGTTTTTCTCGTAATAAAACCGATGGCAAAAGTGTCTGGAAATTAATTTTATGACACACATGACATATTGTACAATATACTACACTGTACCTGTAGCATACATATTAAATTATAATTTATAAGTAGGGTCTGGTTGTTAGTGCCTTAAGAACACAGTAAAAAAGGCCTAAAAAATGCATTTATAACATAAAGTCACTAAAAATGTATAATATGTTAAATTGCTTATGACCTAAATATAATTTAAAAACCACACATACAACTATAAAATGTAATACAATTATTTATTGATTTTAAAATTAAAAATTACAATTTCTAAACGTGATTTTGATTTAAATTTGAACTTCAAGACTGGTTTTAATCCAAAAACAAATTATTAAAAATGTTGTTTTAAGTATTTCTCATAATATGTAGGCGAAATTAATTTATTCGATTAATGGAAATTATAATAATGACAAATAATTAACACATTACTGACATTACTTTCAATTGTTAAAAAAATAAAAATGCTCTAAAACTAAAATTAAAATTGGATTATTGATCATATAATAGATTCGTATGTAATTAAAACACATCTTATGAAAGCATCATCTATGTTGTTTTGAAAAATATGCAAAAGTCATCAACTTGCGGGCCCTATACTTGTAATATACTTACGAGTTTAGTTGTGTAATACAATATTATAAACGTAAATAACTTACTATTGTTAGTACAATACACCATAGCTTTCTATTGGACTTTCAGCTTATGAAACACACTGTTTTTTTTTTTAATTTCATCCCTAATTTTTCCATCAACACTATAATACAAAATATAGTTATGATCTTTTGAACAAGAGCAGTTTACGTATAACGTTTGATTTTTGTATGTTCCATTTTTAATCAAATATTTAGTAAATAAAATATTTACACCTAACTATACTAACAATAAAGTTATTATTGATATTATATTATATGTAACATATATGTATATTGTATATATATATATATATGTATATATACCTACAATAATTATAGCACTGCAGTATTATAGGTAATTGCAGGTGCAGTCTGTGTGAACTGCTCAAGAATAATATTAATTATTATAGATAAAAATAATTTTAATTGCGGGAATACGCATAGGTAATAAGTATAATATAATAATATACGCTCCTCGCATAAACCAAACCAACAAAGTTCAGATATATATAATAATATAATTGGTACAGTATTTTTGGGACGAACCGTGAGAAATGGTCTAAAACTCGGCGACAGCGAGGATTACATTATGTATACACACAAACCTTTTTATATTTTAGTGGCTGCGTAGGACGATAGTATCTACAACTCTCTTATAATATATATATAGTGGTCTCGCTGGGCCATCTGTTATATTTTCTCTTCACGAGTTAATTTGTTTACGTCAGCGTGAAATTCGGAAATCTGTTCCATCGACACAGCCGCATATACCTACGACCATAGTCATAATGTGAACCTTTAGACACATAATGCCTAATATCTGGCCACGAACCGACATTTTTACTTGTCATTAACAAGTCACATAATATGATATAATATATTTTCGCAGCACATAATATATCATTTTATTTTACAAACCAAACGACATCTGAATATTTTTTCCACGTGTGTGTTTTTCCCGTGCACTCAGCTGCACTTCTAAGGGAAATATTTTTCACTTGAATCGCTATATTACTATACATTGTATTATATTATAATATATTTGTTGGGTAAGGTTTTTGAACGGGATTCAATATTGTATTCCCGTTTTTTTTCCTCCGCAAATATCTGCAGCTGTCTTATTTCCAGAATACGCATAGCTGCATAATAATATAGTCGCATCATAGGTATATTAAACTATATACAACGACGTCAATTATATCGATTCCTATACAAACCACCACATCCTCCTAATTATACTAGAGTATATACTATATACCTAATAAAAAAATAGAGATTATGAATTAAAAAATGTTCTGTTTTATTTCAAAAACAAGGTGGGGAGGATGGTAAAAATATAATGAATATTACGCTACCACAGAGCCTTCCCAGGAGAAGGCCCCAGTTAACATACCTGCAAAATTCACCGTATATTTTTGTCCGTTGGAATTTCAGCTATCGAAAGTCTAGAGAGTTCGAGACTCCGTTCTTATTAATAGTAGTTGTGTCTGACAACTGTTGTGATTTGCGTCCTGGCAATTATTGTATTTTATTATACGATTCGACGATTTAATAAAAATAATTTTAAGTAAATAAAAATTCTCAGTCATATAATGCAGAAACAGTCGCCAGAAAAATAAATCGGGAACGTTAAAAATTATATTTTATAAATCTGTCAATCCGATATACGGCCATCTGTTCTATGACTGCTGATACATACATATATATATATACAGGGTGATCCATTTAAGTGGGTACACTAATTATCTCGAAAAGTATTAACTTTTTTTTATTTTTTATTTTTTTAAACCTTTAGATTTATGCTTTTCTAAAACTCTATACTATTTTAATTTTTTTCACCCTTATATTTATTGGTGAAACCACTATCAACTTTTGATTTTCAAATGGTAACATATAATAAAAAGATCATGAATTAATAAAACCATTTTTTTTATGAATTTACGCGTTAACATTTTTATTATTTGTTAATTGGTTTGCGAGATACAGCTCCTCAAAGTATTGGTGGTTGAAAGTCGGTACCGCTGGAAAATTTTCATTTGTAAAGCCCAGAAGCTATAACTGATAAATTCGATACCATTCGACCTAACTACCTACGGTACCTAACATTAAACATATTGATAATTGTTGACTGTTGTACTTTGAAGTTTGAACCTGATTAATTGAATGTACAATGTACATTACACCTATATGCTAATTTGACCAATGCTACGTTTTGTTGACATTGGTTGTCGCACCAGATCCCCTCCATATTACCATAGAACAATAATAATCTTATTACTATTACCGATATTTGGCGATACCTTTATCATTATCTATGACCACGGTCTTATAAGATAATAGAATTGATTAAAATATTTTATCATATTAAATATTAATTAATTAATGATAATGGTACAGAAAAATCAATCGGTTGTAATAAACTGAATACTGATAATGAACTTTAAAACTTGTAAAGTAAAATACTAAACCATGTGGCCATGCAGCATAGCACTATTACTTAAATAGTTAAATATTAAATGTATAATGTAATTAATAATTGAACTATACATATGTATAGTTAGTTTATGTTGTAAACCGTTATAAGTTGACAGACAGTTTAAATTTCTTTAATAGCATAATATACCTAACAAAATAGGTAGTTGTTGAATCATTAAGTTTGTCAAAAATATTCCATTGAACTTAAAATTACATTATACCTAAGTCGTAATTTGGGATATATTTATGTATTTTATTTGATATTTCAATCAAAAATATATGTATTTAAGTTTATATTATGAAGTGTGATGTAAACTTGATAATACATGAATACCAACCACTTGGAAAGCACAACATTTGTACCTAGTACCTACATTAAGTTTATTGGTAAGTTTTCTTAAAATGTATACATAGAAAAATTGTTAAGATTAATACATTAATTTGTACATACAACAACAACATACATTATTATACATTATTGATTATTATGACGTCTTAATCTTAACAGTTTTTATTTAAATTTTATTTTCAGTTAAATCAGTTTTGTTCATTCAGTTACACCACCAATAAATGTTATTCAAAGTTTGATAACACAAAATTTGTTATACTCTTAAAATTATTGGCCGACACCAATACACCATAGCACAAACCTAATACAACTTCATATATTATTCATTTACTTATTACCATCTACTTGGACACAACAAGATGGTTGCCTATCTACATCATATACATACTTAAAAATATAATGTTCTCTGTTCAGAAGTACTTATAAGTTGCATATATTCAAATTTTACATTCTGGCATAGTAATTATTGTTAAGAACTAAGTTGATCTGTATTTACTACAAATATACTTGGCCAAATGATTTGGAGATAGATATTGAAATCACATAATTTTCTATCTTCCATTACATTTTCCAAACGAGAACAATGACAAATGACAATTTTGTTTCCCATTTACTATTTTAATAGTTGGGAGAGACTACAAAATGAATTAAGTATGTAAACATATTATTTTACCGTTAAATAATTTGGTTATATTTATTCTTTTTTAATTTATTAGATAATAAATACTCAACTACTCAAGTTAATTTCAAAGAAGATTAAAAATCAAGTCTGACAATCTGCATTCCAGAAAAAACTTAATCCCAATAATATAGTAAACTAAAAATATGTTAAATGAAAATAGTACATGCTAATGTTTTTTTTTTTTTTTTTAATTTTAACAAATATTATACAATTAAGTTAATTTAGCTAACAACATCAATCAATCATTGATACTTAAATGGGTGGTAAAATGCATGTTTCTAAAAAATTAAAAAAAGAATTATAAATTACTCACCTTCATTATTATACATGGTATTATTAAATATTTTATTTAAATAACTACTTTGTTATAATATTAGGTAGGTATGTCTTAATCCTAATATTTATGTATCATAAAAATATTTTTATTTAAAAGTATATTGTTTTAGTGTTTTGCAACTGAATAGTTCTTCTGTTTGATTGGTGTTGTTAGCTATTTATTAGGTACCACCACGTTAAAATATTATTAGTCCCACTTTTAAATTTTACTGTATTTTTTTAAGTTAGGGGTTAAGTTGAGTTTGTTTCAATTTTTTTGAATACATGTTATGATCTTAACTCATATTTTGCATTACTGCATAACGAATATTTTGATCTAACTGTATCATTTAATTTGGAATAGATTTATCATAGTCCTGAGCTTTTAAATATTATGGTAACATTTTTGAAGGGTGTTTATCTAGCAGGTGCTCTATATAAATTTGCATTTCTTTCATAGTAGTAATTGTAAAGTCGATCAAGTGCGCTTCTACTCCTTTATTATTTACCTATTAATTATTATAGTTATTACTTATTACATACTTCTCAATTTAAGCCAAAAACTATAATGTATTACTATTATGATAATGTAGGTACGCCTGATTTTGATAATAATAGAAATATAATTTTCATATAGTAGCACTAACCAATGGCGGTAAACTATGTATTTTTGAATGAATTCTTATTTGATTTGATAATCCTAAATAAAAAAATAACTTAATAATTAATGGTGAAATATATTTTAAACCTAATAGCCAATAGGTATGTACAATGTACATATTATTATAGGTACCTAAATCTTGTAGTAGATCACTTCTAGTAAATTGGTAGATCACCTGCTATACAAATGCCTTTTATAGTGGTTCATAATAATAGAAATATAAAATGGGATGATTTCAGTCACGACATATTGAAATAGCTAAGTTGTTTTTTACATATTACCTTATTGTTTGTAACAATATTCATAATTATTGTATTGTTAAAAAAACATAATATTATATAAATTTAAATTTGAAATATTTAACTATTCATATTTCATAGTCTTTCACTATTAAATTATTTTATTTATTTAAGTAGTTCACAATATTATAAATATAAAATGGGGTAATATGTGGAATTTCCAATTTTATAAAGAATATAGGTAATTGAAAAAAAGTTGTACAATAAGTATGCATTTAAAATTACAATATGCTAGATGTGTACTTATAGGTTAGGCACCATATATTATGTATATTTAAAATTATGATTATTAACTTGCTACAATTAATTCAAAACTAACGTGAAATAGTTTTGAATGGTAATTGAAAAAAAAAAAATCACCTATTAGAAGGTAAATCATAAAAACAAGACCTACAAGTTAAAGTAAAATTTTAAATTAATATTGTATTGAAAAAATATATTCAATAAAAAATTGTTAAATTGTGAAAATAACATTTTAAATATGGCTCTAATCAACCCATTTTATATAGAATTAGTTACATTTTTAAATTTTTGTCAGTTGTATCATAGGGGTGTGCTGAATATGCTTTAATTTAAATAAATTATAAGGTATATAAAACAATTTCTTAGGTAGCTAATTGTATGCGCCTCTGAAGAGATTTTACAAATGGGTAATGAGCCTAGTCAATTTATCATAAACCATCTGAAATTAATGTCAGCATATACCTGTATTATATTGTGTGATTAAAAAAAATTGTATCATTTACTATGTAATTTTTTATTAGTCGCTTACTATGTTTTAAAGCTATTAAGTATATTTGTACAAATTGAAATATCGTTTAAACCACAAAATCAATTTAAAAATTATTGTCTTCAAATTTTGTACTGGACAGTATTATAAGACATCAAACTCAATAATTTATTTTTATAAGATATTGGTGTTTATTTGTTTAGTATTTATATGTGTGTATACTGTATTGTAAACTTTAAAACTGTACCATACCTATTGATTTTTATTATACTATATTTTTTTGTAATTGATTTTTATTTGACAATTTAAAAAAATAGGTATACATTTTCAAATACAACCAATATTTTGGTTATTATAACCAATTTAACTGAAAAAATAGGTAACAGTAAGTTAATTAAGGATCAAGGTATACCTTCAGTGAGAAAAAAAAAATTTCGGTTTTCAAACGAATAGCCCCACCTAGAGATCCTATTCTTACATAAGCTTACAAGATGGTGCTCCGGCCCATAACTGCCGGCAGGTTCAGGACTATTTAAACAACATTTACGGAGGTAATTATCATTATCATCAAATTTTGTTTGATTGCTACTTATAAAATTTTTAATATTATACATATAATATTTAAAGTTACACAATTTTCTTCTCATTTATATTCATATAGGTATTTATTTACATTAACCCAATATGTTATGGATACAATGTATACAAATAAGTATTACATTTAATTTAAATTGTATTTTTAAGATAACTGGATGGGTACCCGGAGTCCAGAAAATTCAATGGCCAGCACGTAGTCCAGACGTGACACCTTTGGATTTTTTTTTGTTGGGGGGGATTTGTGAAGAATGCTGTTTATGATATAATGCCATCCAGTAAAAATGAGCTGATAAAAAAAATTACAGAAGTCTGTTCAAATATACCAGCTGATATTATGAAAAAATGTACAACTGAAAATGTCTTAAAACGTATGACATTTTGTATGTCACAAAATGGTCAACATTTTGAACACATATTAAAAATAAATAATCCAAGAATTTTATGTAGTTGGATCTTCATAAATTTTTTCTTTCAAATCCTTATTAATTAATGGTCTTGGACTCTTGGGATTCCGATTTGATTGTTAATCAAATAATATCACTACATTAATTTAATATTAGTTTTTGTACAATAAAAAAAAAGTTATAAGATTTTCAAATAGTGTAACTGTAAAACACGATTTTAGATAGGTAATTAATTAATTAAATTTTTAAATAGTGCTGTAAAATTGTAATACCTATTATAGTATTAACTATTATTCTATTTCATTTTCTACTATTATCATACAACATTCATATCATTCACAATATTATTTAAGATAATTGATAGGACTATCTTAAATCGTGCAATTGTGCATTATCACCTAAATATGGGTATTTATTATTTACTTTCTGCATAATATTATAATCATATTACCAGTCACGGACTTATCAAGGTATACCTCACTACCTCAGTCATTAGTGGTAATAAGATATAATTATGTGGTGATACCATTTTAATTTTTAAATAATTATCTGTGAAATTGTGATTAAAATAAATTAGTCATAATATATTTCCAGTTTTTATTTATCATTCATTGGTAATTCGGTATGTCCAATTAGTCGATAAGTTAAGAAATGATTAGGGTTCAAAGTACAATGGTAATCTTTAATTAATTGTTATTTATTTTGTCACCTTGGGTTCAACGATATCAAATTTATGATTAGCTCCTGGTCTTTACAATTATTGAAAATATTTTGAAAACCACCAATATTTTGAGGAGCTGTATCTCGCAATCGAATCATCGAAAAATAAAAATGTTAACGCGTAAATTCACAATAAAAATGGTATTATTAATTCATGATATTTTTATTATATGTTACCATTTGAAAATCAAAAGTTGTTAATGGTTTCACTAATAAATATAAGGGTGAAAAAAATTAAAATATTATACGGTTTTAGAAAAACATAAACCTAGAAGTTTAAAAAAAAAAAAATTCAAAAAAAGTTAATACTTTTCGAGATAATTAGTGTACCCACTTAAATGGATCACCCTGTATAGTACGCAGTACAACTGTCTGTTTTATGGACAGTCGTTAATATGGGCCTAGGCCGAAAATTACATACATGTACACAACATAATAATATCTTAAGATACAACACACCAGTTTGACCCCACCCGAATGTGTTTTCCCGGCTGCGTACGATTTTTACTCGGCAACGAAAAGAGCAATATTTGTTATATGCGAGTTTCACGGCTCAGTCTCGGGTTATGGTCTGTTTGTCCATTAACAAATTACATTGTCAGATATCCCAGTCTGCAGGGAGATACGGTTTTACTGCCGAGCTATTTTGATTATATATTATATACGCACTTAGGTATATACCTACATCGGATTGCCGTCTACAAGCAGTGTTCTCGATCAAAGACAATATTATAATATATTATTGTATAACTCACTGCAGTGTATATTATTATGTTTGTTTTATTTAGGTACACATTATATGGTATTCATTTATTCTACAATTTGCAATAATAATCCGAGTCCAAAAATCCTCATCGAATATAAGCGGATATAACTGCGTTGATCGTTTGTGCTTTTTTTTGTTTTCCATCTGAAGAAAATTACCACGGAAATAAAATTTAATTTATGTATTTATGTGTGTTACTTTAAATAAAACATCTTTTAAAAGTTATAAATATTATAAAAAATAAATAAATATTACAACTATCACGTCGTAAAAGATAATTTTTGTATAATTTATTAATTAATGAATCCTTAATTGGATTATAATATACTGGATGATTCTTTAAGAATTCTCACTCTATTTCTATTCTTAAATTATGCATATATTCAATAATTCTGATTCTTATAAATTTAAAGAGGCACTTGAACACCATATTTAGAACTTTTCAATATTTTGTACTATTTTAGGATGATCCTGTGGTAATTATACAAACTTCTGTTTTTAAAATAGGTAAGTATGTAGTATGTTTTTTAAATACTCCTTTTATCATATTTAACCATTAAGCAGATATTTTTTTTAAAAATTTTATTTTGATATATCTAAATCAAAATCTGAGAATGTAGTTGTTGAGTTATTTGACTTTGTAGTTTGTGTACTAATCTATGGTAATGGGTTAAGTTAAGATGGACAATTGAAAAAAGTTGGTAATTACTATTGATCTAACAGTACAAATAATTTGTAAAATTGATCCTAGTATAATAAATATGTACTATACACAATATAATATTACAAAATATAGTTTTATGGATTGTTATCCTTAGTATAAACATTAGATAGCATACTCATTATTATTTTGATTTAAATACATTCGTCAAAATATCCAAAATCATCCGCTAAACAATTTTCAGTAAAAAAGGGGGATTCTCATTTGAAAAATAGAAGTTTGTATCGTCACAGGATACAAAAAAAAGCGTGGTACAAAAAATATCAGAAATTTGAAAATATGGTCTTTACGTATAGGTTGGTTTGAATAAATGTACTACTAAAGGAAAAAAGGGGGTAAACTTGCTGAAAAAATCACTCTGTATATACAATATACATATGTTAATAATATGATGGTTTATGGAAATTATTTGAGTTTATTCTTTCATTATATTGTATATATATACCTACTATATAAATAAGCAAATTACATTGTCAGATCTCGAGTCTGAGAGATAAAATTTTAGTGCCGAGCTATATTGATTATTTTATTTTATTTTTCAACAATACGAGTAAGTGTATTATACACTTAGTGCACCGGTGGTTGACGTCCAAGATTCCACATAGTGTTCTTGATTGAAGACCGTATTAATAGTATAACCCACTGCAGTGTATATGTTTGTTTTGTTTGCATACGTATGGTATAATAAACTATAATAGCATATTGATTGTTTGTGCTTTTTTTTTTAAACTTTAATGTATTTGAATCAACTATATAAAATTTAAAAAAATATGCTACAGTCGATCCCTTGTATGTTGTGAACAATCGGAATATTTTGTTAGAATACAAATCGAGGTAATTGTTGCGACGTATTGTTGGAATTAGAGTTGTGTGTTTGAGTGAAAAATAAACGTATATTGGTAATTGGTATATTAATTATATTTAGTTATAATATATGTTTCTTGATTACCTGAACATTGTTCTTCTAAACTATTATCGTTCTACTATTGAATTTTAGCATTATTCGACAGCCGACCACCGTAAAGTTCGATTTTATTATTTTAACTAAAACCAAAGTTAATTAATATATTCATTGAAGTATCCACTTCTGTCGTGTGTAAATGTGTAATGCACACACATGCGTATTGTTTTTTTTTTCATCTAAGTATTCTTTCATCTGAAGAAAATCCCCACAGAAATAAAATATACTTTAAATAAAACTTCTTTTAATAGTTCTAATTAACATCTATCGCGTTGTAAAAGATAATTTTTGTAAAACGTATTAAACATTTAATAGTATTTATAATCTATATTGAATGATAATTATTATGACATATCAAGTATATACGGTTTATGGTGGTTTATTATAATATATCAGAGTTTATTTGGATATATAATATTGTAAATTGTAATAATTAAATAGATGATAAGCAAGTGACATTGTTAGATCTTGAGTCTGGGAGATCAAATTTTACTGCTGATCCATTTTGATTTCCTATAGAATAACTAATAAGTAATAACAATATATACTTACTACACCGGTGGTTACCGTCCACAGTCGTCGATAGAATACAATATTATAATCCACTGCAATGTACTTATAAGTATATGTGTATTTGCTTACATACATGGGACATTATTCAGAATAATAAACTTAGTGGACAATAGTTAATGATTACCAAAAAGGATTATAAACAACTATCAAGTTGTAAATAATAATTTGTGTGAAACTTATCAAACATTTAATTATTTATAATCTTTAATAGATGATAATAATTAATGATCACCAAAAAGGATTATAAACAACTATCATGTTGTTAAAAATAATTTGTGTAAAACTTATCTGCAAACATTTAATTATTTATAATGTATAGTAGATGATAATTATTTATTATGTATACCTACAATATGCATGGTTTTATGGTGGTTTATCGAAAGTATTTGACTTTATTCGTTAAATTCAATATTATCTGTATAATAAAAATAAAATGGTGGGACGGAGTAGCCAAGCAGTCTAAGGCGTCGGTTGCGAAGAAGGCGGCGCCGGTTCAATTCCTTGGTCACGGGTGGCATTTTTCTTTGGGCAAGTCACGGTGTCCGCAGAACAAGTGCCGCCATGCCCCACCTGGGCATGGCAGATACCTATGGGTGCCCAATCAAAAATTCTATCAAACACAAACACTCACGTGTAAAAACTTACCATTCCAAACCCTACCACCACCACAATACAACCCTACAAACAACTAACGGCTATAGAAGCCGGGCTTAAGGATTAATAAAAAAAAAAAAAATGCCATCCGTTGATAACCGTATCACTTGAAAACGCTTGAATCGATTAGTCTCATTAAAAAAAATATATATTTGTAAAAGTCCACATGAGGGCGATTTTTTCCGGAAAAGAAAATTTGAAAATATTTGTACCTATATAATTGGTTGCATATTGTAATAATATTAATAGTAGTGAATTAGTAGAAATTAGAATTTCTTTTCTTTAAAAATGGTTGCCACAGATCATAATATATTATAATATAAATTATAATTGATCAGATATAATAATTTCAACTTAAAATTTTGATATTTGGTCAGTATATTATTTCGGATGCTACTAGACTCCAAAACTACCGATCCGTTTTCAATGAAAATTTATATCAATAGATTCCTTGAGATTTAGAGGCCGTTTATAGTTTATTTTTTCAACCCTTATACCTATAGGGGTAGCTTAAAGGGAGGTCATACGTGAATTTGTTTTGACCTCACGGAAAAATAATTTTTTTTGTATATTTTTAGGGTTGACCTATTTGACCAACATATTATTGGCAATTTAAAGCTTATCAACTTTTAGGGCGGTGGGTTGGATCTGCAGCGGAGAACTGGAAAAATAACATATAAATGATACACAGCGTCCCCGTTACAGCTTATCATTTTCAATCGCCAATATTACAATTATTAGATTTATTATTATAAATAGTAGATAAGGAATATGATATAAAGATTTTTTTTCAAATCAATTTATAAAATACGGACAGAACAAACTATATAGACAGTAGACAGATGGATGTCGAATTCGTGTAAAGTGATGCAAAACTCTTGAAGTCTTTTATAATAGTTTATCGTATTCCACAGTGCGCGATTCACTAATGTTGTGTAGAACAAATTAAACCTAAAGATAAGACTTTTTCGAAATCGATTGTCTGGAATTTTCGGAGTAGTAATAACAGTCGTAATAATTGTGATTATTTTGAACCAAGATTAAATGGGTTATCTTCGGAAAGATATACGCAGCGTGTGAATGTCATCGCTACATGGGGTCCATGTGTTATAATGTACAATGTACACTTCGTACATAAATATAATAGCTGTGCCTGTAACACACCGGGAAGCTAAATAACATTTCTAAGATTATTTGGATGCCATATTTTTTTACGTATCGTGTTGTATAACACTATTGTATTTTAATCACAAATACTGGTTGTATTTTATGAACACTCAAGATGTTCTCATGTATTTAGTTTGCCGAGCAAATAATTTCGTTGTCTATTGGATATTGCACGTCCGAAAAAAATATATAATATATATTATCATATATTATATTATGATATTATATGATATTAATATTTCTTTTAATAGTTCTATACCTACACAAATATAATAAACGTAAGTAGGTACCTTATGCTTGTTTTATGTGTAAAACTTAAGAATAGTTTTGAGCTTGAAATCAATTTAAGCACATTAATCAGTAATCTGGTTTTTAAAATCTTTTATTTTAATGATTGTTCAGTAAAATATATAGGCAGTAACAATAGTGTGATCACCAATCATGCAATCATTGCTCCCGTTTGGCCATCATAGTTTAATAATGCATTTATTCAAATGTCGATAGTCAGACATTTTAAGCACACTTAAAACCCGTATTTTCTAATTCTAATATTTGGTTTTTTTATATCTACCATTTCACAATATTTATAGAGCATCGAGTGGTGATACAACTATTTATTATTTTCAATACATTACAACCACCAACAATGTTTATTGTAATTTATTGAGAAGACGATTTTTTAATTAAATGTTGATGAATCTATAACTAAAAAGTAAAAATAAACAATACAAAGTGCTTATATATTTATTTAATGTTTGTATTTTTTAATGAGTTTTTTTGGTTGTTTAAATAACCTAGACATTATAAAATATTATTAACAAAAATGTTTTTAAAAACCTTCACAATATTATTATGATATTATGACCATCTAAAAAAACATAATATTTATCTCATAAATACACACGTGAATTCTTCAATATCAATGTATGATCTAAAGTCATAATATTAAGTCTACTATTATTGAAATTTATGCTAATAACGCAATTACAAATAATATACACAATTGTAAACATATTATATATTATTATGGTAGGTGTAAACAATATCCCACCAAAAACATATATGTAAAATGAGAGCCAAGTTCAATACTATAATAATATATACCTTGGTTGTTGACTTCAACGACAAAAGAAGTGAGATCTAAATGGGTGCCAAGTTAGGATAATATATTGAAGCCTAAGGTGTGACTTGGCTACTTTTCATATACGAATTATTATTATAAGTAGGTACCTACTAAAACAGTAATGGAAGAGTGAAGATGATTTTCCGAAGAATAAAATAAGAACTCAAAGCTTTAGAACTTGCAAATGCTATAATATATAATTCGTAGCCAAGTCAGACCTTAGGCTTCAATATATTATCCTAACTTGGCACCCATTTAGATCTCACTTCTTTTGTCGTTGAAGTCAACAACCAAGGTATATATTATTATAGTATTGAACTTGGCTCTCATTTTACATATATGTTTTTGGTGGGATATCATTACTTTTTGTATGTAAATTATTATAACCTAACCTAACCTAGCCATGACGTATTCTATAAATAAAGTTTATTACTATATAATATAATTCAGTTACTAATATTAATAATAATATTTATTATAAAATATTTTCCGTTGTATATACAGAGTATAAAATATATGTAAAATTAATATACAATTATTTTAACTCTTTTTGAGTATATTTTTAACTATCATAATTTTATTGACTGTAGTTTCTACTGTTGGGTGGATAATTCATAATTTGTAAGAATAATTATTTAATTATTTTAATTGTAATATTTAAAAAAAATAATATTAATTAAATACATAGATAGAAAAAAAAGTATGTTGCTGCGCGCGGGTCGACAATATCGACACATATTCGGCTAGTCGTATTTTTGGAGCGGCGATACGGGAAAGGTTATTTAAGTCAACATTACATTAAATTAGAGGCAATTCATTAATAAATTGAAAAATTAAACATAATAGATAAAATAATTGCAAAATTATAATAAAATCAATTGATTAAAAAATTAAAATTGAAAAATTAAAAATTAAAAATTAAAAAATTTTAAATTAAAAATTAAAAAATTTTAAATTAAAAATTTTCAAGTTTCTGATTTTTTCCTTTGTATTTACCTAACTACCTATCTGTATGCCAAATTTGAACTTTCTAGGTCATCTGGAACTGGGTTAGAATTTTGATCTATAGGTAAGTCAGTGATAAAAATGACGATTTTCGGACGTTAATATCTAAATAACGGTTTGAAGTAAGTTTATGAAATTTAGAGCACATATGTATCTCGTTAGTCTCAATATATGAGCCAAATTTGACATGTTTATGTGGAATAGTTTTTGAGTTATGAGGGGGTCAAAAGTGGCTCCAAATGGTTCGTGTAATATTACACACGGTGCTGCTCGCCAGTTCTGTTAGCTAGAACTTGGCTTGACACGCTACCGCGTGTCTAGATTTCTTGCATAATAATTAATAATTAATGAAACCTGTAACATGTAATATATAGGTAGGTACACGGTTTTAGCGATTTTATTACGGATTTAAAAATAAAATAAAATAATAAATATCATCTGAAAAATTCTTTTGTAATAAGTAGTAACTCTACTTTTACTATACTACCATTCGTATAGCTATGAAATCACACTGACAAACATAATATCCGACCGCATATATCTAACAAACAGGTGTTTCTCATCTGAAATACTAAAAATAATTTATGGATTAAATTATGCAAAACCAGCATTAAAACGAAACTATACGTTTCCATTCTTAATGAGTTAAGTATTTATACACCAATCGGTCCTGGCGTGTCTGAGTCAAACGATTTTTTTAGTTTCCTAATTTATTTTTACGACACAAGTCATGTTATGCCGTCTCACTGTTGTCATCAAATATTTTGGTCAACAACTGCATACTATACACATGCAAAACTTCGTAATTAATGTAGGCTGTAGGTAATGCGTTATTTTCTTCTCGTCATGATTATAAGGCTAAATAACTCGAACACTGAACGATAAACGAGCAGAGTTTATTTCGACACAGGTTGCAAGTACTGTGCAATTTTAATTCGTTTAACGGTGTAAACACAAATAATAATTATACCGCCATACCGGTGAATTAAAATATAAGCCGCCGTGTGTCATGAAAAATCGCAACATTTGAATATAATATATTTCTAATATTTTCACTTTTCCACTGTGTTTTGGACAGGTAATTAATAGTATTATAAACATCATATTACCTATCCATTGGTTAATGGTTTGTATAACGGTCTGTAGTGTCAAATCGCTGGACAATTCTATAATATATTATACGGCCGGCTGAGTTTAAATTTTAAACCTATCACAGCGGTTTGAGACGGAGCTGATCGAGCCTATAGTTAATAATAATATTATGTGTATAAAAGTATACTTTTCTCACAGTAGGACCCATCGATTAATATACGTACATAATATTATTATGATTTGTTAGGGTGTAACAGTGTCTCATATTATGGCTCTTTGGAATTTTCAACCTATCTAACTGCGGTCACTGCCATAAAATAAATATTCCCATGCACATATTATATCTATAATCAGCTTTTTCATAATATTTTGTGATTCTCGCTTATTCGACTGTAACATGACGTACCCACCTATATATGCGTAATATGAGAGTCGTTAGTACCTGCATTTTCTTCACTACACACATTTCATACGTGCACATTATATTATTATTCATCTTCATGTACCCATTATTTTATCTTTACATAGTTTCTGTAAAATAAAGTTTCAAGTACCTATGTCTATGTGTTTAGATTTTAGATACTTGATGACGTGTAGGTAGGTACTTACTTGTACAATGAAATCGTGTGGTATGCCTAAACAATTATTATGAAAATTAAACAATTAGGTATTTCAGTCTATAGACTTCAAATATTAATATAATATTTTACATACATAATTTATTACATAATATATATGGGTATAGAGTAAACGGCTTTATCGAGCGTGCAGATGCAATTAAATTCAATTCACACGGAAAAAATTGTAAACATAGTTGATCATCATTTTTTTTTTTTATAGATAATGACGACGCGTATATCTCTCTATACCCACCTATAAAAACAGAGACTCATAACAGCAAGAGCAAATCATTATAAAATCAATTAATATATTTTGATGAACGTTACAACTTACAAATATTATATCTCATAATTATTTTCTAAGTTTTAGTTCTATTATTTTGTGAATTAATCTATACCGTTGTTGTACAAGCTATATTATAATGTACTATACTTTGTAATTCTTTGTTTTATATTATGACACTTAGTATATTGTTATAGCAAGTGCACTAATTTTAGTTATATTGTTAGTATTTGATAACATTGAGCCCGCGTATATGGTGAGCGTTTGCTTAAATAAATAAATAAAATATATAAGCTTCGGCTTGCACGTAAATCGAAGATGACTGAATTATGAGGAATTTCACCATTTCGGCACGATATACAGATAATAGGTATATCGTATATCATAATATATTATTATACCTATCACACATTAAAAATGATAAATCGATTTACACTTTACCTGCCTATACAGTACGTCGTTTTGACGTATCGACCAGACAAAATATAGTCATGTCCTGCCGGCTGCCACAAACGGTCGAAAACTCTAACATACGTAAAACCACGTACGCTCGTTCACATTTTGATCGTGAAAACTGAGTATAAAGCTAGTCACGATGATAATGTGTGTGTGTGTGTATAGATGTTAGGCATCTCAATAATTGTGTTGTATATATCCACACACGCTCCACGTTTTGTTTTCCCGGAGATTCCAACCCCGAAAATTATACGTTTGTGCCTACATACAGTACGTATAATAATAATAATATGAAAAAGATAATATTATATTATGACGCATACCTACTGCAATCTCAGCGCCCCGCGCACGACTGTGTGTTATAAATGTATTTCATAAAGACGAACATTAAATGTACACATAGTATAATAAGTTCTACATATATAGATAATATGCGCAAGAGGTTTACACTCACAGGGTGATCCATCTGACGGGCCACACCGTTAGTCAGGACGTGTAAAAATGTGAAGCGCAATAACTGCGATTGGAAATTTGGTTATTTTTTTCCAAAAAACTTATCGATGTCTTTTATCGCTGAGTGGCAGGCATCGTCGGAGTAGTCCATGACAAATAAAATCACCAGAAATCTATTAAGAAATTTGTCATACTCCGTAAAAAAAATTAATAATAATACCGATACGACGGTAGCGATGAAGCTTAGTCGCAGAAATGAGAAATTTTACGGCCCGCACTAATTTTCGGTCATAAAATCAGTGTAAAAATCTGAAGACTGATAGGAAATTTGATTGTTATAATTTATTTGCGAAGGCGTAGGAGACGTTCACTAATTAGAAGTAAATTCCCGACCGAGTAAAAGCACACGAAATTTTCTCGAAAAAATTGGCCAGACCGAAATCGATCACCCCGTATAGAATATAATAATACCGGTATCGTGATACCTATACCGACGACGCGCCGTCCGCCGTCGCGGCACAAAAAATAATCGCCGCTGCGGGAAGACCGGAATCGGGCAACAATATAACAATAATTATACCACTAACCACTATTATAGTAACCATACGACGTATAGGTATAGACGAAGGGGGGGGTGGGGCAGACGCCGACCGCAATGAAGACATTACGCGTCTCCGCCGGATTGTTGTTGTTGTTCACTTGTCCGTGGGACATATTATATTATTATTACGGTCTATTATTATATTTTTTATTATTATTTTTTTCTTTTACTCTCCGCGTGCGCGTGTGTGTGTGTGTGTGTGAGTACTCATTCGTGCACGGAAAAAACAACGAGACGAAAAAGAAAAAACACGACAGTAATAACTGCTGCATCGGCTTCTCAGCGCAAGTAGTCTGCGCGAAGTATTATACACATCGCACGCGGTATTAAACGGTTATTATTATTATTATTATTATTATTATTATTACATAAAGCCACATGATAGGTACGTACGTAATATTAAGTCTGTGCTATCTGTGCAGTGCCTGTTGGGAGCGATAATTATACGATTTGTCGATAACTCTAGATTACGGGCGTTGAATGTTGGTTGCATCTTAACCGGCTGAGTTAAAAAAATGTTCCTGTCGCAGCCCTCAACCAAATGTACCGCGGTTGCCCTGACATGGTATACTCAAGGTTACCAACAGCAATACCGACAAAACATGGGATGGAAATATGTAAATTTTGTCTTGTCGGTGATAAGCTTATTGGCTATTATAACGCACTCTTTATGTGGGCCAAGGCATAAAATAATCATATGGACGGGTCCACAATGGTTTGGCTTATTGGAAATCGACGAGTGAAGACTACAGTTTAATACTGCAGTGCGATAGTTGTTGCGCGTAAATTTATTACAGTCGTAAAATATATATCTATATTTTTTTTTTAATTCACCCGGCGCCGATCTATATAGTCCATATACATATATAGTCTAAGTCATATATTATAGTTATTATATCATATTATTATATGGGGAGCATTATGGCTGATGGTATATAAACGATCTCAATTTTTTTTTTATCTTCTCTCGTATTGCGGTTCATCCATTAATTTCAACGAATCCCATATCGCGTTTATCCAGACGCTCTCCAAGACCCAACACCTATTGTCAATAACGGCCATCGAATCCCAGACAAACCCATCCGGTAGCCCCTGGCGTAACCCATAATATCATATTATATGTGCGTCATTAAAATGTATTTAAATGAAAAACCCATCGGATGTAAAATCGCTGGCGCAGACCGAATAAAAGCGCACGCCAGGGACTAAAATTGTGTGCTGTAGCACACATTTTATTGTACAAAAAGCAAATAGTTACAAATTAAATAGTACCTATACAAAAGTTTTGCGTTAGGTACTTATTTATTCGGTTTTACACACGCTATTAGGTCTATTATTTAAAAATATTTTGGTAAGTGGAATTAGACGTACAGTAGCAAAGCTTGTGGATTTCACTCACTGGCGAACGCAAGTGGCATAATATACGGTTATTATCATTAAATAGCCACATAGGTACCTACATATGTTTCAATGTTTGTGGAGGTTTGTGTGCTCGTTCGGAGCAATAATCACAATCTGTCGTTAAACCTATTACGACCCCATTATATGGTCCCAGGTATAATATGGACGGTTACGACGGTGTTAATAGTTTTTTAGGACTCGACGAGTCACGTCTAATTATAGTTTTTAAAAGTATCCAAGTATAGAAATGATACTTATTTTGAAAAATATTTAAAAAAAGTATTTGAACACTCGGAATAAAAAGTATTTTAGTACAAAATATACAAATACTTAAAAACAAGTATATTTTATAAATACTTTCAAATTCTTTCAAATTTTTTATAAAATATTCTGTTTACATTTGTTTTCGCCGACTCTTTGATATATATATTCCGTGTAGTCTAATTTATGCTGTATTATATTACATACGTATTATGATAACACGAAGAGTAGACATAATGTAAACGACGCTCGATCGTTTGATCTCGAACTGTTGTCTCTTCTCTCGTATAGATATAATATAATATATGGTATTATTTCCATTCACATAATATCATAAAATATAATAAGATTCCGATATAGATCTAGACGTTCGCGTAGACTCAGACACAGCTCGTCAATATAATGACCATCGAATCCTAGACAAAACCCATCCGGTAGCACTGCGTAACCTATAGGTATAAGCAGTATACCAAGTATGTCAAGTTATAGGCACTATATTATCCACATTACGTGTTTAAAATAGAAAACTCATCGAATGTACCTAATCGCTGACGTGGAAAAATAACTCGCGCAGAGACACGTCATCAGTTATCAGATAATATTATAATATAGGTGTAAAAATTCAGCAGACGCTAAAATTCATAAAACGATAGGTATATAATATGTTACGGGCAATGTGTATATTGTCAGGTTAATGTGTTCCTGCCCGGGCAATGTGAACCACAATTTTTTTTACTAACCAACCAATATTAATATTAATTTTCATTATAAATTATAATTTTATTATTACCTATTTATAATAATTTATAGTATTGTTTTTTTTTTTTAAACAATGCTTATTAATTTTATTCATGTATCATAATATTACGAATATTTTGATGGAATAACAAAAAAAATTAACAACTATTGTCATTTTATTTTTATTATAAATTATCATTTTGTTATTACCTATTTATTTGCACAACATTTAGAAGCATGACACATCGCATTTCATAGTCTGTCTGCTTTTCTATCCTTGGATGTATTTGTTTTGCAATCCTGTGTACAAGTACACCGATCATATCCATGTCCAGAGGCCTAAATTAGAAAAGGAACGGGCTGCTTCTCGCAATAAAATAAAATTAGCCGGTAGACGCACCGTCTTCGATCTGTAAAATTTTTTCTTTACAAAACGATTTCTACCACCGTTTACAATAGATAAATTTATTTCATGTACAATTTTAAAAACCCTTCATTATAAGCATAATCAGCGCCGGCGGAAGGGCAGGGCAGAAGGGGCATCTGCCCAGGGCCCCGCCATTTTGGGGCCCCGCGCCTGCATGTATGGTATTTGATAATTTGTAAGACCACAATTTTGTTTATCAATTTAAAAATACAAGTCTCGGCTGGCTATAGGTAAGTTATGTAAAACTGAAAAAAATTTCATACAAGTACTGAAGTACCTATAAGTAATAGGACTTGCGAAAATTTTTTTTTTACATTACATTAGGCTAGGGTCCATCAAAATAATCTGCCCCGGGCCCCGCAAAACCTCCCGCCGGCGCTGAGCATAATATCATTTTATACAATTACCTTCTGCAGTTAATGGCACAATTACATTTTCGTCCCCTAGTACGTCAATACGTCATATTTCTTCATTAATTTTGAATTTGTTTTCTTCTCTGGCTTCTGTTGTTTTAAATAATTAATTATTTCATAATATTTAGATTTACTAATAAAAGTACTATTAGTTATTTCGTTTCGATAATTTTGTTCAAATGTTCGTAAAATTTAGATTCCATTTTTAATACACGTATACAGAGTTAAAAATATCAATTATTATTGTTCATATTATTTTGTTGACTTATTTTATCAAGGCAGCTATTACTTTTATCATTTCGATATGGCCATATTCATATGGGAAAACTATGATTTTATTATTTTAATGATAAATAGATAATAATAAAATTATAATTTATAGTGAAAATAAAAAATAATATTAGCTGGTTAGTAAAAAAAAATCGTAGTTCACATTGACCACATTTACACATTGCCCATAACATAATATACAATTATATCGTATACGATATTAATATTTTCGTTGTGCAGAGTGTCCTATATTATTGATACGGCGAAACCTCTAAATACCTGACACTCTAAAGTCGCTCTCTAATTTGTTTTCATTATTCGGAGTATCCTGCTGTTCAGATTGCAGAGGGTTTATGTAGTTGGTTCCCCAGAAAATGTCCGCTATATATTGGGAAGTATTCGCTATTGGGAGGTGTCCGTTAAGAGAGGTTTCACTGCATATGGTCTGCGTGAAGTGTATCGGTCGATGGTCGATTGTTTTCGGCGTATGCCGTACGCCCGTACATCACGTACAGTCCATCGACGAACAACACCGATTCTGACATTTTCCTTCAAAATGTTCATCAGACTTATTATGGGACTAGGAGGTACCTGTATAATATTATGATTTATTCAGACCAAAGATTTATGGTTAAAAATGTCTTTTTTTCAGTTAATATTTTTTAGTTTCTTTGTCATTAAAAATATAAATTATTAGAATTTTAAAAATTACGATTTAAAACAAAATATAGATACAATACCAAGAAAAAATGTTAAAAATAAAAATGTATAAAAAATACATTTTACGTACTTAATATTATAAACAAAAATAAAATATTGTTTAAAAATATAATTTTTGTGCTAGTCAAAATGTATACGACATTGATTCTTGGTAGGTATACTGTATATTTTGTATTATAATATCATGTAAAAATCTAATAATATATTTTTAAGTTCTAATAAACAAAAAAATATAAACTGTAAGACACATTTTGAATCATACCTTTGTTTTAAATGGATCGTGGACAGTTCTAACTCCGAAGTATGTTATAAAATGGGAATTAAAATGCTAGTATTGTAAGTAGTACTCACCAGTTAACTATTTACAGTGAAAACTGCCTAAAACGGACCCTGAATAAAACGGTAAACTATCCAATACGGAATTTTTCTATGGTCCCGGCACGTTCCTATAGTTTTATATATAGACGCTGAACCTCAATAAAACGGAACCTTCTTATAACGCGGAAACGGAACGATTTTGTAAGTCCCATGCAAGTAAAAACCTTGCATAAACAATACTACAACAGTATTACATATTATTTATACATTTCATTTTCTTTTATCTTTTTTATTTTGGTTACTGACAACAGTTACATAAAATCTGAAACATTGCCAATTTTTTTTTAGCTCATTTGAGATAGGTATAACATTAACATCGTGTCGAATTTGAGAATAACAAAATTTGTACAAAAAAGGGGCTAGAGATCTAGCGCACTAACGCCTCTAGGTACGCATTAGGTTGCATCCTCTGCGTCGAAAGTCTGCAGGACACGCCTATGAATATTAATATAGGTGCACCTCCGTTCGGAGACGCTAAAGTAATTATTCTTGAATGTTAAAACGATAATAATATAATATTATTATCGTAGTGCAACGTGTGTTATACCTACCTACTAAAAATATAATATTAATATGGTCTGCGTGTGAAGTTTGCATGTCGGTCGGCGATCGATCGTTTTCGGGGTATGCCGTTGGACGTACAGTACTACAGTCCATTGATGAATAATACTGATGATATATTATAATATTACGTCGAAATCATTAAACGTACAGCAACAATAATATTGTGGCGAAGTTGCGAAACAATTTTTTTCATTAAAAAAAACTGTACTCCATAATACTCTGCAGGCGCTAGCCAGGCATCATTGAATTGCACCGTCAGCGTTTTTGATAATATTAATTTATTATCATTTCTATTGGTCTTTAACACGTGTGTAGGTAGGCATATTATTATTATATATTTGCTATTTATAAGTGCTTTGATATGATGTAATGTCATAGGTAGGTGGTATTTTGGTAATAATAATTAATTCAGTACGTGTTCGACCTCCGACTGAACAGCACGTGTACATCTTTCGCGACCGTGCGCTTTTATAGCTTCCGATAGCACTCCGTTAATTATGCCGGTGACCAGCGTACAGGTAATATAATCATTATTTTTATTATTATCTGACGCGGAACATTCGACGTAATGAGCGACAAAAATACAAAAGGCAAACCGCCTTTTACAAAAACATTAAACAAAAATATCACAAACACTCACTCGAAAACACCTTCTGTAAAAAACATACCCACAAGCCATATTAAACAAATTCCCATCTACTCCAAATCAAACAGTTCAAAAACAAATCCTAGTTCGAACAAGTCAAACTCAAATGTCTCTGTTGATAATATTGATACATTACCGCCACTTCCACGCTCCACTCCTACCTCTGCCAACACCGCTGCTCTCCTAATTACCGCTGCAGCTAATCAACACGATAACCACTCCAATTCTGATAACCAAAACGTTATCGTTTTCAACGACGACAACGCCCAACCCCACCCAGCATACAGCTCAGAATCACCTACCAGTTTTGCTACGATTACGGCAAACGAAAAAACTCCATCCAGGGAACAAGCAATTGTTTTCAACTCTATAGACGGTATCAGACAAATAGAATACATACTTGCAATTGGAAAACTGATCCTCCCTCGGGACATAATATTCACTTCAAGGATATCCAACAATCGTTTCTGTATTTTTTTTTCAAGCAAAGAAGTACTCGATACACTTCTTGAAAAATCCAAAACGATATCAATAAATGAACACACCATCCCTATTCGCAGATTGATTAATCCAGCCAAAAAGATCACGATATCAAATGTGTGTCCATCCATACCTAACATAATAATTCTTAACGCATTAAAAAACATCAATATATCTCCAGTCTCACAACTAAACCATATAAAAGCCGGCATCAATATTGCGGGATACGAACATATCCTGAGTTTCCGCCGCCAAATGTTTATAAATCAAGAAGATATCACCAAACTACCTGGGTCGTTAGTTATTAACTTTAACCAAACCTCATTTAGAATCTTTTTTACTGACGACAGAATCACTTGTTTCCTATGCAAAGAGGTGGGTCACACTTCTGCGTCATGTAAAAAACAAATTTCTCATAACAGCCCAATTGCAACCGTTGATGATCATACTACAGAACTACTCGAAGATATTCAGCTTCCTGAATTACCTCCAATAGACACAACCCAACCACAAAGTACCATGGACTGGAATCAGGAAAACAATGATATAATTTCATCCCAACCCGTAGCAAATACTAAAACATCCCATGTAACAATGAAAACACCAATCACCACTCAAGCCAAAAGACCTCTATCGGATACAAATACAATTAAATCTCCCACCTCCCCTACAGCACCAGGCAGCCCTATGCCTTTCATTCAACCTGAAAAAAAAAAAGCCAAAACCAGCCGCTCTAGATCCAACTCTCTCACTTCCACCGACGACAACAAAATCAACACCTCGCTTGAACCTACTGTCGCCTTTTTCAGCGACAGCGAGAATACTTCAATCACCCTGGACCAATTTAAATACTTTTTGGAAAATATTAGAAACCCTAATATTAATATATACACATTATGCGACGAAATTAATTCCAACATCTCGGACATGCTCGACTTGACGGAAAAAATATACCCTCTAATTACAGATCGTGCAATGAAGTCCAAAATAAAAATTTTATCCAACTTATTGTTTAAGACCCTTCCTCCCAACTAATTCAACCAAATGAATAAAAGGATTCCCTCAGATCTATCATTTTTCACATCAAGCACCTTCAAACCTCCTATACAATTCAAATGAAAACAAATATAATTCAATGGAACATCAACGGGTTCTTCAGTAGACTTGAAGAGCTCCAGATACTAACCAAAGAACTGAACCCTGCAATAATATGCATTCAAGAAACCAATTTTAACGAGAAAAGCAATCCCAAATTTACGCACTACGATATCTATAAACGCAATCGCTTCTCGTGTATCAGAGCCAGCGGTGGCGTCGCAATAATGATCAACAAAGATTTCCCCAGTGTCGAACTCCCTTTAATCACTGATTTCGAAGCAATAGCCGTTTCAGTCAATCTGCCTCACACAAAACTAACCATATGTAACATATATATCCCAAACAACAGAGATTTCTGCCTAGATGACATCGAACGTATCATAAAACAACTGCCCAATTCGTTCATTATAGTTGGCGATTTCAATAGTCACAGCGAGACCTGGGGATCCTACAAATCGGATCGCAGAGGGAAAATCATCGATGAATTACTTAATAACGAAAATCTAATGCTTCTCAACAACGGACAACCCACAAGAATCAACCCTATCAACGAACTATCATCCGCAATTGACCTCTCCATCGCAAACACTTCTCTCGCGCATAAATTAGAGTGGTGCACTCTACCTTATACCATCAATAGTAGTGATCACATCCCCATTCAAATATCCATCAACCACCCACTCGACGACACACACCTAGTTTATCCATCTAGATGGTCTATCAGGAAAGCCAATTGGGATCTTTTCTCATCTCTAATAGAAAAAAAAACCGAAAGCCTCCCCACCCCATTACCAGAAAATATAGATGCAGACGTAAAAGAATTTACTGACATTATAACAGAAGCAGCCTTAATCACAATAGGTAGGTCTAAGAGCAGCTCCCCAAGACCTCGCGTCCCATGGTGGAATGAAGAAATAAAAAAAGCTATCCAAAACAAAAATAAAGCTCTCAAGAAATTCCAAATCTCCCGATCGCAAGTGGACTTCATCAGTTTAAAAAGGACAAGAGCCCTAACCAGATATCTGGTTAAGAGCAGCAAATCTTTATCGTGGAAACTATATGTGTCCAGCATCGATAACCAAACTGATTCCTCAATCGTATGGAAAAAAATCAAATCTATTAGAGGTACCAACAGAAACAATATCCACTTCCTCACGGACTCTAACATCACAACATCTCCTAAAGAAGTCGCCAACACCCTGGGACAAATGTTTCAGGAGAATTCTAGTAAATCCATCTACGATCAGGAATTCTTATCCAAGGCAAACATATATAACAACCCATCGAACACAGTAGATCCCCATAATAATGTTCAAACCTACCTCAACTCACCTCTACTCATCACTGAATTGGAGGAAGCTCTCCGTAATTGCAAAAGCAAAAGCCCCGGCCCTGACGGAATCCCCTACCTATTTGTACAAAACCTCCCAGCGAACGCAAGGACCCATTTAATATCAATATACAATTCAATTTGGAACAACAATTGTTTCCCCAACACATGGAGACATGGCCTCGTCATCCCTATTTTAAAACCCGACAAAAACAAGTTTTTACCTGATAGCTACCGCCCCATATGTCTTTTAAATACGCTATGTAAATTACTCGAGAAAATGATTAACAATCGTCTAATGTGGCACCTGGAAAAATCTAACTATCTCACTCCCGAACAAAACGGTTTCAGACGCGATCGAAGCACTACTAAGAATATTTTAAACATTAAAAATGAAATCCAAACAGCTCTAAAGTATAATCAAAGTTTAGGATTGATCAGTTTTGACATTGCTAAGGCATATGACTCAGCTTGGAGACCCAGAATAATCCACAAGCTCAACAAAATTCTAACTAAAGGTAACATGTTAGACTTCATAAATAACTTCCTCGGCACCCGGACGTTTCAGGTAAAAACCTCAAACACCCTATCCGACATATTTACACAAGAGAACGGTGTACCACAAGGTTCCACCATTTCAGTGACGCTATTCCTAATAGCCATCAATGATATCTCCGAAGGAATACGCAACCCCAACATCCCTCTTTTATATGCTGACGATTTCAATATCCTATGTCGCAGCACCAACAGCAACACTATTCAACAAATGCTACAAGATTCGACCAACAAACTTGAATCCTGGTCAAAAACAGCGGGTTTTCGATTTGCGTCGAACAAAACTAGCCTCATACTCATCAACCAGAAAAGAAAAAAGGAAAACATAGCAATAAAAATGGGTAACCACACCATCAAGAACCAAACTCAAGTCAAAATCCTTGGGGTAATCCTCGATTCTAAAGCTTCATGGCGCCCATACATACAACACATACGAAAATCATGTCTTTCTAGAATTAATCTGATAAAAACACTTTCCCATACAGCGTGGGGAGCACAAACCCAAATGCTACTGAAAATCCACAAAACACTCATCCTTTCAAAAATAGATTACGGAGCTTCTCTAATATCCGCCGCCAAACCATCTCACCTTAGAACACTGGAATCAATACATAACGCAGGGATCCGACTCTCCATTGGTGCGTTCAGATCAAGCCCGATCAGTAGCATACTCAGCATTGTCGGCATTCCACCATTGGACATAAGATGGTCTGAACTAACATCCAAAACCGCAGCCAGAATGGCCCGCTCCCCCCAAGGTCTTCATTCCTCCCCTAACCACATTTTCAACAATTATAAAAAATATGATTTAGACAACATAATGACTACTGAAATCAGCATATCCCCTCCGTGGCTCATCTCGATGAACATCATCCTGGACTTACACCAACTCCCCAAGAAATATACCAGCTCCACTCAATACAGGAATCTCTTCACGGAAATACTTTCATCTAAACAGCAACACGCACTTATATACACGGATGCCTCTGTCGTGGTAAATCGGGTTGGAATGGCCATCATTCACGGGGATACACATATCCAATGGAAACTATCAAACAAATGCTCCATTTACACAGCTGAAGCACTAGCCATCCTAAAAGCTATTGAGTTTGCAACAAACAAAGTTGAAGCCAAACAAATCATTATCCTTAGCGACTCCCTTTCCTCTCTCATGAGTATCCAGAACCAGTGGAAACCTACTGACTTAGCAAGAAAAATTCATAATGCTCATTCCACCGCTACCTTCGCCGGTAAACAAATATCCTTCATGTGGATTCCCGGCCACTGTAATATAAGAGGAAATGAACTCGCTGACAAGGCTGCCAAACAGGCCCACCTAGCCAACAACCCCCTTACGTCACTGGTTTTTACATACCAGGATGTTAAGAGGATCATTGCTAAAGAGGCACACAACCAATGGGAAAACAAATGGGCAGCTGAGACAACCAAGTTACATGAGATCAAAAGAACCACATACCCTTGGCCGTTCCCTGCAAACATCTCCAGGAAACAGGAGACAGCCATCACTCGCCTCAGGATAGGACACACACACATCACCCATCAACACCTCATGAAGGGAGAAGAACCTCCCATCTGCACCCAATGCGGCTCCCTACTTACTGTCAAACACATCCTCACAGAATGCCGAAGATATGAAAATGAAAGGAGGGAACTGAACCTTCCGGACCAGCTAGCCGAATCACTCAGCCCCGAACAGAGCAACCTAACAACGACGTTGGTTTTTTTACACAACACAGGACTTCTCAACAAAATTTAAGTTATATTATGTTATACTGTCTTTTCTTTCTTGTATTTTTTTTTTTTTTTTTTTTTTTTTTTTTTTCTCTTTTTTTCTTCTCCTTCATATTTAATGTATCTATATACAAAAATTTCTAACCCTGTATAGTATTGTATAGCATTAATGTCGTCCAATGGCCATAGTCGCCGCGGATATAATATAATAAAAAAAAAAAAAAAAAAAAATAATTAATAATTGTAGGTACCTATAATACCTATAACGCGCGGTTATCACGATCGATCAATATATTATTATAATAATAATATAATATAATATATTATTTTTGATTGACTCATTTCAATCAAATACATTGTTATTATAATATTATATACTAGTATTATTTTAATAATTTATGATTTTTCAAACTATTTCCATTTGATGTACTTTACATAATACGATTTTCGATTGGAGTAAACAATGAAACTCGCAGTACCTATTATACTTACTAAAATTGGTTTTCACCTTCGATTCATATTATTGAAAAATAGCATCAATATTGTATATTGTATCGTGCAAGAATGTCTTGTCAAAAGATTTTTTTAGTTTGAGGCTTTTTTATGCAGTTTGAGAATACTTTTAATACTTTTAATTAAGTTTTTTATTTGTTTGATTATAATAACAATACGTAATAAATAATTAATGCTCCGTTCTTAGAAAAAAAAAAGACAACAATAGCTGTTATGATATAAGCCTTCGATATGAACCGGTGTTGAACGTCTGTTCAGATTAAGATTGAACCGCTCGCTCGACCAAAACACATATTTTGCACGGCCGCCGTCACCGGCGTCGACGATCGACGACAGCCGGCGATGACTGTCGGCCAATCACAGAACGCATAGCCATAGTATTGTGGGGGGGGGGGTCAGGCACTGTTCGGCGACTCAGTCTGCATGCGCGAAGCCGGTTCAATCTTAAACTGAACTGAGCATATATTATTATTGGTAATCACAGTCTTAGAAGTATACCTATAGGGATGTAAAAAAACTGGTTTTGGTGTCTCTTGCTCTAAAATAACACACAAATTGGAAAATATTCCACTCAATCTAATGAAATATTTTTTTTTTTTTAAAAACGTCACAATGAAAAATTAAAACGGAATTGTCATAGTATAGAGAAATTGGTTAATACTATCAGGAAATTATTTTATAACTTTAAAAGCTTAATTTATGTTTTGGTTAATAAACACCTGAAAATTATAATATAAACGTCGTTAGTACAATCATTTATAGTCTACTATGGTCTATGGATTGCCTTTTTGGGGTTGTACTTACAAAGATTATTTGACTCCTTTAAATACAACTATTAATGGTTTAATAAAAGTGATTACCTATCTCGAAGCAATATTTATATTCAACAAATCTGCAGATATATATTGACTTTGATGTCCAACGCTTATTCAGTTTATATTATAAATCTTTGCTGTTACTTGTTAGTTGTTTATATATACAGATCTTGTTTCAATAGGTACTATTTAGCATAATAGAAATACTAGAAATAAACTTAATTCTACTAAATATTATAAGATTGTAACCTCTCAGAGTCCTATTTACAAATGTACATTGTTGTGTCGAAAATTAAATTAAAATATTTTAGTTTTTGTTAACTCTTTAAAATTATATATATTATACATAATCACTAATCAGTTTTATAATGTTACACTTAGCTATTATTTATGAATTTGTTTACTTTTGTTATTTAATTACTATTTAATTTTATGTGTTGGTCATGAAATAATTAAGTAATTTCTGTTTATATTTTTAATGTTAGGTACCTATAAGATACTCTCACTTCTATGAGCAGAAGTTTTAGCTTTTCAGAAGAGAGTCAATATAATTTAATGTTCACTGTTGACTGTTATAATTTTGTACTATTACTTTTTTTAGTGTTGTTATTTTACTCACTATACTTAATACTTATGTATTTATGTTGAACTGTAAAATGTTATATTAGAAAAAAACTTATAATTATTATATGCTCCCTCGTGCCTATAAAGGTATAAGATCGTTAGACCTTCCAACAGTAGCTTTGGCAAACACTGAGAAAAAATAGAAAAGCTGGTAAGTGGATGTCGCTCTGCTGTACAGTAGGTTACAAATGGGTCATTGTATAATGGATTGTATTAAACTTGAATTCAATGGTATAATAATATCATCGAATAAGAAAAACGATTCTGAGCGGAGACGGTTTGTCAGTCTGGATATTTTATATTGTTATTAGTTATTATATCATGTAAGTTGAATTAATATTACCTATAATATTATTATATTTTATTCGTTTCTATGGTAATAACTAATAAACAAAGCATTAGAAATTAAAATCCAATTTTGAGCTGTTATTCGTAATTTTTCGGTGGTTTTTACAGTGGCATTAAATAACTATTGATAAATCGAAAAATGACCTCTCTAAAGTACCATCTTGATCCAATTTGCTAAAAGATAATGAAATCAAAAAACTCCTTCAGGTAGACATTTTGTAAACAGGGTATAAAAATAAAATAAACACCATTGTAAAACCACTAGCTTCCTCGCTCCGCTCAGAATCTAATATTATTGTTTTTTAGAAAACTCTATACACACAAATAAACTCGATATGAGGTACAGTTGCGCTAATGGTTTGGAGATAAAGCGCGACATGTAGGTACGTTGTGAAATGCAAATGTTTGCTATAATATATATCATATATAATAGGAAAGTATTATATATTTTTGCGTCGTCGTATATCTTATCAATTATGAAATAGACGTAATTTTCTTACTGGGAAAAAATAAATGTCCGTATGGTTCCGTACTGCCGACTATTATCGACCCGATCTTTTTTTTTCATGGGATCGTTAAAACAAAATACTGTTCTCGTTTTATTATCTTGTAAAATAAAGGAAATCTTCTTAAAGCGGGACATAGATAGTTTCTTGTCGTAAATCTCGAGTGTTTGTATGTACAGTATATTATATACCAACTATTATATTATGTACACCTATCATATTATATACACGGACAAATAAAAGTGTCTGTATAAATCGAACAATCTTAGACAGAATCTCAAAATAAAAACAATAATAATTAAAAATAAAACTCGTAAAATGTTTTTTGAATTAATGGAAAGCTAAATAATATGACAAAGTAAACAACAAACGTATATTATACATATAAGTTATATAATATAACACATAACAAACGTATAAAATCTTACGTTTCGATTAGGGATTATTGTTTGACTATAATATACATAATGTGCCTAATGGCTAATAGTAGTTGTATACACTTGAACGCGACTTGAACGTTGTAATCTCGTTTTACTACCTACCTACTCATTATTTGATGAATATAATATTTATCGGATAATTTTGTAATAAAATAAATGGATAATGGTTATGGTTAAATTAAATAGTTATTACGTTGTTTTGAATAATAAATTAATATAATTATTTATGTAATGCATATTATATTTACTTGATTGTTTTATCTATTATTTTATGAATAAAAAATGAATTTATTTGTAAAAAATACGGTAATAGTACAAATTGAAATATAGATTATATTATGACATATTATTTTATTTCAGAGCTTTCTAAAAACTAAAAAGTAATTATTAAGGAAACTACATAAAATGTGTAATAATTCAACAATCAAATATCGATAAAAATTGTAGGTAGGGACGTCGGGACATGGAGCAGCGTACGGTCCTCCCGTTCATGGGCGTCGGCAGACATTTTTATTGGTATGGTGGGGGAGGGGTTGAAATGTTTCTCAAAAATAATTGACGATTTTTTTATAAAGAAAATTCATAACTTATTAATATTATTGAGTAGTCACTAGCTAGTCATTGCCAAGTAAGCTAGTGGGCATATTAAACTAGAATAATATAAGATTTCATGTGCAACAATTAATTATTTAAACATTTGATAGCTAATGCGGCCATGATAGATAATATCTGAGCAAATATAATTAAAAATCGAGGGGGGTAACACCCCTCGGGACCACCACTCACCGGTTGCTTGTTTTACAATGGGTGACCACCTGATAATTTAAGTAGTTAGTATATGGCACCTTACGGCTTACACACGTGAGCCTTCAAAATAACGTTTTAGATAAAAAAAAATCTCAATTCCACGTCTCCACAGTAAATAGTAATTTAACTTAATTAAATACTTGCTTAAAATGTTGGTCTATAATTTGTGTTTTGTTTACTTTAAAGAGTTATTTTATAAAATCAAGTATATGCAAGTGTATTTTTTTTTATAGTTTTAAAATAATAGAATATTATAACAACTTACCTTATAGGCTATAGTGTCACATTCAATCGTTCTTCCGAGGAAATTGAATTTTTACCAAATTATAAGCATTCGGTTTTCAAATGTATTCACTTGTTTACATTTCAAAAGCACAGTTGCTATGATTATACTCTAAGTGCTGGATTAAGACAACAATGAATACTCTCAATGCGTTTGTTATCTTTAATTCAATTTAGAGAATTTTAAGCCTAATTTTAATTGCTAAACTATTTTTCGAGTGCCTGTGCGAAGTTCCCTATATATCACGGTATATAGCAGAATGTCCTAAAAATGTTTTTTTTTATTGAATATTCGGTTTTGTTTTGTACATATTTAGAACATACAAATACTGGGAACTTCGAAAATAGCTTTAAATCGTTGAATCCAATATATACTTAACCCATCACCATAATTATTGTCCTTAGTACACAAAGTAATGAAACTAGAAATGTACTCATTCGAATCTCGTTTCGAATAAAAATTCTCAAATAACTAAATATTTTCTTAATAATTAAAAGTGAAAATAGGAGGTTCCTATTTTAAAAACAGCATTTCGTATCGTCACAAGATCATCCTTAAGTGGTACAAAAATCTCAAGTATTTGAAAATATGGTCTTCGACTCTTCAAGTGTATATCTATTTAAGAGTATATATACTCATATATAATACATATAATTTAAGAGTACAAAATATATGGTCCATCGCTTTGTTTATCTGCACCTGCACTCGGTTTAAGGTTCGACCTGTTGTAATAATGTATGAGGGTCGTTTTTTTGTGACACGCAAATATAATGTTAAAAATAATTATTATCCTTTGGAAATATGACGCTACCGTATTTGTTATTGTTATCGTCGTCGTCGTCGTATGACGATGTAGACCAATCAAAACATTCTCGCGAGTCTCTCCAAGGCTCATTCGACCTTGGACCGTGATGATAGGTGTCATCGTCCCACATATAAAACGTTAAGTATTATTAAATATTATACGGAGCGCACGTTGTCATGTTGTCCGGTGTATGAGTTCACACGTCGTTTCGTTTACCTATACTTTCGTATTTTTATCGTTTAGTTTCCTCCGACGGAAAAACCACGAAGTCCCTCGGGATCACTGAGTTGTGTTTTCCCCATTTCCCGCGGCCACGTCGGGAAATACAACTCTATTCGCCCTGTATATACATTGCGCACATCGGTCCCCTCCCCTTCGATCCACGCTTGGAATGATCATATTATTATTATTATTATTGCGTCGCCGCGGCGGCGGCGCGACCGGCCCGACCGTCACTGCAACCTATATAATACCATTGTGGGTGGTCTCTGTCCTCCCCTCCACCTCCACCACCTCCACCTCCGTCGGACGCCGTTTGGATCATATATTTAAGTTCGAAAACGCATAACAAACACCACACGGTGTGCGCATCCAGCGGCCGGACTCGCTATATAATATTATATACCTATATATATATATATATATTACGACAGTGTACATATTATGCGTTAATAATAATAATAATAATATATTATAAAATCGGTGGCAGGTTTCCATTTTAAAAGGCGACCCGCGCGAGAGTCGAGTCACGCAACCGCTATGAAATTTAAAAGTATACCGAAATCACAGGCCGTTATACTCCGTCTCATAACGTCAATATACCTACGATACTTTGACAACCGTCAATTATTATTAAACCAGCTGCTCCTAACAAATTCCTGTAAAAAATGGCCATATTTTAAACGCATTTCACTCTCAAAAAAACAAATAGTTTTTGCTCAAAATATTATAAGTCACACGACACAAATTACGAATATACATCCATATGAAATAGTATAATAATTATTATTGTACATTCGAGTGGACCTTATGAATATTCAAAACGATAATGTCTGGTTCTAAATCGACTCTTTATTTCATATTATTATTGACGTACAATATGATAACACTACCTTCGATTTTATTGGTGTGACGATGATATCTTCCCATGGTGCACTGTGCAGCTGCAGTATAATAATATTGTATTATACGCGTTGTGTGCATCTGCTGCAGCAGTGGGCCATTCGGTAAATAATTTACGATTTAGTCCGACGCCGTTTCTTGTCTTATCCGAATGTTCGAGTCGTATAATAATCCTTTAATCCTTTGGACCACCGGAGATCAATAATATACGAAAACAGACCCACGGGGTAGTGCCGTCGGTTCTCGTGCATAGGACATAATATTATCGCCGTTTCCAATTATACATTATTATTATATTACCGTTGTCTCGGAGTCTTCGCAGTCTTTACGGCCGGTTCATGGCCGAAAATCGGGAAAATCATTATATACTACACGTTATAAATAAAAACAGGAGCCCGCCTTGTCGTTTATTTCACGTGCTAATTGAATATAATATAACAGTATAATATTGTAACACGGCGACGGCGGCTTAACTACTGCAGTTTTCGCCACCGTGCCTAGTCCGTTTTCTAAACTATATAACTCAAAGTCATCCCATTATTATAAAAATATTATATTTCACTCTCAGCTGTAGCAGACACCCGGCAGAGAAGGATTGTCGGATAGAGATCGGTTGGAGGAAAAACATAAAATAAAAATCGTTCAAAAACGCCATTTGTTGTTTGTTCGTAAAAGTTTTTTTTTCTTCGACTAAATAAAAATGTATTTTTTTTTCACAATGGCAAATTACAATGTAATATGTCATTTAAAATAATAACAGACGAAGGAGCGTAAAGTAAAAAAAAAAAATAAACAATACACATAAAACATAATATATGGCAATTAAAGTAATTAAACTATACATAAAACGACTTTGTACCAAATAGTGATCGATCGATAATAATATACACTCATACACAGATTTAAAAAATATTTTTTAATATATTATATTATTATTAGATATTAGATACTATAGGTATGTACAAATTACAATAATATCATACAAACACTGCATGACTTTATACTATACGCAGCTGAATGTAAAGCGATTATAATATTAATATAATATTATACACGCAATATAATCTCCTAGAATTATATGTAATGTACCTAAAAGTCTTAAAATCACAATCCTTACATAGATTTTGATGAACGAGTCGTCGGAAACAAAAAAAAAAAAATCTTTAGATATAAATAAAAGATGTGAACTGGCGATGATGCGATAATCTCGAAAAGGAAAACATGCAAATCGACAGCACAAATTATAGGTACGCTGTGTATTGTATATCGTAGGCTGGGGATTATTCTCGGCGAGCTTATTCGATTCAAATGATTTAATTTCAGTCTGATATATCAGTTAACAAGCGTCGTTCTGGCGCCGTAATAGTAAATCTCTACCCAACAAGAACCCCCCAATTTTTTTTTTAAATCCCTAGAAAACAAACCCCCTCAAAATATTGAACCCCGAGTGCTCGGCTATATATAAAATAGCGCCTCCTTGAACTGTATAATACACTATGCCTATCCCTACGCTTCAGTCGATCCGATCTACGAATAAATAATAATGATAGAAAAAAAAACACGAAAAATAATGAGAAATTTAGGTATATGTAACAAAACCGGAAAAACGCGTTCCGGACTGCCGAAATAATAGTTGCACGTACCGGCGCGCGTCTTGATCCGTGGAGCCGCGAAATATAGTGGCCGCGGTCATCATCGCAAGACTAGGTAAGCGGACGCAGCCGCCACCAGCAGAGTTACCGGAAGTAAGGCCTCGGCGGACCCTGCTGACTCTTCGTCGTCCTCCTCCTCCTCGTCGAATTCGTCGTCGTCGCAACCAACGCCGTCCGTCGCTTTGTACCTGTTCCGGACGTCCGGCTGGTAGTCCGCGTTGGCCATCATCATTTCCACCTCAGCCCGGTCAGGGTCCAAGTCGAACATCTTGGGACGGTGCCTTTTCCGGTTCTTCCGGCCGCCGGACTTGTTGCCTCCGCCGCCGCTAGTGCCCCCCTGCTGCTGCTGCTGTTCGAGACGCGGATCCGCCTCGCCGCCGTAGCACAGCCTGACCATGCGCTCCTTCTGGCGCAGACAGTCGACCGCCGACTTTCCGGTGCACCTGCACCGGTTCATCTTGGAAGCCTTCTCTTGTCGTTGGAGTATCTCCACCGAGTTGAGGCACCGCTCAGTGCACGCCACGCCGGTCAGCATCCGTCTGCAGTACGTTTGATAGTAGCCCAGTGCCGCCGAGCACACCGGGTCCACCGTGCACACCCAACTGGCCAGCTCACATGGCACCACTGTCTCGTTCTTGGACGCCTCCATCACAAACGGCCGACACACCTCCACGCGGGCCTTCATCTCCTCGCAGTAGCGGTCCCGGCAGGTGCACTGTAAAAATCCGTAAGTTAATTATTTTTCTTAATTATTATTACCGACTAACTATATATTATGGTCATGATATTTTGATTCGATATGGTTAGGTTATAGTATTGGCGGCGGCGCTCGGTGGAGGTATATTTGAATCACGAGGTTCACAAAAAATTAATGGGCGGGTGTCCTATAGGTAGGTCGTAGGTAGCTATGAAATGAAAAATTAGTTTGAACAATTTGTAAAGGTTATTTAACCTCCATACAATTTATACGAATTTACTATTTGATGAGGAGTGCCGAGTGAACAAATGTTTAGGGTGGGCGGTGTAGAAATATTAAAATATGAGAGTCAAGGAAAAAAATGTTCAAGCCGCCACTGTTAGTATATATATGTATTGGTTATATTATATACCACGTTAAGTACAGGTTATGTGTTATAAGTTAGAACTGGCTTTTCAATCCTTATTACTTTATAACGTTTTTTTTTTCACACCATTATATAACAGCTTGTTTATAATATAATATAGTCATTCACTCCGTATATGCATTATTCTGTTTGTAATAATATTTATTATGAAGGTTTTGAATTATAACGAGGTCACATTTTTTTCACAGTTTTGAAAGCGTACCTATGCTAAAATTGTACTAAACACCAAGTATAGAGAGTATAATTTATCACTAAAATTTTAGTATTGTGTCGACAAACCTATTTATTATTATTATATGTTGCAATATTATATAACACTCCGTTTTAAAAAAATTTTAGATTTTTTTACTCGAAAACGATATATATGATGTACAGTTTAATAGAATGTCTGTCATAGATATATGTACAGTGGGGTTGGTTCGATATATTATATAGCATACAGTGAAATGGTTCAGCGAGTTGTTTTCAGTAGATTTTTTACAGTTCTATACATAATTTATAGTCGATACATACCTCTGCAGTATTTATTATATACATAGGTACAATATGTATACAATAATTTATATATATATATATATAGGACGAGTGTATTAATCGCCATAAATCAAACCCCCTCTTAAAGATAATCGACCCCAGAGGCTAAACGCACATACTGTAATGTGACGGTGAGCGCTTACTTATTTTTTTTTTTTAATTGAGTTTTCAAACATATTTCACGAGAATCGCGGCGACGGGTTTCGTACCCCGCAATTACGAATTCGACGATACAATTTCATTGAACTATATTTTTTTTTTCTCTCGCCCAATTAAAATTTCTATTTCGAAAACATCTGAATCCCGGTAGACGTTAAATTATTCGCATGTTTTTTTTTTTATCGCGATGCGAACGCCGCGGCCTGAACGCAAACACGTACTGTCGTTTATTATATTGCTGGCTGCAGGTACAGCACGAACAAACGACTATATAATATAATATACCAATACGGCTTTAAAATAAATAAGACTTCACCGGTGACTTTAACGAACACACCGCGATGTTTTGCATGTATATTATGCTGTATGGGGCTATACATATAATGGTGTATAAAAAAATCCGATATCGTATTTTAGCGTCGTTCCCGCGACGACATTGTGCATAAAATATCAAATCTACCCACGCGCTGTTCCCTCAAAAGTATAATAATAATAATAATATCTTTGCGTCGGACACGAGACCTGGCTTGAAAGAGGACGCATTATTACTATTATAACATGGATTGATTTCGGCGGAAATACACGAAAATAATCGATACTATATATTATATTTGAAGATGTTCTTCGTTCACAGTATAAATCGCATATCGGGGCTGTGAATTAATGGATTTGCAAAGTTTATTTTTGCTACTTTGTAGAAAAAATTAAGAGGACTTTACAACCGCATTACGTGTTGTCTCCGTCTTACAAATGTGTACAAGAAAGCAAAAACTGCTTTGCTAGGGTAAAAACTAAAAACCACTCAGGCCGTAGTCCGAGTTAAGCTACTAAATGTTCACACTATATAAAGAGGAGAACATTGACTGTTTAAGGTTGCTTTTAATTTTTCGATATCACAAATACAAAAAAAGTTCTTATTATTTTAAAATGAATTATTTTTGAGTTTTTCAAACTTGGATAATATTATTTTAGTTTTGATGTCTAAAAAATAAAAACAACGTCGCACAGTAAATGTTCTCTTCTTCATACAGCGTGCGGGGTAGCATCCTCTTAAGTGCCACCAAAATTTGTTATCTTATATAAACACATTTATATTTTGCATAATTCTTATAATATTATATAGATATAGGTACCGGAAAAAAGTATTGTTATATTTTTTTTCATTGTTATTATTTATAACATGAATAATATTAGTTATTTGGTCGCCATTGTTCATTACGTATTTTAAATTGCGATACGAAAACTGCAGAAATATTAACATGTAGATAGGTACTCACGTCCAACATGCGTTTGCCGTCCTCGGTGGATATGAGCGCGACCAGAGCGTACAGACACGATTCGGGGCACTTGGTCGCGTCGTTCTGGAGCATCCTATCACACTTGTCGAAGTAGTTGTGCAGGGCCAACGAACAGCCTGGACCGAAGGCGCACTTCAATCGCACGTCCTCGCACATCACCTGGCTGTTGTCGACCACGGCATTGGCGTCGGCGTCGGCGTCCACCAGTCCCACCAGTTCTTCGGCGCCGGGTGACGCCAGCATGCCCGACAGGAGCAGAGCGATTGTCATCGACATGGTAACAGTGACGTAGATGGCGGACATCTTCACCCGCAGTACTGTTACTGAAAAACGAATGGTATACGGTCAGTATAATATATTTGCAGGCTGTAAAATTACATTTTTTTGTGGGGGTTATCGTATTATAGTGAGTTAAAATTTCATATTTCGCCGAGTAAATAAATATTGTCTACCACCTAGAACCTATAAAATGTATATTTTATACACCTACGGAACGGGTATTAAATAACAATACGCGTAAGGGTGCCGAATAAGACCGAATCAATTCAGCGCTAAATTAACCTCTAACTGAGTACCTCCCTACGCTTATATCATGACAAAGTAGGTAAAAGGTATCGACCGTAAAGACCACTGCAGTGTTGTAATAGTTTTTTTCTGTATCTCCTTCACCTCCGGCGCATATGTCGTAGTCCTCCAGCACTTCTGGTTGGTTGATTTTTGAATTTTATATGATGTATAATATGTATATGTATATGGTCGACAGCCAATAAGAAGTGGAGAACTACGATATACCCGGTGCAGTAAAGAGCGCAGTGGATGCGTATCAAAAACCCATATATAGATACCAATCTATATATTTTGTCATGGTTTATATGATGGGGTGAAAACGGATTGAAATCCATGGATACTCGCTTCATGGTTTGAGTTATTTTATTTACCAGTAAAAAAACAATTAGCCGTGGACATAAAACCGTTTTAACACCGTCATATTATTAATATTATAAACGTATATTAACTGTTATAGGTATATAATTTTACATTATTGATAAATATACCGCCGTAGCTGTTGCAGTCGAACGTGAAGATATACATCGTACCGAAATGGTTACAACACTTTATAATATGGTAGTGAACAAATATTGTATAAAATGGATACTGCGAGAGTACAGCATACGTATTGACTTGAAAATTACATTTTACATACTATAGTAGGTACTATATTTTTAACACCTCTGTTGATGCTCAGTTTCAAATTGATAACAATGATAGGTAACTGAACTTCGAGAGCGGAAAATTGTTATCACAACAAATTTAAATCAACAAAAAATTGTTGTTATTTTACAGCTAATCTGAAAATGTTGTATATATATATAGGAACTGAGATACTCGTGGTTATTGTATGCAGTGGCCATTGAAGATAGTATCAATCCTTAAATTTCGATGAAAATGTGCATAATTCCTCTCTGCAGAGATAATATGTTACGGATACCATATTAGGTACTTATATCTATATATAAATGTATCTTCTTGTATCATATGTGTAACTAAAATTTTTAATTTGGCGTCAAATAAATATTTTTATTATTATTACTGTTTTAGTTAAAATAGTCGTTTGGCGGAGATGGCAAATTTGAGACATTTCAGGAATCGAGACGACCTATATGTGGCAGATATCTATAATAGTAGCTACTTGATACGTAAATCTAACCAATGTAACCAGTTGAATGTTAAAAGTCATAAACATCACGTATGCACTCGGGCAATATATAGGATTAGTAGGATTATATAGGATTTAGACGACTTATGTACAAAAACAGACTGTTTTTTATTAATAAAACCAGTATCTCTTATAATAATATGTGAGTAATGACTAATGAGTATAGAATACTATATAATATATAGGTACACTATTCGCCGAATGCGGAATAATAATATTTTAAGTTTTAAACATGGGATCAGTGATCCGTTGTCTAATTTCGCGAATTTCTCGTGTACAAAACTGCAGTATAATATATTAAGCCATATACCGAGTGTAAACATTTTCCACTGCACACGCGGGAAATAATAGAAACCAAACGACTTCGGAACATGGTTCGTTCATGAGTTTACCTACCGCACGGCCGAGGCGAGCACGTAAGTCACGAAAACGATATTATTTTATTATACAGACCCGTATGTATACCTACGGTCTATATTAGGTGGTTTGTTATAGTAGTTCGTTCTCGTCACACACGAGAAAAAAAGACGGTCCGAAATCAGATTCGTCGTCGAAAACGAAAGAAAAAATTCACGAAACCGATAAAAATGCCAACTGCGCTCTCATCGACGCTGCGCACGACGACAATCAATGTCAAATCGATCGTAAATCGAAACTCGCGCGCATTAATTACAAAACATCGACTACAGGTATATTATATTGAATCCGTGAGTCCGCATAACAACATATTATATGGAATATCATATATTATACGATCGTAAATTTAATAATGTTATGAATGCGATAGACCTGCAAGGCGCATTTTTCCACGGCCATAAATCTGAAGCTGGCTCAAACTCCACTATATAAGACATCGTGAAGTATAGTATACGATTAGAAATTGTTTTCTCGATTTTTAAACGAATTCGTAAGAGTGTGACTGATATCTATACATGTCCACCCCTCCGAAACTTTGTTATTTTGTTGACTATTGCAGGATTATTTGTTGACGTATATGATTTTAGGAGTCTTAACAGCTGTGTTATCCGTAACGAAAATCGCGCTACTCCAATCTCTCCGAAAATATCGAAAACGGTCCCACTAAATACCGATGCGCAGATATTATAGGCATATAGGTATGTGGTATATATATATACATATATAGCACAAAAATAAACCCAACTCGTCTGGTATTGAAATTAAAATTATTTAAGTACCAGTGACCAAACAAATTATATATGTCACAAGCAGACTTTATAGGTGGGGATTGAACCAAATTTGGTTTTAAAATATAGGTACACCAATAATATTGATACAGTAAGTATATCATATAATAATATGTTTCTAAATAAACAAATATTTTTTCTGGGAGGGAGGGTTGAGCGCTTTATAAGAGCCTTCAATTTAGTGGCACCCCCTAAACACCGGGTTAGTTATTCTACATTCTCGGAAACAGCACAGTCTCACGCGCATTCGTCTGAAAAACTGTGCGTAAATTGTAATTTTCGACAAAAAGTGATGACAATTCTTTTAATTGTCGTGCATGCCAACCAGCGAGCGCGTTTGTATGGGTACTATAATACGCATTCACATACAGCGAGGAATACGTGCGAAATGGACGCGCTCGAGTTTTATTATATTATTCACGTATTGTCTGCTCGACGCCATTGTGCAGTGCGTGTCGCGCATCTCGTTTCTCGTCGACTGCAGCAGCTACCTGAATTATTGTTATTATTATTATTATTATTATTGTCGTCAGTCGTGTGCGTACATATTTATTATTTATACAATATCAGCTCTTATTATATTATATTATAATATTATTATTATAGTTGGGCACTAGCAGCAGGAAGAGGGCCGAAATAAACGGGGAGCGATTGGACGAGTACCTATATAATATAGAGGACGAGGATTTATCTCACCAAATCATGACGTTATTATTATATTAATACATATATAATATATATTATGTTATACACACGTGTGTGCGTATTATATTATATCCGTTTAATTTGTTTGACTTGTGCACACACGTAGGACAGTAGTGTGTATACACATACACGTGCAGGGGCACTACCAGGCGCGTTATGATGTGCATATATGTATATAGTGTACAACTACTGAGCAAACACTACACGAGCGGTGAAATCGAATACACAACATCACGCACGCCACGCCGCCGCGACGGGCAATACAATATTATTATGCAGTCGAGCGCGGGGGCGGACCTATCTACGTATATGATTATTATTATATGTTTGTTTTCGTATAAATACACACACACACACACACAATTTTTTTCATCCGTCGAGCACCTATATCTGCAGCAGTGCGCACGCGACCCGTCGTCTCGTCGTCAAACACTCAAACTCATCGTTTTTATCTTATGAAATATATAAATATAATATTAGAAGGGCACCAAGAATACTATCACTCGTATGTATTGTATTTAAGTACCAAATATTATTGTATTAAACCCACCTAAATACGCATCTCAGACGGGTACCGGAAATCCCCTATTGTACGATATAATATGATGGAGATGCGAGGTCGAATCGCACTCAATGAAAATATAATAATATACAATACCTATAATAGGTTTACCGATATGAACAGAAACGGCGATCGAGTATTGCTCGCGGATTTGAAAACGCGAGCACCAGTCGACTGAACCTGCAGAGGTCCACTAAACCAAGCTTGGCGGCCAGTAGGGTGGTGAAGGGGTCTTCCCTGGATTACGCCATACGCGTTCTATAATTTAATAGTCATGAATTCGGGGGGACTGCAGGGGTAGTTTACCCGGTCCAAGCTCACCCGTCATTTTTTTTCTTTCGAAATATTGTCATCTCTATAATCACGTCGGTGATTTTATACGATAATCCATTTCCAACAAAAACAAATAAATATTCCGGATGTGACCTGCACCTATTTTAACGTTGACAAATTATTATACGACGTATCTATAATCGCAATTTTATATTATCAATTTTACACGGCGGCTTTCTCTCCGTGGTTATCAACGATCGACGAAACTCGAATGTTGAATAATTAAAAAATATATAATATGAACAAAATATAAACTGTATAGGTAGGTTAGGTTATAGATATAATAGTTTATGTAATTTATACTGCAAGTACAAGACTCGGAAGTTCGTCAAAATCTTTAGAGTCATAAAAAGTTATAAAATAACGTAGGCAGTAGGCACTCGTATATTTGTTACGGTGTACAATGGCTACATAAAAAATTATGAACATAAAACTATATACACCGGCCATGCCGCTATATACATATATCATGGCCGTTTAAATATAATAATAATATATTATACGATATGCTTGATTTAAGTTGTTTTTAATTCACGGTACACCTACCGCAGAATCTATGGTAAAAAAAATTATCAACGCATTTTTACGATCTGAAAATAATCGAAACGGTTTAATCCTTTAATTGTTGTCTTTTTCGTTTGTAATATAATATTGAAACTGCGCCGCAGACCCACATGGTGGAAACATTATATGCGATACGGGCGGCATCTAAAGGAATCCAATTATGAACTAGCTATTAAAATTTGAAAATTCACAAAATCAAATCAAAGCCCGCATAATTTATGTCATCGTGTCGACCTACGTACATTATTATGGATTCAGTAAAATCTCACGGGGTTGGTTTGCATACAATGGATAAATGGCGTCAAAATTGTTTAGGTACCTACTACCTATGTATATAAAAACTTTTTACGATTTTTTGACTGGATTTTATTGCACAATATAATAATTTTTTTATTGATATTAAGCGTTAAACAAATCTAATGATAAAATACAATAAAAAATGATTTGTACCTATATTATGAAATCAAAATTCAAATTAATTCAATATAATTTATTATAGTACTGCGGTCTGTGTGCCTACATTTAAATAGAAAATTATTTTTTATTATTATTATTATTATTTAATATTTTCATGTTTTATTATAAAAACTATGGGATCCTACAGTAAATAACGAACAATGACTGCATTTAAATCTCCGAGAAATGATGTGAACAAATCGTTCGCACTGCCCTCTGCGTTCTCTCAGATAGGTATACAATAGTAGGGTAATAGTTCACCGCATACAATATCGCAGAAAATTTTACGCTCACCATTTTAGTGCAATATTGTTCGTCGAACAGAGCCGCGCCGTCTATATATGTGCGTATACAATTATTATGGGCTAAAAGACGGATTCGGGCGGAGAAACAATACAACAGAAAGAAAAAACTCCTAAGAAAGAGGGCGGCGAGCTAGGGGAGGGGTCGGGGCTGTCACGTCACAGTCGTTATAATATAATATCGTATTATAATATCCCATTCTCCCACGAATGCGCCTCCGCAGCCGCGAGCGCGGGTTGTGTGCGAAAAATATAAAAACCGCCCGCCCAACGTCCGAGAGAAAAGAAATAACGACCATATATGCAGCGTACACAGGTGGCACATTGCAGCGCGCGCATTCAACCGTCGTACCCATATGTGTGTGTACTTATATTATATTATATACCATGGTCGTGCAGACCTGTCAGACCTTTTCACCTGTCACCCCTCCGGGCAGCTCCAACCAATTGTGTTGTATACATACATATAATACGGTACGTGGTAATCCGTCTCGGATTACCCCTAGAGGAGGGACAATACCGAGAGGCGAGGGGTGTGGGACCTTTGAGAACGAGCGGGGAATTAAAAAATCATGTCAGATAAAAAAACGTGTCCCGAAAAAAACCAGCATCGATGCCGACGACGGTTGCAGACTGCAGTTTTATGTTTTGATCGACTAAACGTACATATTGTACGCGTAGGTAAAATATTATAAAATATTATCATGTATCTATATATAATATAATAATAATATTATGATGACTACGTTATCCTGCAAAACGTTATAATATAATATATAAACAATTGTATTAATATAAATAGTAAAAGTCCGACTAAAATTATGTTTTTTCAGCTTTTACTGTGAGTACGACTAGTATATATTATCATATAACATCATAAACATCATAACATATAGCTCTAATCCACGGAGATAAGACTCGGTCGGTAACACAGGTATTATACAAGTAATATTATTTTATTAAGTTATAATCTCAAAGTGATATCCCACGTCAAACTCCGGTGCCCGTTCGACCGGACACGATCGCAATGTAGTTTTCACGTGCGGGCGAGTGCGAAAACGCGTAGTTTTTCGGTTCGACGAACTGCAACGGTGTTTTAAACCTATACACAAATACAGGGTGATTCTCTTTTCGTTCAACTGAACAATAATAATATATATTTTGACCAATAAAGTTTTTTAAAAATTATTTTAATGTTAAAGGATATCCAATTTTACATTTCCCTATGATTATAAGTAATTGTTTAAGTTACAAAAAAAAATTACTAGTAGGTATTTTCTAAGAAATGGCCCGGTTTACGACTGAAGAATTATTTTCCTATATCTAAGAGCGTCGCTCGCGGCGGCCGTTTTCGAAGGAACAAAAAATTATACGTTTTGCGCATCATAGGTATTATTGCCGGTTCAGAATGATTGGTTAATAAATTTCCGAATATAAAATTTTACATTATAACTATTAACTTTTTGCAGCAGCAGCAGTGCGAACGCCACATGAAGTGTCGTAAAAAATATTACGCTAGTACTTCATAGTATACTTTAATAATAATAATAATAATAAAATATCATAGATATTATGTACAATACACAAGTGCAGTAGAATAGACGAGTTTGAAACCAGCCAGTAATTATTTCCTCACCGGACAGATTTAATGTTGTTCGCTTATTCAATGCGTGTCCCATATTATATTATGTATACCTATTACCTACTATATTTGTGCGTGTAATTGCGTATCTAAGCGTAAGCGGGAGCGGTTTAGGGAAAATTCCGAAGAAAACACGAAGCGTATAGGTACATTAAGATACTCATATGTAATTGTATATGTTGGCAACAAACGATTAATAAAATCACCGCGACTGGAGAAAAAAAAGATTTTTGTAATTATGTGGAGTTCGGCTGTTCAAATTCTGCTACATTATAATAAAGAGAATATATTATATTATTTAAATATTTGAAATAATCAGCATCGCACCGGCTATAGTGGCGCCGAGATTTGTTTTTGGTGCATACGTGTGGAATCGTTTTTCTTTTGACATCTACGAGCCTATACACAGTTCGAGACGGACATCGGAACAGGTTCTATAATATTATATTATTACAGTGATCATAGATCCGTGGCAGGCAGTTGTAGTCGTAGTATATATACATATTATTATATAGTAATAGCACATATATATGGTGTATAATATATCGACAAAAATCGTTTAGACTAGAAACAAGTTTCAGAATTTTTCGAAAAACCAACCTTCGTAATATAATATGGTGTATACATACACAATAATAATAATATATAAACACGATAAACTCAAACCCGAATAAATTAGTCGAGGTTTTTTATTTTTTTTTTTTGTTGACGTTTAGTTCGAAATACTAATTAGAATTTGTCGTCTTCAATTTAATTAGGTATTTGAAAGTATTAGACTCGACGTTTATATTTGTTTTCGTCTGACATAATATTTATTATAATATTGATATTATTACACATTACAAGTAAAATTGTATTAAATAATATCTAGCAAAGTCGCAAGACGTGCAATAAAATATTTAACGGACCATTTCCAATTGGATTACACCAATCTACCGTGGTCAGGAGGTTGTGAACAGTAATCCGATAGACTTATCCGGTCGACGGTGAGCGATTGTTGGCTGGTATACCTATAATATTATAGTACCTATATAATAATATACTATATGTCTATATAATATACGTAAGTACAAATGTATGCAATTAGGAAGAGCTCTGCGGAGCTATAAAAATATTTTATACACTTTTCGAATAGGTTCATTAAACGGTGTTTTTATTACTACATATATACTATCGTCGTAGGTACCTTATATATACCTAATATTTTATACCCCACCGGTATACGCGGTCCCCACGGCGACGCGGAATGACGGTCGTAATCTATTTTTCGTGTTCACAATAGTAACAGTAACTGGTGGGTGGGTGGTGGTGTGGTCATTAAAATCGGTATTTTCAGCATTCGGCTGTGCTCACCCCCGTTACCTATACAAACGGAATGCATTTTGTATAGAATTCAAAGGAAGTGTGCGCAGTGTCGTTTGAATAATGGAATAATATAGTCGGGGGACGGGTACGGTCCGAGAATCGTAAAACCGTCAACCTCACGGCAGACCCGCCGCTGTTTCATATAATGCACCTAAATATATTATATTTACTGCAATATAAGCACAATACCTTTACCTATACGGTTGATAACATCACGAAACACTATATCCTACGAAGGTAGGTATATACCTAAATATTGGACGTGGACGGAAATATAAAGAGCCGTCAGTCGTGATATTTGGCGGGAACTTATTACGATAGGTATACAATAATATTATCATAATATTGGTGGTGATTATAATTGGACAGACGTATATACTGCAGTCGTTAACTCCAGAAACCCTCTACCGACCGGAAACGTTTTTTTTCTTCTCTTTTCTTTTTATTTTTGGGACACGGCCGCCGCCGGCTCTGTCGTTAAAATGTTAAATGCCACAATATTCTATATAATTGCTCCGGAAACATTGAGCGTCTCGCATCTGCAGGATTTCGTTTAAAAATAACATGTCCCTAGCGCGTCGTCCGCAATCGGTTATGTGCAGTAGTAGCTGATAATAATATAATATTATAATATATTATTATTCAGTTTCTCTGCGTTGTAATAATAATGACCTATGTACGTGGCAAAAACACGGACAAAACCTTTGCAGAAGATAAGATGGACCCACAGTAAGTTATAATATTATATACCTACTCCGAGTGTTATATAGATAAGATAGTATACCTATTATTATTAGTTATTAGTAATAACTATATATAATATCTATATATAATGAAATAACTTATTACATTATATATAGAGGCTCACGGTACTGACTTTGTGGGCACGCCACAGTGCCTCCCGTTAATACAATTATTACGAAAACTAATTTATGTACTATGATGGAATCAATTAGTGTTGAACTATATAATAGATGATTATACTTGTTCAAAACTTGAAACATGAAAAAAACAAATAATGATCAATTTGGTTTGAATAGGTACTCACAATAATATTATCAAATCGAACGATGGAGCGCTGTCATTATATCGATATCATTCCGACGAATTCTTTTTCATTAACAGCAGCGAAAAATGGTGAGAAGTCAACGATGATGTTATAATATTTAATTCCACGCTCGCACTAATATTGTTATACTTATAATTATTCTCGCTCGGCACGCGGATACCGTCGACGCGATTTTCGATATATTTTTATTATTCGGCCGGTGAAATATTAATAATATTAATGTAATGAACGACGTGCGGTTTTAGAATGATTTTTTTCACTTGATGTCACAAATATTAATATTATCGTTCAAACTGTATAAACACGAAAAACGTACTCCAGTGGGCGCGGAGCGCGAGATGCACGGCGTATGCACACGGTCGACGGCTGACGACTGTTGACTGGCTCCGAAAATCCGAAACGCAGCGAACTAGTGCGTGCGTGTGCGCGTGCGTGAGTTTCTGGTATTATTATTATTATGTGCGTGTGCTTGTACCTGCCGCCGACATCTGCCCGTTCGTCTCTCCTCCCACCCCGCTCGGTCACCCCGACGTGATCGAGATCTACACCGTCCTATCATCGTCGTCCTCAAAGATCCTGCGCATTCGATCCTTCTCATCCCCCCGGTCCTCCTCAAGCTGTTCCCGTAAATCAGGTAATTGTACTCGACGCAATGCGCTCGACTGCTGCACTTTGTCCTCGAGATTATCGTCCTGCTCTTAATTAGAATAATATCGTGGAGGAGCAGGATTGTTTGTCGTCCCGCCGTTCACCCGTTTTCGACGTTCGTTTCGCCGCCGCAGCTGTCATGCCGACGACGAGACACGAATTTGTCACGAAAATTATTCGACCCGGTCCCGACGGCTGTGGCGGCGTGGTGGTGACGTGTGAACGACGTGTACATCACAGCAATACTCCCCGAGCATTATAGGGTTGCCAGATTTTGAAATTACCAAACCGGGAATAGTGAATAATTTTTTTTTTCCTTATATGGAAATATCCATTTTTTGTTTAAATATTTATTAGCCAATACAATTTTTTTACATTAACTTATTACTATTGTTATTACTTATAACTGATATTTATACTTTTCGTTTGAATGAATTTTGAAAAAAAACAACAATAATAATATAATATATTATAATATGAATAATCATTTTTAACTTTATATGCAATTTCAATGACGACATTAGTTAGTCTTTAGTCAGGACAGAGAGATCGATAACGATGACAGTCCCGATTTATCGGGAGGGCTTGCAACCCTACCCGAGCATCGACTTAGGTACTCTTAGACTTAGGTACATACTAGGAGAAGTAATGATAAGTGATAACGCGGTTCCTCCTCCGCCTAGGGAAAAAAAAGACTTAGGTACATACTGAATAAAAGGCACTTTTCACTAAAAGTCTAAAATAGGGTTACCAGCATATTTTGTTTTCCGGGACAAACATATTTTGTGTAATTTTTATGGAACTCACCCTCAATCAACTGCAGGTCTTAACGCACTATTTTTTTTCACAATTAGAATACCACTCACAATGGTCAGCTACAACATACGTTTGTACCGTAAAAAGTAAAAAGTAACTCATCGTTCAAAATTGAAATGAGTGACTGACAAAATTATCGATTACCGATAATTGATTACAAAAGTTGTCGAGGGGGTCGAACAAGAAATCAACGAACAATATGTTCAGTAATATTTATTGCCGTCTTTGAGCCAGGAAAATAATTTTGATATAGTTCGTCAGTCAATCAAATAATCTACTTGATTATTTTATTATTAATTATCAAAACAGTAATGTTTGTCTGCAACACATGTTTAATAGATCTACAATATTAATATGACGAGGGTAATAAAATCCTTTATATAGGTAATAATATATACATTTTTTCTCCTTTTCAATTCGATTTTACACATTTCGAAGTAGGATAGATCCTAAAAAACCCTATACCAATGGCACTATGGCAGGCTGCAATATCAACCATCCAATTACAATAATAATATTATTAAGTGCCTTTAAAAAACCTAAATTTTATACTACGATAAAATTATAAATAAAAATTGAAAAGTTATGTATTGAATCTTTAGACTATAATAAAAGTAATATACATAATTTATTAATTTCTACATAAACCTATACAAATTGTTTTGAATAATACACAATAATTTAAAGTGGTGATTCACTACAATATATTTGGGATTTTCTTTTAATATCACTTGCAACAATAATATAATTATGTCTTATAATTATTTACGATTGGTTTTTATTCGAAAACATTTTTTTGATTTATTTTTTACTTTATTACTTTATTACTGATGTTAATATTGTTATACCAATTATACGTATTACATTTGTTAGAAATGTATACCCTTTCAACGGTGAAAAATATAATATACTCAATACAATTTTCGTTCGAATAATAATACAAGAGTGGTTTGATAGTGTCTTGAGTTTATATTCTTAAATATATAGGTACTTAAAAATATATTTAGAAATTATTATTTTATGGTTTTATACAAACGTTTATTATGCCACGCATTATTAAACTGTATTCCTGTCCGACGTTCAGTTCAATAAAATAGACGCCCAAATCAATTTTTCAATAATAGTTTTTACATATCATGTATAACCTACACAGTTTCTAATTCGTATGCTAATCGATCCCCATTAACGTTCTCTCGTGTCTTACTGCCAAAACTGACATCCCACACAAAACTTAACAACTGACAATTTATTTTATACCGTCCCTTTAAATACAATTTAATTAATTTAGGACTAATGCTTATTTATTTTCAAATTTTACTGTTATAAAAATATAAATGTTTAAAAATAGTATTTTATTTATTTTTTTCGAATTATTTTGATAGTTGATAAGTTTATTAGTTAATTAAATATTTCTTAAAAGTTAAAAAATAAACATTATTATCCACCTATAAAAAAAGCCCAAAAATCGAGTTTCTCAATTTTAAAATGTCTTTCCCATGTCCTAATGTCCTATATAATATACATAACAATATAATATGATATAACAATACATATTATAGTCTGCTTTGCATTAAGTTTAGTAGTTATTTTAAGTTTGATTAGATTGAACCAGATTTATATACCTTATTCATACATAATAATTATTATGTTCCTTATTTATATACACTATAATTTATGATTATGAATTAATAAAGTATTACAATGACTTAATATTTATTAAGTTGTTGAACAAAGTACGTGTACTATTAATTGCAAAAATACATTATTTTGTATTTGGCAAGTTGGCCAATTCAATTTAACTTACACTTGACGTCTCAATAGATCTACCTTCAAATAAATATAATACCACATACTATTATACACTGCGCATTACTACATTTCGTAATTTATTATTAAACAGAAGTTCGAATTTTGAGCAACAATAATATTTCATCGTGTGCTTAATTGGACGCCACACCCCGCATATTATGTGTTGTTTTCGTCTCACGAACGTAGAACGTACATAGCAAATTTGTCTTAAGCCGAACCAATTTTGTTTTGTTACTTGTTAAAATAATTACTGAGAGTTCACATATTATATTATTATTTGTCTTTGTACGTTTTTTTTTTGTTTTTGTATTTACATTTTTAAACAAGTTATGACTTATGAGTATATTAAATATTAGAATTTAATAATGCTCCCATAACTCACTTTGTTGTAAAAAATCAACGTACAAACACTTAATGTTTTAAATTGTAATCGAATAGGGGGCGAATTCACTGTAATACTACAAAAACGCTAAATTGGTTATGCTAAACGAAAATTTACTTTATCTGTTGAATATACGTTACCTACTATATTATATAATATACTGTATACAATAAGACATAGACGAAACACGCGTGTGTGGCGTAGTCCTCGAGTCCGGCCAGACAGCTTTTAATCCTAACAATTTTCCAAAAGTTTTTACACAATTTGTTTACAATTTTTTTAGGTACAGACTTTGCAACATGTATCGAAAAATAAGAATTTTTCTGAACCTGCTGTATACGTATAAAATAATTATGTTATACATTATACGCTGCGGAATTGAACGACATACATCCAATAATCCGAGGATTATGTGAATTTTAAACGGATTTAATTTTAAAGCGACAAAAACACCGCCATCATTTGTCGGTTTGGCACAAGAGAGAAAAGCTTGACCCGTACATTATAATATAATATTATTGTATACATAAAAAAAGGCCATTATTATAAAATGTAATATTTTTTTGGTGTTCGTGACGGTTTTACACGGCCGTGGACAGACGGTAATCCTCTCAGAAAGACGGCATCGTTTATCTGTCATTGTGCGTTAAGGAGAAAACGTACTCTTATAATATTATATACATAGGCTATATTATTATGTATGGTTGTATCTCACGTGCGAACTCGTATTCTCACCTAAAGTGCCACATATCGTACCTAAACCCGAGCATGAAAATACATATAAGAGACGCAATATATAATAATATGTAATATACTAATACGGTTTTATTATAAAGCATGGCATAAATTATACACACATAATATCTGACGGAGACTATAATATTACCTATATATTATTGTGTATAAATTAAACATATTATTTACAATTTATTTATTTACACCATATTATATTATAATATTATGTATGCAGTTGTTTTAGTATTTAAAGTGCCTACCTATTTAATTGCATGATTTATAAATATGAGTGTCGTATTTTTTAAGCATGCTCGCCCAATTTGTTTGTTTAAATTATGCATATATTCAAATCCTGATTTTAAGTATTTTTAAATACCTACACCCGAAGACCAATACGGAGATTTTTTGTACCACTTAGTTATCCTGCGACAATGCAAACTTCTGTTTTTAAAGTTTTTCTATTTAATGATTCAGCAGATATTTTTTTTTCAGAATTTTGATGCATTCATCTAAATAAAAATACGAACATATAGTTGTTGTGTTCATAAATTTGTATACAAAGGATAATATATCTATGGTAATGGTTTAAGTAAAGACCTGGGCTTTGGTTATTTTTGAAAATGTTAGTAATTAGTAATTACTTTTGAATTAATCTATCAATATAAATGATTTTTAAAAATGATCCGAGTACATAATAAATATTACATTTACACATTTAGTATTACATTTAGTTCATATTTTTAAAACCATTTTGAAGGATTATTATCTTTTGTATAAACATTTTAACAATACAGAAACTCCTCATTAGAATTTTAATTGAGATTATCATCTAAATAATTTTAATAAAATAGGGGGTCTCATTTGAAAAAAAATAAGTTTGTATGACACTATACTAGGTAATACAAACAATATCAGGGAATTAAAAATATGGTCTTTAGTATAGGTACCTATTTTAAAATTCTTAAAATCAGAATTCGAAAAAGTGTACTATGAAAGGGAAAAATGGGCTTGAGCATGCTTAAAAAAGCAATATTTATAGTTTCAAGAATGTTTATGTAGACGAAAAAAAGATAATATTACAAACGGATAAAATTTGAATGACTTTAATATAATATTTATCTTTGTTTTAAAGTAGATAGGTATGATCGAATTAACTTCCTTAATATTTTCAATACGAGTTCAATATAATAATAATGTGTTTAATTAAGTGACAAATGAGTATAGAAATAATACTTTTTAACGAATAACTCGCAGCACAATAATAATATCCCAAGTCAATAGTATCTAATATAATATACTATAATAATATAATGTATATATATTTCATTGCCGTCCTATACCGAACCCAACTAAATAATATCACACTTTTATAATGTCGTGTTTAAGGCAATACGACGTGACGGATTTTTATAAAATCGACGTATAGGTACTTACAGAATAAAATAGGTACTAATTAGTCAACGTCAGTGGTTTATTGAATGAACATTATACATTTCGTTTCGTGTTTAAGGTCTCTATATTATGTACCTACATGTAATATTATATTATATTATTATGATATTCCTACATCTATTTCTGACTTCAGTGTGGGTATACGCGTGTCAGGTGCATAGCTAGTACATACTCGTTAGAATAAAAGATTTGTCAGACGTGTGACGTGGTGACGTAACAGCATTTCTCCAAAACGTGCAGTCTCCTCGTTTTACTATGAACGGAGAAAAAAAAATTCCTATATGAATCCTACTCGTACCATAATATTTACCTGCGCTATTACCACGTGAAATGTCGGTAATTGACGGTAGTCTAAATAATAATGCACAACTTTATATGTACATATTATTAGGCATATTATAATATGTATATGTATGAGATATTAATTGCATTCAGTCTCACTGTATAGCCGTAAAAACCAATACGCCTATAATAGTGATAATGCATTTATGCAGTCCGTCGAGTAGTTAACGAAGGCTCTCATTTAACAGTAGAAAATACGAATATATTATTATTATATAGGTATCTGGTATCTGGTATATACATATAATAATATATTAGGTGTACGTCTGTATACTTCAAGCTGTACAACACGTCTTGCATAATATACACATGCGTTAGGTATACATACCTAATAAAAAAGCATACGTTATGACGTCGTGTCCGACACATATAAAACGGTGTATATACCTATAGGGTTTTCGGAATAAATTTATATAAACGTTAAAGGCAGAAAAAAAAACCGGGATCGTTCGGAACGTCGTCATTATACAATCTCGACGAGACGCTATAGACGAAAAATTGAGATGTATACGATGGCGCGAGAAACGTCTTATTATTATCGCGGCAATAATCTCGCTGCAGCAGTTCGTATTATTATTATTGTTGTATACATACATAATATTATATTATTATTATAATACACCCGTCGTATGTTGTATGTACGAGGCGGAGCCGGTGCTGCAGGAGTAACCGTCGCGTTGACGGGGGTGGCGAGGGAGTCGAGAGATGTAGCTGTGGGATATACGAAACGTCGTTGTCGGACAGCTGCATCGTTCGTATAAAATGTATTATTATTATTATTACTATTGTAAGGGAAAGAAAATCGTGCTGGCGGAATAATCGAAAACTGACCCACATGTTGCACCCCAGTCTCGGGCATTATAGGTACTGCTGCTGCAATGTATATTGAGATGATAATAAAGACTTCTACGCGAGGGATTTCGTAAATTTTGTATAATATGTATTATCTTTCCTCTACCTCACGCCCTTCCCCTCTCGCTCGCTGCTTATTATAGGTGTACGCATGCATTGTGTGTATACACGCATTATATTATACACACGTGTGATGTTCGCCTTCACCTTTTCTCGTCCTCCCCGCTGTGTCTTGGCGGCGAAGACGGCAGCAGCAGTAAACCGAAATCGACGATATACGCTGTTGCCAACCCGAAGAAAAATAAATATACACACATCGCTGCACACACACACACACACACACACATATTATATAAATTATATACATAAGTATTTGTATATATACAGTGTACCGTATATACATAGACATAAATCTACTCATATATAGTAGCCGGTTTGGTAACTCGGGGCAATTATAACCCTGCTTACGAGCCACCGCGGTGGTGGATGAGAAGCGACGAAAACGTGTTCGGATAACAGGGTCTCGGTCTTAAGTTTTACTTTTACCCGACACGCAGTATACAATATATATAATAATAATGTGCATAATATATGGTGTATCTATATATCATGTCCAATGATTATGATGTATACATACGAAAGGGTGGTATATATATACATAAAAAAGTACGGTAGGTTATAGGCGTGTGTGTGCGTACGTACCTACCCAATAATATAATATTATGTATAAAATTCAGTTTAATGCACAAGCCCGGAAACGGTGATTATATCATTATTTTACCGAACAAATAATAATATTCCACGAAGCTGCAGGAGTCGTAACTTTATTACGGAAAATCGAGTGGGCACATCATCTCTATAATAATAATAATAATTCCGTTGCAGGTGAAGGTGAACGTTTAATTATTGTATACACAACGAAACGCAGGTGCGGTAGATGGTATTAATTTTTCGGATTATTTGACGTGGCTCAGACGAGTATAACAAAGGAATATTTAACAATTCACTTTATAGGAAGGTATAATATATAAGTATATAACTTAAAAAGGAACCAAAGTATACTTACATACCTCCCATATTATAGTTTATAAACAATATAATAATTCGAGTGATCACGTGACATGTTTAACTTGATTGATTTATTATTTATTTGCAGAACATAAAAAAATAAAAATACGTGTCGTCGTGTACCGTATAGTAGGTAGGTATATTATATCCTTTATTTACCTACTTTCAAAGATTTATGGCTACTTTTTTCCTTTTCTTTTTTATTCCTGTGCAGTCGGAAGCCGACCGAGGAGTTTATCTTTTCTATACATCTCAGCGGCGTCCTCGGCCCTAAATGTTTCGCACTTATTCCATACGCTTTTAAAACGCAACCATTAAAGATACATTTATAAACTAAAATACCTACATATAGGTAGAGCAGTCTCACCGGCCACCATTGTTAAAATAACGCATTAGTCGTTTATCATTTTTACTCAAACTATAAAAAGAGTATCCTATATAGAATACGATTCGACACAAAGATCTAAATGAAGATATCCGTATACAATTCGCATTACGGATTTGGTATATTTTGTAACCTTAACTACCTATTTACCTTTCAGACCATTTTGTAAAAATAATAAATCATTGTCGGGGACGTGCTATATTTACTCCCTCGGGGGGTTGAAATCGTATTCTAGTTAAATACATTGAAACCAGGATGTAGACGAGTAAGAATATTTACACGCGCAGCACTGCTGCAGCAGTGGTACAGTTTTACAAAATATTATTTGTTAAAATATATAAGTACACTATCCTAAGTTCACACAATCCAAAAATCATTTAATATCGGATACGTTATAACGTAAACAATTATAGTATAATATGTACAACATGCGCTATAATATTATGACCCAATATATTATCTTGTCACGACGTGTTTATATACTATAATAAATATTGAGTAATTTTACATAGATTTTCGGCTACGCGGGACATAAATTATTATTGTGTATAATACATAATAATACACATATGGTAAAATGCGTGATAAACAATCGTTTTACGACACTATATAGGGTTTCGTTGTTGTTCAGTTCAACCCCAAAGGACAAAAAATATTGACTCAAACCGTGTGTAGGTCTATACGCAAGTATAATAAGTGCATGCACGCGGTGCAAAGTGATTTCAAATAAGTCAACAAAATGTAGCCCTATGAAATATTGGTGTTGCGAGCAATAAACGTGTCTATAATATATTATAATATATTATATCAATGGTGGGCAAGTTAATGAAAATAATTAACTGTGGAAAGTTAAGTTAATTCAATTAAATTGCCTTCAGTTAAGTTAAAAGTTAACAAAAAAATAAAATTTAACTAGTTAAGTTAAAAGTTAAGATGGAAAATAAAATTAACTTAACTCAGTTAAAAAAAAGTTAATTTTTTTTTTAAGTCATAATATTAATAGGTATAGGCTGTTTTTAAATATTTGTCATTTAGTACCATTATAATAGTCTATTATTAAAATAAAATCAATGAATAATGATAATAGTATAATACCTACCAAAAATTGTTTCCATATTTATTTCGATAATGTTATTTTCTAATCGCATACGTTTATTTGTATTTATAACGAATACGGCAATATAAATTATAATTTATAAATATCTCGGACGACTTTTTGTTTTGTCTATTGGAATTGTCGTATTTACCAGTAACCAGTATATATTATTGATATAATGATATCCATTTAAAGACTATGATATTTAGTTTTAAACCTGTTTTTAGGAATTGGAGAGTTAGATAAAACAAAAATCGGATCATTAAATAATAGAATTCGTGAAAATAGCCAGTCGATACAAGGATAGTATACTAATTATTACTCTTTAGTCTTTACTATAGTACCTATAGATTATAATATAATTTGATTATTATGAATTGATGATATTATATTATTAGAAAAATAAATTACCAAAATGGCAAAATAGAAAGAATAAGTTTTGTCTCTTGGTTCCACATGATAAAAATTTAATTTAATTAACTTAACTGTACAATAATGATAATTAACTTTAAAAAGTTAAGTTTAAACAATACAAAATTTAACTGAATAAGTTAATAAGTTAAAAACAAAAAAAACTAACTAGTTAAGTTAAAAAGTTAAAAAAAAATTAACTTTTTAACTTAACTTTAACTTTTTAATAAGTTAATGCCCACCATTGTATTATATACCTTACCTATATATCATTACGATAATGTCGTTTCTAGGAGAAGACCATAATACACGCGACACACTCACAAAGTATATACCCATAATATATGTGTACATTTCAACGTTTCTTCTCCGAAGTCAAGGTCATGACGTGTCGTACGTGGTTTTTTCACCCTACATATTATATTATATTATATTATGGATGGTATATTATAGCGGTGGCCGTCCCGCGGGCACCTACCTACACAAAAGTATTTTGTCGCGTCGTTCGGTCGCGATAATAATATAATATATTATATACGACGTATTATATATACCATACATATTGTATAATAATATAAAAGAGAGAATAAGGCCGAAATGTGTTTTTTTTTATACATATTATATACCTGCCCGTGTACATGTATGACAATACACTTTGGCGTCGACGTCAGCATTGTGTGTGACTGCAACGCGCGTACCTGGACGGATTATATTATGTGTACAATAATAAGGGGTGCAGCGACGACGATGGTAATAATATAGTTGCGTATAATATAATATCGTATATACGATCGCCGAACAATAACGGACTGCTGCGGCCATAATATCCGACGACGGGACTTTGCGCACAGGTACCCACCCCCGCGGAGCTCACGATGACGTGGTTGTCGAGTGTGTGGTATAGAAGACCGGGTTTCATTGGTCGTTCGCCGATGCAATATTTCCGACCGTGGATATCCCACGCCAGCAGGTCCTCCCGACATAATGATATAATATATAACGACCTGACAGTATAAGAAGCTTCGGGCCGTTCCTGTAGAAAAACTGGAACGAATAATGTTTCTAAAGAATCCGAGACGCGGACAGTTCACCGAAAAACAAAAAAAAATAGTTACTGATCAAAGGAAATCGAATACCGGCCCTGCGGGGGAGTGTTAGGAGAGCCGGTGAACACTATTGGAAACCGACGGTTACAATAGCAACTACGCCGGGCACAGAACAAAATTTAAATTTAAATTCACAACGCTCGGGACATCCCCATTAATATGGAACCAAAAAAAAAGGTGGAAATACGAACGAGGAGGGGAGAAATTAGAGCAAATCGATGATGGACAGCAGTACAGCACAGAAGATAGGTACTGAGAGAAAATCTGCTACAGAAACACGACTGTTATAATTTATAGATTAGCGCAACGAACCTAAATTATAGGGGATTTTCGTGTAAACCTATAATACAGCGATGCAAACAAAACGAAAATAAAACGCGCATGACAATAAAAACAGATTTCGGTTTAACAGAGATTAACATTCATACTTTAATATTATTATGACAAAAAATTAATTGACCGAAATAGGCCGTCGATGTGTACCGGAAAAAATATGAAATAAATACCTAAAAAAAGCACTTTGTGCGCTTTGTTTATCACAGGTTACAAGTGGTTCAATGTATAACGGATTGTATTAAACTTGAATTCAATGATATTCTATCATTGTATATTTTCAGTTTCTGAGCTAAAACGGTTTGTCAGTCTAGATATTTTATATTTTTATTAATTATTTTATCATGTAAGTTGAATTAATATTATTATTTTTTTATTCGTTTCTATGGTAATAAACAAAGCGTTAGAAATTAAAATCCAATTTTGAGGTTTTTCGTAATTTTTCGGTTTTTACCGTGGTATTAAATACCGAAAAATGACCTCTCTAAAGTACCATCTTGATTCAATTTGCTACAAGATAAGATAATTATACATTTAGAAAGCGAAGGATTCCTTCTGGTAGAAATTTTGTATACTGGATATAAAAAAAAAAAAAAAATAAAAAAAAATAAACACCATTGTAAAACCACTAGCTTCCTCGCTCTAAAAAATACAGTAATGCTGTAGGCTTTATTTTGGGCACCATATTTCGGCCTCGCAATGTTTTAATCTACCACACATACTCGCGGTAACATAATATTATTATTGTTTGTTATTAATTTATTATATTTTAATAATTTAATATAAAAAAAATTAACACGATTTGAATCTGATTGGCAAAGGGTCACTTTTTAAGATCCACGAGCGGCTTATATATTATATTATAATAATAAATTCTTTTTTCTTCCATTTTGTAGTAAAGTCCGAATGGTTTTTTGCCCGCTGAATACCTCCATTAATCATTATTATAATATACATATACGGTCAATTAAAAATAATAATGAGCAATATAGTAATAAGTTATTTATTTATTTATTTATTTATTTCTCGGGTGTAATGTGATAATATAACAAGACAAGTGTGTAGGTATATATACCTATATACCGGTTCCTTTTGAACTTTATAATATTTATTAATATCGCGAATTGAGACAATCGCAATTAGTTAGTCATGACTGGTGCACCGGTTAGGTATATTATAATACGTGTGTATTATTAATAAATAATAAATAATAATATGGATTTGGTTACTTTCTTCGCTTAAAAAAAAATTTAATTTAAAACCACATAATGTTATTATTATTTACGTAATTATTATACATGTACAGTTATCGGACACAAGGCTTGTAGTTTTTTAATGTATTAATCAATTAACAATGTGAATAAACTGAATAAATTAATAAATAATAATACAGTATTTAATGTGTATTTTCTCATTTCGCTGTTAACTATAATTTTAAATGTTGGTACGTATCATTAGTGCGCTTTACGCGCATATTATCGTTTAGGTACCCACCTACAAATTAGAATCGTTTCGATTATAAATTGCTTTTAATCGATATGAATTGACATGGGACATAGACAGAATGGTAAATCTAGGAGAAGAATTGCCAATAGCATCGGAGAAGTGAGCCAAGTGGATATTTACGGTTGAGTAATCCATGATTGAAGTCGCATGTCTGGGAATTTTTATACTAGTAGACTTCCCCGATGGTGTTAACTTTTCCGGGTCAACATTATGTTTATCTTAATAAATTAAAATGTTAATTCAATTTGAAATTTATTAAAAATATTCACTTTTTTTAAATTAAATTAAAATGTATATTCAATTTTAAAAATGTTTATGTTCATATTATTATAAACATTAAATTAATGTATAAGCAAAGTTATAAAAGATTGAATAGAGAGTTTACATGTACCCTTTAGGTTGTACTTAAGTAGACATGATAGAATTTACATGCTCCTACCCTCAAGGTAGTAATGTAGTATTGGAGTAGATCCAAGTGAGCTTGATGATTCCACTGTTTTCCCGGATGGGTATAATTAATATTCATCAAACTTGTTTAACTCGTTCAACGAAACATTTGGCCATTACTAGCACATATAAATAGAGGACGGTCCTATTTGACAAACTCAATTGTCACTTTCAGCCCCAAAAACCAGTGAGGTCTTATCCATCTGGGGAGCAGGTTTTCTTCTGTATACCCCACGGAATCACAATACTCGTATATCACGTGTGGACCACAGATGTGGCCATGCAACAAGTGTTCAAGATTAAAAAACAACTCTTTTTTAATCATCATTTATTTTCCCCTCAAACGCAGACACAACGTACATGTAGGTATATATGTATATATATTAACGGATTATTAGAGATAAAAAAACTACCTTTCACCTGGATGGCTTGATCCCTAAACCTGGATCCCAGACTGTCATTGACCTTTGGCAAGAGATTCGATAACAATAAAAGATACAGAATACTGTGCCCTATTACTTGAGGTACTTCCGTGGCCATAGCCTTGATTGGTGAAATTTTCCTTACTGACGGATACGGCAACTGTATATTTGACTCAGTTTTAAAATTCAAGAGTAAGCGGGGAGGGGGATACAGTAAATTGATAGATTTAGAAAATGATACACAAATTATTTTTTAGTCATTTTTAACGGGCGTCATAGTAGATAAATGTCTAGTTGCTATTTAGGTGCGCCTTAGAGAAAGACTAAGAGTCTATAAAGAGATTGAGTGATTTATGGAAATTTCATTTTCTAAAATGCCGGTAGGTATATATATATTATGCCCGGCGACAAGGACTAGAAAAAAAACCAAATATTTAATAGTATACCTACGTCACATATTATATTTATATGCATTATTATTGTAAGTATCACTATCGAAAAAAATTGTTTAGGACGGCCAAATAGATTGAAAAATAATTATACGCTTACAGAGTGCTTATTAAAAATCATCGCTTCTATAAAAAAAAATTACGATGTGTAACATAATAAAATGCATGCAATAAATTTAAAACTGGACGTTAAATTGATTATTATATACATATGTGTACAACATACATACATATTACATGCATACATATTACATACATACATACATACATTACATACATATACATAATACCATTATACAATTTACATATTATATTTTTGATAGGACTATTATAATAAAAGTCATGTTAAAACGACTCAACCCGGTATTATAATTGTGAATTAGTTATGGTAATTTTAAATATAGTAATGTGGTTTAGATATTATAAATAAATTGCCAATTTACTTTAATTTCCATCATTCAGTTAGGAAACGTTTAATTTTACCTTAAAACTCCATAAGGCAGCAAAAAACATTGCAAAAAACATTGCTTATAATATGTTATCTAATATTATAAATATAGAATACGCCTTTAAACACAATATTTAATATAAAAAATTATGGCACGGTGTACATAAAATATGTTTGTAAACAAATACCATGCTTATGAGAGCAGTGGGGTCGAGCTTTCAAAGTTTCAATTGAAAGCAAAAAACGGGCTTTGCTATATTATAACTATAGAATGGACTGACTTGGGACGATTGTACAACAGTACAAGATAACCAATCACGAAAGTACGTCCTGAGAGTTGAGTTCTTAAGGGATGGCGAGTGGCGGGGTAGGACTGTATAAGAGCTGGAGTGTTACTGAATATTATAATATTATACGGTACAAAAACACCACCCCCCTTCGTTGCCGACGACGAAAATAATAATATGAATGCAGTGGAGCCAAGCTTTCAAAGTTTCTACCGAAAGCAAAAAACAGGTTTTTGCTATACAACGATATAGAATAGACCGACTTGCAAGGATGAGTTGTGATGTGAGTGATGTGATTATGAGTTGAGTGGGGTTTTATCGATTACGCCGTCTTAATACAAATTCAGCCGGAAATTCGTTTATGTGGATTTCGCTATGACTGTTTATTAAACAATAACCGATCTATATTGTACAGAATTTTTTTTAATTAACAGTTTAGTTACTGTTGATATACACCCGTTTTAAGTTGTTGCGAGATGGCCATAATATATGTATAGGTAGTGGTAGGATAGGGCTGTTTGAGGCAGCCGGTTACTGATTATTATAATAGGAAAAAATTATTTTTTTGCTCAACGTTTTTAAATTTGTTTGCGTTTGAAGGTGTAGAATTGATTTACACAGTAAACGGATCTGCGACGTATAGTCGTCGACATCTGATACCCGAAGTACGAGAGTTGTCCATAAACTCGATGATCGATATTGTCGATCAATTTTGATAGGTAGTAATGAAATGAAATCGAATGCAATACCATCACACCGACTGTTTTACATAATATTATAATACATAGATCCAACCATGATATTCAAATTTTTTTAATAATATATATTTTAAACATTTCAGTAATTTGTCATTAGCGTTTATATGTAGCTATAGTGAGTTTACATATAAGGAAAAAAACATGTACATATCATTATTTATTATATATTATTTTACGGCGTCTTGTTTTTCAGGCTATCAAAGTGCCGCCCGACATAGCGATGTGTAGAAAGACGAGTCGTCGTTGTACATGGATTCCATCAACTCGAACCGCATACGAGATGACGTAAGTTCTATCGAAATTCAAATAATTCCTAAAACTCAAAAAAATTCTACTCACAAAACAAAATAATATAGTATTAGTTATTTGATTCCACAGAAATAGGATACGAATTGTATTCATTATTTTGTTGTTTATTAGTTAGTGAATTAAACAATATTATATTCAATAATCCATCAAATCAATATTAATACTCATCATAATATACTACATATTATATCAAACTATGTATATTTTTAGGTTTATTAAGTTTATATTTTATACCCTCCATAATCTATACATTGATTTTTACTTATAAAATTACAACATATAATACACTGATATTATGTAAATTGTTATATATTATTATGTCTTACCAAATTTGTTAAAAATTAAAATTTTTATAAATAATAAATAATATTATGCTGCAGAGATGACGTTCGCGAATTTGGAACATTCAACTATTGTCGTTTTTCATCAACGTTTATAATGCGTGCCTATCTATAAAGACTAAAAGTATACATTTATTTTATATTAATAAGTTATGACTCCTTATTACTACTAGGGTTTGATATTGAAAGCAATATTCTAATCAGTAAATAATAAAATTTAAAATGTGAAAAAAAGCATTTAGTTTATATAAAAAGCAATTACAACATTTCCTAAAAAATAAATAGATTTCAGTTGATTTAACTAGTTTGTATTAAAAAAACTACCATGCACAAAAACGATAAATTAACTTGTAGTACCAAATACTTTATCGACCTCGCCGATAATAAGCCCCATTAAAACTAATTTTACACATAACATCGACAACGCAAATTTTTGAGTGCACATATTTTTTTTTCAAGCATATTTGGACACTTCAGTGATTATATATTTTATGCTTATTTAAGATTTTTTAGTGCATAATATTTGGTTGGTATTCGATGCATACAAATTCGCGCTCTACATTTATGATTAATTGTTATATTAGAACTAATTCATGTCATTAGTACAATCAATGGTATAATCCGTATAAAATACTATACCTATGTAATCTTATGGAGGACGGTCTTGTGAATACTTTCTTTATTGGAATTTGGATTGATACAAGACACGGTCCGAAAGGATTTTTACTGAAGTCGACGCTGTGTAATATAATGACGTATGACGTTAGACGCATAATAATGATTAATAACATTGAATCGTTGTCTGCCAGTGAGAAGTGCGGGTCGTGAATAATCAGACGAAAAAAAACAATTAAAAACAGTAAAAATTATTACTGAACCGCCATATAATTACTAATAATCAATCGGCCGACTCCGATCGCGAGATATTATTATTATAGTGTGCAGATCTCGCCTGTTCGTGATTTCGTGCATTTACTCACAGACCATAATATTATATAGGTAGGTACTCGTATGAAACGAAAAATCTACATTTTCGCTGGGCACGAGGAGGACACGCGCGTGTCTGTCCACAGCGACGTAGGGTCTGCTGCAGGCTGCAGTCCCGTTGCGTATTATAAGACATACGCCAGCAGGATGAGTCGATGTAACGTGATGCAGTATAGGTGGTTCAGTGAACTTGAAGAAAAAAAATTTTTAATAATGTTTAAAATGATAAACAACCATACGACAGTCGCTGCAGGAACACACGAAACGTACCTGCAAGACTATACACACATGCACATTATTTATAAATATATATATGAATATTTTATATACATACATATTATTATACGCTACCTCGCTACATATATTATATATATATATATATTATACACGCCCAAAAAGAGTTCGTGTGCTCTTTACATTTTCGTCTTCGTGACGGTATTATATACAGGGTGTCTTGAGCGGTGTTTGTCCTCGTACTTACGCAACACCTATGTACACCTGCTGTACCTAGATACCTATAATAAAGAAATATAGCTAAATTGCAGTGTCACCAGTCGAACCAGCGTAAAATCACCTACAAAACCAAACAAAATATTTTTATTTATAAAAATTGACTTATTTCCTTTTGTCCGTTCACCGTCCATATTTTAATACTTATAGGTACTATATAGCTATGGGCGTTACATAGACGAGACCAACTATTGTGGAATACGCGATGAAAATCAGTGAATGGAATTTTTCAATAATCCCACAAAAAGTGTTAATATCAGCTCTATATATTTGCTTTAAGTGGCACTTTTGCCATCACATAATGTTATATACCTACCTAAAGGATGAACCAAATGTCGAGACTTTTATGGTTGAAATATCTATATAAACGATGACATGATATGTTTTAATAATATTACGAACGGCATGTCTCCCAGATCACCTAAAAGTCAGTATATAATCTATTATAGTCTATCAAAATCGTTTCCCAACAAAATATTATTACTCGCTCTGGACGAATAATAATAATATAGTTTTTACTATAGTTGGCAGCGGCGACGAAAGAGGCGAGACGCCCTGTACGTAATATAATAATATTATTATGGTACTTGAACAGAACCTACGATTCTTTTAAAGGGAACATTATACGCGCTAGTTTAATAATGTATAATAATATTATTATTATGGGTGTATTACGTGTAGGTGCTCGGACGCGTAATAACAAAGGCGTGACTTGGAATTTTTTGTCGTGGTTTTTATTTTTTTCTAATTAATTATCACTGCTGTAAGGTCATTAGGACGTATCGCGAGCCTCTCGCAATCACGGTTTAATTGTTCGCGAGACGGTGCCCCTATAAAATATATAATATACGTACCTACATGCACACGTCCAAGAATAACACGTTTGAATCCATCACTCGTCGGCCGTGCAACAGGTTACCTACCTATATGCCCCGTCAACGTACGCCGTATTATAATATATGATGTGCCGCGGTGTAATAATAATAATAATAATAACATTATAATAGTTACGAATATGGCCATTGGCTACACGACCGTGGCTATCATGACCCTTTATTATATACATATTATTATATCTAGGTGGGTACCATATTATATTTTAACGTTCCGCGGTCGCTGCGTTTTACAGTTTATTATAACGACAACAGAAATAATAATAACGATAAAGACTATTATTATTTTATTTTTTCATATCGTGAACGACCGCTGCAATACCTAAACTGGCAACTTGTCCGGGACAAGTACAGCAAATTACCGATACACTTATTTCATAATGTATTATATTTACGTCAGTACATACATCGCAACAATACGATATACATGTACAACTGTGCACTTATATATAAGTACCTAGTTGAATAGTCATATACTTATATATATATTATTTATTATATATAAAATGCTTCTGCGTCTTGTAATTATTATTATTTACGTTATAAATAATACAATAATGCGTACAGCAACACAGTTTGAGTGGTGCTTTCTAAAAACTTTCAGTCAGATCTGTAGCGAATCAATATACGTAGAATGACGTTTCAAATAGTCTTCGTGTTCCTTTACTCTGTAAAGTGTTCACTGTGTCGGGTCCACGTGGATAGTGACGTGCCCGGGAACTTTCAATTGGGGGTAGGGATTGTAATAATCAGAATTATTATAAAAAAGGTGCTCTGCTGTACAGTAGGTTACAAGTGAGTCGTTGTATAATGGATGGTATTAAATTTGAATTCAATGATATAATATCATTGTATAAGAACAACGATTCTGAGAGGAAACGGTATGTCAGCCTAGGTAATAGGTATAAGACATATTATATACTTATATATGGTATTAAAAAGAATTGACCTATAATAGGTACCTATTATAAATTCCAAATTAATCATATCACAATATCCATTACTTACAACGCGTTATACACCAACAAAAAACCCTGATTCTATCATAGATATATAATAGTGTACCTACTTTAGACGTTTCAAGTACCCACGAATAATATTATACCATCAAAACATAATAACTAAAATAGATATTCTAGGTTTTTTATTCTGTAATTTCGTTCAAATTTGAACTTAAAATGACTATAAAAATAAAGTGTGCTTATGTATTTTTTAGGTACGTGGAATCTTTTTATAAATGTTCAATCCTTAGATATAAAAGTTGAACATTTTATACATTTTTCACTACAAAATAATTATTCAATTTTAAATTTGATAAATGTTGTCAAAATTCGATCTTTAAATGCTTATAAAAAAAATTGTGCCTATGTATTTTTAATATTTTTCAACTGATGCTGTAACAATAAATCAGGAGCCTTGAATTCAATTTTTATACTTTTTGGCCCAACGGATAAAACTTTATTGATATTTATAGAAAAAAAAAACTAAAAAAATTGAAAACTGTAAATGCCAGTAAACAGCACAATAAGAGTCAAAATATTTTCAAAATTGTATGGTGTATAGGAAATGCTAATAAAAACATTCAGTGAAATCATAGGCGCCAGGTTTCAAAAAACTTAATGGGTGCCTTGGTACCATTGGTATCATACTAACATAGGCATAAATACATAATTTTGGGGGAGGGGGCTTAGCCACTGGTCAAGACAAATTTCCCCGTAAAATTTAAAAAATGGAATTGTCTTTTCAGGTGGGGCTAGTTGCAATTTAACCCCCTAAAATTTTAATTTTGGCTCTCCAAATTTCGCCTATAGGTGTCATGATTCTACTACTTCACCAAAAACGTTTGCATTTTCTTATGGATTTTTTTGGTATATACAAATATTAAATTATAATATATATCATGTTGTACACTGAAATATGCGATCATCATTGATTATAAAATATATTAATTATACAACAAAATAAATGTATACCAAATTGGGAACTTATTTATAAATAATAATAATAAGTAAAACAAAAAATAAAATTAATTTAATTTGACTGTTCAGAAAATAAATATGCTTTGACGTACCTGCCTATTATTATAATTGAATTTATAAATGAGTTAGCTCTTAGCTATCAATGTCTATATCTTCATTACGACGGACAAACAATAAAGCAAATATCGTTAAGACGATTTTGTTTCATTGTAGACCTTAAAAATGTTTTTAATCTTCGAAGTGCTGAAAAAGATCACAGCTAGAATTGTATTTCAATAGTCGTTTGCTAAAATTGTCAAAACTTGGATATAAATACACTCTATACATTTTCAATATTCTAATGGGTGCCCGGCACCCCATAATAATTTTAATGGGTGCTTGAGCCCCGGGGCACCCATGTACCTGGCGCCTATGAGTGAAATTGTCATGTATCTACAGTTATTTGTTTTTGAATTACAACAAAATAAGGAAATCTCTACACGAGAAATCGAGTTAATATCGAATGTTGTAAAAATTTAATTTGACTTTCTTATAGACATTTTTTTTGTTGATAGAGGTAGATAATCTTATAAGGAATCTTGTAATACATTTTAAAATCTTAGATTTAAAAAGAAAAATTTTTACGAATTCTTAACTCAAAATAATTTTCTAATTTTCGTGATGTTGAATACTTACCTTACTAAATAATTACCTTCACGTAAATAGGCATAGGTAGGTAGTTTAAACTTTAAACATCTATTATTTTATTATCTAAATCAGTGAGAAATCGTGTTATCAATATTATGAATTAATAAGATACAAACACATTTATATAATTATATATATTACGGACTTATGGTCTGGAAACGAGTGGCTTATAACTCCACGATTGTTGCACAAGAGGTAAAGTGAAATTGGAACTTAGAGTTCACAACGCCGTCTGTAACCGACGGACTAAGGTGCAAAATGTAAAGCTGAATAAAACCACCTGTCGAGCTGAAAACATTAGGTAGGTATATGTACCCAGTATTCTCATCTATGGTAGAACCTTTCGGTGGCTGTCCCCCAAAGTCCAAACTCCGCCGACCATGTCGTTTCCAGTCCATTATATCTTAGATAAATATATAATATATAAGTCAGATACCTAACCATCCACTTATATTATTATAATAGGCCTATGTCGGCAGTCCTTGTACGCCTCGTTGAAGTCAACAATCCTCCATATTAATCGGTAATATGTATTAGATATTAAACATAATATCTCTGTGGGTATATCTTCGAGTTATAAATGCGTTATTTAGTTATAGTTTATCCGGAGTGACGTATTTAGACATACCCGCTGAAAAATTGATTATTCTGAGGGAAATAATTGAGTACAATTTTATAAAATGGTTTTACAATTCGGTACAAACTATAGTACAATTAATGGAAAAAAAAAATGTTTATAAAATGCATTATTTAGTTATACTTTATCCGGAGTGACGTATTTAAATATACCCGCGGAAAAATAGATTTTTCCGAGAGAAATAATTGGGTACAAATTCTGAAAATGGTTTTACAATACGGTACAAATTATAGTACAATTAATGGAAAAAAAAATTTTTTAATAAAATGCATTATTCAGTTATGGTGGTGCTGGGGTAACGTTACCCTGGCACCCCAGCGGAAAATTTGACTTTTCTTTTGGAAATATTTAGGTACAAATTCTTAAATTGTTGGTACAAATTGGTACAAATTATAGTACAATTAATGGTTAAAAAAAAATAAAAAAATCGAACAATGGGGTGCCAGGGTTACCCACCTGTTTTCACGTCCTGTGTGGCTGTGTGGACCCGGTCGTTATGTATTATAAGACTCTGTAATATGCAGACAAAGCGTAGTTTAGACCATAGACTGAGATATCTTGGTTCGTGGTTTAGACATCGGAGACAAAATACGTATTTTAATAATATTATAAATATTATCATAAGCGTAGAGTCGTAACTCTTCGGTACACTACAACTAAACCAGGATAATTTACATAATTGTATTAAATCATTTCTTACAATATACGTACGAGGTGCGCGATGTTTATAATGGAATATTAGGGGAAAATATTTACATATAATACATAGGTAGGTATGACAATAATAATATATAGGTAACTACAACACAAAGATTTTAATATTATGCGTATTGTTTCCTATATGGGGTGTAAAAACGAAAATGTAAAGAAAAAAGGACCACCACCTTACTTAGGCCGCAGGTTTGTATCTGATGTTATCACGTGAACACACTTCTGCATAATAGTATATATTAATATATTACATTAATATTATAACGCTATATACTGATTAGATTATTCATTGGCGTGTGTGACGTTGACGAGCTGCAGCTGCTCAGTGTTTCTTATCAGACGTATTATAGTCAGTACAGAATGCATATTAATGCGAGTTATATTATATAGGTTTATGTTACACTATTAAAGGTACCCGTGATGCATCGTAACGAAAAACGACGAGGTGGGCCCTCGGTGGTTAGAAAATTCCGACACGTACGAAATAATAATAATAATAATAATAATAATAATAATAATAAAAAACTACGTAATAAGATGGTAGGTATGAATCCTTTGTACTGTACAGACATAATATAGAGTCGAAAAATAATAATAAATAAAAAAAACTTAACGCGCGACAAGGTTGACACGACGCGCATCTGTTGGCGTGCGATGAGCTGTCGTATTGTGTGTAATAACAACAACATTGTCGTCTGCACGTGGGAGGAAACGCACGTCTTTGGAAAAGCAATAATGTCAGTAATGAAAAAAAATCTCCTCTCCACACTTGTTTTCATTTCCTAGACATCTATCGTGTTATGTTATATCAGTGGCGTCCGCAGGATTTTTCAATAAGGGGGGGGGGCTTGAAAATTAGTTACAAATTTATTTTTATTTTGTCCAGTCTAATAATTTCAGACGTTTATTTGAGGTATTTTAAAATGTTTGTAACTTTTCAACTTTTCTGGTAGAAAAAATGCTCTTATCATAAGCTTCGATGCCCAGTGTATATTTTTGGAAGCAAATTGGATCTAGTTAGTACTTTTAGGAGGTCGAAATTGAATCTGCTCAGTGCTTTTAAAAGTACCTAATTGGAGAAAAAAAAATGAATACTTATTTAAATTGTTTGGTAACAATAGCTTGGTTTATGGTTATACCGTCCTCACTTGGATTGTATTTGATTAATTAAAATTTTTTTTTATAAATGTCAATAAAAAAATATTTATCCGGTCAAAAAGCTTAAAAATGTAATACGTAAGTTTTTTTATTATAGCTAAAATATTAACGATACATATGCATTTAAAGTTCAAAACAATTTAACCACAGTTAATTTGTAGTTCAAAACGTATAAAATATTAAAATATATGTATAGCTAAGGCTAGACAATTTAATACAAGGTCTTTCATACAAGTAGTTCATACTTTTACCGAAAAATTACAGATAATTTATGAAAATTGGTATGCAAATACAATGTTTTTTCAAAAATGAATTCATTAGTCTGGTAAGACATAGGTATATGAAATTTACGTCTTACTTACTATAGTTGACAGTTTAAAGTAATAATAATACGGGCAATGGGGGGGGGCTTCAGCCCGTTAGCCCCTCCCCCTGCAGACGCCACTGTGTTATATATTGTACGTCATATTCGTCGTTGAGTATAATGAGTTGAAAATCTTAGGCAGGTAACTCCTTCTATAATGCTGAAGGTAGACAGTAGTAATCATTGGTAGGTACTTATATAGTTATATATTCGTATAGGTAAGCAATATAGGTGTGTGATTTTCTTCAGCCTAGTTTTAAACCATATATTTTAACTATTTTTCTCGGTCAATACGCGAAGTAAAGCGCTAGACGTGTTTGAGCTTTTGAAAGTAATACTTTTTCCATAATTGTAAGTACCATAATATACCTAGACTCTATACCTATATATTGTAGAGGTTATTTTATCTTGTACAATATGCTGTGGCACTTTGATTTTGTAAGAAATACATTTTCTGGAATTTTAATTTTTTTTCAAATGACAATGCGTTTATAATAGACTATATTATTATTATTTATTATCATACGATTTTCAATTTCAAAGCAGAATATATTTTTTAAAAAACATTTGATCAAAAATATCAAATTTTGAACTATATATGATATTGTGATTTATGATTGTTTACTATATTAATTTTATCATAAAGATTTTAAATGTTAAATTTGAGCGGAGCAGTGCTGGAATAAAAAAAAATCACATGATAATATAATCCCGGGTTACCTCGCTATAATAATATGTATCAGGATAAAAATAATATTGTTTGTAGTTTGTACGCCTGGAATGACTAAGACGACGACCCATATAATTATTAATATATTTTAATAACATTTAACCCATATAGGTGGAAAATGAATACATTATTATGAAATGTAAATATAATAAGTAATAACTGATTGTATACACACGAAGACGAAAAACCTCAAAATATATTTTATCCACACCTAATACAACAAATAAAATATGAAAATAATATATAATAATAAATAATAATAAGATGCACGGAAGGCGGGTGTATTGAACCATGATAACAACAATATCTACGAGTTCAATAATAATATATTTTATACGCATAATACATCGTAATACGCGTTGTGTGTAGACGTATATATTATAGCGTACATACGTATATAGTACGGTTATAGGTTCTATATAGTATGGTAGAAATGTATAATAGTAATATATAAAATGATTTGGAGATGCAGCTCAGAGCGTTAAGGTGCGAACCGACTCCAAAAATAATAATAATACGATGATAATAAAAATAAATTTTATATTATAAATGCGTATCTACCTATATATGCATTATATTCTGTACATATAATAATAATATATACCTACCTATATTATATACATTATACTATATACATACGTGTTACAGACTGCGTGTTGGTATTCCGTGTCCAAAACGTATATATGGTATTTTAGACGTGGCAGGGCACACCACACTACACCACCATCATTAATAAGGCAATTTTATTGTCCTGTCACACCGTGAGCGCACAATACAGTAATAGTATCCAACGCGCGCGCTTTTATATTTGATGTTGTAATGCTCCTTTTTTCTTTATTATTATTATTATTATTATTTTTTTTTTTATATATCAGGATTCCCAAAACCCTCGGACAATAAATCGGTTTTACTGAGCGCAAGCCGCCCGTTTGTGTTAGAAGTTATTTTACTCGAAAACGTCATCTGACCCAGAGACCGCGTCCGTCCTACCTACCTACATAATATTCTATATTATATTATTATACTCACCTCTTATTCTCTCGACTTGGGGTGCCCTATCGTTATTCCGTATTCGTTAAAATACATACCTATGTACGGTATACTTGTAACGTTTTATTATAACCAGCAAGGCAGCACATAGTGTAAAATTATATGTAAAAGTCAAAATAAAAGTTTCACCGTTGAAGTATCTATTTCAAGAAACAAATTATGTACATGGAAAGCATTGTCTAAGATCACTAAAAAAAGATGCAATTTGCTTTGAAATCCGGGATCTAATTATAAAACATAGGCAATAAAAAGTATATTAACTAATAACTTTATAAAATACGAGATTTTTATATATTTGATTCTGCACGGGACTGCAATTTGGAACGAGTTATGATATGATATTATTATACGTTTTTAACCTTTCAGGAACGTAAACTCGATCAGTAAATATAGTCAGATGAGAAAAAAAAATATGATATTAAATTGCCCATCTAATTATAGTTTTGTATAAATATTATCGTAGAACAATAATAATATAATATTATAATGATGTTAATATAATAATAATAATAATAATAATAATATAACAGCGATTTCCCTTAGTCCGTAGACAGTTGAATATTGCTATTAAATTGCTGCGACAAAATGCGATGAACTCTCTCGTGTTGTACATATACGTCGTCCAATTAAAATTAATAACTCGGATGAGTAAACTTAGATGGGAGTAGCTGCTATTCTATTATATTATGTTAATAATATATATATATATATATATACATATATATATAATATTATATTATAAAATCAAAACTCAAAACGTGTTTACAACGAAAAGCTATTATTATTATTATGATAATAAACGCGTATAGAGTTTTTTAATTTTTATCTTTTAGGGTTTGAGTAATCGATAAACAAAGACCAGTAGTCGCATTCAACAGATTCATTTTCGTATTGTTATTATTAATATTTATAATTGGTACGACGGCGACGGACGAACAACATGAAGTTTAATATAATATAAATACAACATCATCGTCGTTGTATTAGAATATTAGATGATGTTTGTTTAGCTTCCAATCGGGAAGAGAATGCTTTATTGGTTGTACATACTGTCTATAATAAAATTACAATATAATGTACGGCTTTATAAATTTTGACGAAACAGTACTGAATTGAACGGAGTTGTACTATGCTTTTATCATTTCATATTCATTTTATATCGAATATTCGTCATTAGTTCAAAAATAAATTAATGCTATCTAATATTGATTAAATCTATTTTAATGACTGTAAAAATTTACGATGAGTGTCATGGTTTCAATAGGCCTCATCAAACCGTAATAATCTGTGGAGTGTGCAGACTGAAAATCGGTACTAAAAATAAAAACCGTGCTAGGTACGTTGTTTTTTTTAGAAATATAAACTTAAATAATCATTATTTTAACATAGACAATAACAATATTATGGATCTTGCGCTGGATACGACTTTTTTTTTCTAATTGATTTTTTGAGTAACGTTTTATTTAGCGCCTTAGAAAAACAAATCAATAAAATAAAAAATAATATATTATTAAAAATCAGTCTATAGTTCTTAAATCAATAAATTCATAACAAAATGTAACATGCTAGTATGCTACTAGATATTTGGCCACCGCACTGTAGGTATCCCAAAACATATATACGATTTATCAAATTTCCTCGCAAAAGGAAAAATATCTAGTAGCATACTACACTTTTTTCTATTGAGTAAATTACCTATATAGATCACGTGACTCATATTTCATATTTTTGTCGCTTAAAATACTGAAAATATTACTCACCCATAATAATTCAACAGGCTGCCGTATAACCGGTAGCTATCATGCCTCATATAGTTATATAGTTTAATTTTAAATGCTTCCTTTGTGGTAAGTAAATTCTAGTTTTATTTAAACTGCCAGTTGTGTGTTCAAAATAATATGTTGGATGTCCCTAATAGGTGTATAACTATGATATTGTGAAGACGCACATTAGTATACAAAATACTTTTACTTGATAATATTCTGCTTTGAAAAAAAATGATATATATTATGTTTTATGACATTATTGTGTAATTGGAATACAAACGGTTCGGTGTTGTATACAATATAATATATGGGTAACACCCACAACACGAAATATGGAAATGTCTTTCCCAAATCTAAATATTCATGGTAGAAGACCTGAATAAATAAGAAGAATAACGATACTACTTAATAAAATATTATGTTAACATAATATTATTGCAGGTGACCACTGTACCTTATAATGGGGCTTATGTTGTTGGTTGAAAAATAAAACTGAACTTTTTCTCGTATGGCTTCGTGAGTAATATTTGGACTTTAAAATGTAAACTTTATAGTATTTATAATACGTTAAATGTATTAACATTTTTACTTGTATATTTCTCAACAATCGGGGGAAGTTTGGATAACTAAAAAAAAGATACTTAAGTATACAAAATATCTCAATGCGTTCCCTGATTTCTATTTAAGCATCTTTCACTAAATAAGTGGGATGTAAATTGAAGTAAATTACAAAAAAAAACTAAAAAAATTAAAACTGAAAATGTCCGTAAACATCTCAAAACAAGTAAAAATATTTTGAAAATGATATGGTGTATAGAGAAATGCTAATGTAAATAATCTGTGAAAATGTGAAGCATGTAAGGGTATTTTTTAGTGTTCGGTTTAGGCACAATAAAATAAAACTGATTATTTTTGGAAACTGGTTACTCAAATCTTAGTTATACCCGTGGAATAACCCGTTTTCACTCTAGGACATATTGTTCCGTTTTATTATTTTTTGTTCCGTATTTGATTTTTAATTAAAGGAACAAAAAAATCCTACTTTACATTTGTTACAATATTAAAAAGGATCAAAAAATCTCCATCATAGAAGAACAAAAAATCCAAAAACGGAACAAATTATCCCCCGGAACAAAATATCCCAACACCAGAACTGCAGGGTATCTACGTATTTATAACTTATTGCATCATGTCGACTCCATAATATATAATATAATATAGGTAAACTAATAGAGGAACATAATAATATACTTATTAGTTATTGTTGTTGAAAAACAATGCTGAACGATTTCGTTACTTCGTGAGTAATGTTGTTGGAATTCTACTGTTTTATTTGTCTACAATCGGGGTAAGTTTAAATGAATAAAAAAAAACTAGTGTAGGTACCAAATACAGTTTTGTTCGGGATAGGCTCGTCGTCGTCAGTGCCTTAAATAATGATAATAATTAATAAGTATATTGTACACATTGTACATATTTTAACGACTTGGTGTCTTTATAAACGTACTTACTAAGACTACTTATAATATAAGTATTATGATAATATACGTTATATTTACAAAAGTGGGCAAGTTAATGAAAATAATTTACTCAAGTAAGTTAAGTTAAGAGAATACAAGATCGATAAGTTAGAAGCTAACAACCAACGAATCATAATTTATTACCTCGAAAAGTTAAAAGTTATTATGGAATAAGATATTAACTTAACTTAGTTTAAAAAAAAGTTAATCTACTTTTTTAATAGTAGGTACATAATATGTGAATCACATTATGAGTGAGTGCGTTTTTCTTATATCCTAAATAATTATAATAAACAATGTTATTGAACTTTTATCGTAACGTACAGTGTATACATCTATTTTACTAAAATGATTATTAAATATTTAAACGATGCACGTCTCAATTGAGAATTTAACAAATATCAATTGTCTTATATCAAATAGCAATTTGAGGTCATATAATATTGTGCCTATCTAATCTACTGAAGTATATCTATATACAAAATTATTTTATTAAGAAAAAATGACAGAAATGTTTGTATTATTATAGTATTGGATTATTTGAATTGTAGTATTAATACAGTTAATGGGGTCGGAGCCGGTGCGTTTTTTGGTACAAAAACATGTATTTTCAGTAAAAACTCTCACGCCCTGTAGAATTGTCAGATTTCGTTAATTTTTTTTTTTTTATCTCAAAGTAGAGAACACTTTGTAGGTCAATTTTGAAAATTATAATTTTAGAAGCTGGAATATGCATTTGAAAAATGCACAATATTTGTCCTTTTTCAAACGTATATTTTTACTACTATTTAAAGTAAAATAAAAATTCAAGCTTTGATACGACCTACAGAAACTTCTCGTCTTTCAGATAAAAAAAAATTGACCAAAATCCGACATATCTACGAGGCATGGGAGTTTTTCCTGTGAAACCATTTTTGTTCATAAAATAGTGCTTCGATAATAGTCATCGAAGTCTAGCACTGACTTGTGCATGCTCGTGCATACATATCTTTATCAGCGAGTGTAATTATACATCACTCATACTAATATCGATTTACATTCTCACACACATGCACGTTCCACGCAAGGCCGATATAACATGTGAATTAATTGCCTAAATTTTACTCCTTAATAAATGACCGGCACCGACACCTTTAAGTGTATAACTACAAAAACAAAAAATTTCAAAAAATGTTTGACTCGATGGACTATTTTTAAATTGACCTTCAATTAAACTAGTTAGTTTCATGAGTTAATCAGACAACTATCTTACTAGTCATGTAGTTTAAAAGAAATAGCCTTAACTTTAACTTTTTAACTCGTTAATGCAAGATGTTATATCATGCAAGTGACGACTGACGAGTCGATTAAATCTTTTTTTTATAAACAATGTCTGTACACGGACGGGGACGGGAAACACTGCAAAAACTAAATAAACAAAACACATAATATACAAAAATAAATAAAAGGGTGACGGAGACGACGCGGCTGGAGGCTAACAAGATACATTACGTGGACGAAACGATGGATTTTTACACCAAGTCCAGTTCTCGAGCGAGTCAGACGATTAACCTCAGGCTCGCGCCCAAGACTTATACAGTATTATAATAATTGATAGGTAGAACGAGCACAAACTATTCGTTATTTCATATTATTATAATAATATTATTTACCTAACGTGGGCGTGTACACGACGTACGAAACGGTTTACGCATGTGCGCAGTGTATAATATAGTAAAATATGATATTGCGTATAATAAAGTAAGTACCTACTTAAAACAACAGTCGAAAAAAAAGTTGTTGTTGTTGTCGCTTGATCAATGCACTTTTTTCCCCCCATTTTGTTTATCAAATGTGTCTCAAATCCGGTGTAACGACTTAATGCGATTACGTGTTAAAGCCCATAATAATAATAGTGATAATACTGTATGTGCAGACATTATGGTGTACCACTGTACCACCTATATAATATTTTATACCTATATAGATACAATGTGACTGTCTCTCGACTCACGACGACTGGAAACCGTGGAGTATAATCATACACAAATATTTATAAAATATAGTTCCAGATCAACACACATAACATTTTTTTTACACTCATGCGATTTTATGGAACAGTGTGTTATATTATTATTATTATTATGTTAACCGAGGTTAATAACAATTTTTTTCTTATATTACTTATAGTTATGGTAATAAATAATCATAATCGACAATATGCATATTATTTTATACTAAATACTAATTTAGACATTTTACATAATCGTGTGTAATAAAGTTTATTACATTTGATATTATATTTGTGAAATAATATTATAATGTTTTCAAAATCTAATTTGTTTTATACGTTTCGATAGTAAAATAATTATGGTTATACGGCGTCCCGGATAGGCAATTTAGCTTTAAATCCTGTCATTTATTCAGTATCACGTCGTAAGAACGATTTTTTTTTAATGACTTTAACTAAAATGTAAAATCTACAATCATTGAATTATGATCATATTATGGCTCACTGGATGGACTATTTTTGCTTCAAAATGAAGTTATATTTTTATATGAATTTATATAGACTAGTTAAAACCAGAGTTATTATTATTTATAACTAGCTGATCCCGTGCACTTCGTTTCCCGTTAAATGTACCAACTCTATATGACTAAAACTTTATTCAATTCGTTATTTAATATTCGGTGTATGGTGTTCAATATTTATTTTAAATTTTTTGTTGCCTGGAATAAAAATTCTGCTTCGCAGCAGTATATTATTAGGTAGGCAATCTACCTGTGGTAGATCGCGCCCCAAGCTGTTTGTACGTAACTTCATACTTTAACTCTAATGTATCAAAGTTATACAAAGTATGTAAATGAACTCCTCCTACACGGCTGGACTAATTGTGAATGCTAATCCAAGTTTAAATCCGACGAATATTTCCTCCTCGTCCACGAAGACTTGGCATTGTTTTGTGTGCGTAAATTATATGTGAGTATAATAGGCTCAATATTTACGTAACTACGATACATATAATATCAATATACATCGTAAAAAAAAATTAAATGCATTGAATGAATACACTGATTTCACGGCAACCAATTATTATTATTATAATAGTTTCAAACCCCATTGGCAACCATTTATAAGCAAAAATTTCCATCGTAAATCTCTAAATCCCCGTTTGAGCACATCCCCTGGTTGGACTTAGGGGGATTATTTGTGAATCTAAATAATCCAGGGCGTCACCGAAACGCATACAAAAAAATTCATTCAAATCGGTCCAACCGTTTAAGAAGAGTTTAGTCACAACACACGTACAGTAGAATTATAAAATATATAAAGATATAAAATAATTATAATAATAATACAAATCAACAAACATGCCTGATTAATCAATAGCAACCAATATATTATTATAATACACTATTGCGCCACTGCTATATTTCTAACATCCAGATTTCCTACTTTTCCGTTGGATTTTTTAAATTTTTTAAATTTTTCTCTCCGTTAGAACCATCCTCGTACTTCAAGGAATATTATAAAAAAAGAATGAACGAAATCAAGATTTACGGTTAGCAACACTTTAAGCGATTTATTTTTATATTAAAGATATTAAAATGTCATCTATTTTGCTGTTAGCCATAATTTAAGGAGATAATATAGGCAAATTAATATGACGTTATTTTTATGACTTCAGTTTGTGATTGAAGTGACCATGTTGAATATCATAATGAGACCACGGATTTTATGCAATGAATAAAAGCGGGTAAGTGGATGTCGCTCAGCTGCACAGTAGGTTACAAGTTGGCCACCTGTAATGGATTGTATTAAACTTCAATTCAATGTTATAGTATCATTGTACAAGAAAAACGATTCTGAACGTAAACGGTTTGTCAGTCTGGATATTTTATATTGTTATTATTTATTATATCATGGAAGTTGAATTAATTAATTATTTTTTATTCGTTTCTATGGTGATAAACCGCATTTTTAGCGGTTTTTCATAATTTTTCGGTTTTTTTGCCGTGGCATTAAATAACTATTGAGAATGACCTCTCTAAAGTACCATCTCGATCTAATTTGCTAAAAGATAAGGTACTATGTGTTGAAATCGAAGCACTCCTTCGGGTAGAAATTTTATATACGGGAAATAAAAAAAAAATAAACACCATTGTAAAACCACTAGCTTCCTCGCTCTGCTCAAAATCTAAAATATATTATATATGCATGAAAATATGCCACATAAAAGACTGAAATATGCATAGACTATGATAAAATATGCACTAAAAATTGAAATTCTCTAAGAAAAATGTGTATAAATCAGATTTAATCAGGCGTAAAGCTATTTAAAATAACTTTAATAATTGCTTTTGAATATTTCGAACTAATGACTCAATAATGACAATATGTGCCTGCGAGTGCGTGATATGCTGTGGCCTAAAGAAGTCACTCAGACTTATGATCGTTTACCATAATATACATACAATATCCTCGCATCAGGGACTATTAAAATTGCCTATATTCAACTCCTTAAAAACGGTCGGTATCCATTCCCCCTAGAAGGGGCCCGCTCGTGTCTTTAATAAGGGGCAATATTTAGGCAATATGCAATTCGCATATCATTGCATGATCATTACTAATCATTGATTTGTGTGAGTGTGATTGAGAGTACCGAGCTATCTACGCACGGGATGCAATGGACTAAAATAATAAAAATAACAAAAGCTTGTGAAAATTGGTCATATTCAAAAACGTATTATATGGTTTAACAAAACAGAAGTGTTTCTTAAAACAACCCCCCAAAATAAATTATTGAAATTGGATCATTCTACGATGAGCATGAGAGTATTCCTGTAAGGCATATTTTTGAGTTAGAAAAGGCCTATCAATGCAAAACTTTTGTTAACAATGTTTCCCAGTGTTCAGCTATATTAAAACCAAATTCTTGTTTGAAATTTATCGAATGTTATCTAAGACACAAAAGTTTGATTTCCAATTAAATTGCACAAACGGATAAGTCATATTATACTAAAACTAAAGTAGTTACTATAAGTTTATAATATTATGGAATACCTATGGATAATTCCAATGTTAAAGTGGCTATATACTATTTTACATTTTTTTTTTTTGTAGAAACTACAAGTTTTACATATTAATATTTATAATTCGAGGAACTGAACACTGTAGGTTGCATGGGTAAGAATTTTATTTTTTTAAATGTTTATATAAAATGTTTTTTTATGCGTTTTCTATTAGTTTAGTTTCTTACACACCTATACTCATTAATCTTAACATTTTGTCTTTTGATTTATGCTTTATATTGAGTTATCCAGTTGTAAGTGAATAAAATAATAATAACTAGTAGAAGATGAATCTTATTATATTATAAGTAATGCACAAAAACACGCACTTAAGCATCAATAATCGTTTAATATACCTTAGGCGTTAGGTTAGATAATGACTTTGGGAACAAGTAAAAATAATAAAACATACAGGTTTATTTTGCTCATCGAATTTTTATACTTAAATTATGAGTATATTAAAATTCTGATTTTTGTTATTATTTTGAAATACATCTGATTACCATATTTTTGAATACGTGAAATGTTTTATACAACTCGAGGATGGCCTTGTAACAATACAAACTTCTGTTTTTCAAATAGGACTCTCAAACCTTTTATTACTTTTAATTATTCAGCAGATATTTGTTTTGATAATTCAAAAATTCAAACGAGTAGATGTTGAGTTTTATAACTTAGTGTACTAAAGTTAATACGTGGTAATGGGTTAAGTAGATATGGGAACTTGTAGGTGATTTTAAAATGATAGTAAACAGTATTGATTTAACAATATAAATACAGTGAAACCTCAATTAGTCGAAATTCAAGGAAAATTAAATATTTTTCGACTTGTACAGGTTTTCAACTTAGGAAATGTAGTTTATTTCGAACTTTCAAAGTTTTCGACTTATCAAGGTTCCACTGTAGTTTGTAGTAACAGTTCAAGTACCTATATTAAATACTACGTATAATATTAACTAGGGTACATATGGTTTATATTTTTCTAAAAAACATTTTTAAGGATTTTTAAGGGTTTTTAAAGATTAATATTTATTATCCTTAGTATAAACATTATAATAACTCAGAAACTACTCATCAGAATTTTGATTTAGATAAATTAACATTTTGGAAAAAATTATTACATAATCTGTAAAAAGTCCCCCCGTCCCGGTTTATCATTTTAAAAAAGAAGTATGTATCACCACAGCATAAAATAAATTGGGAATTTAAAAGTATGATCTTACGTACCTATATACTTAAAAATGCTAAATCAGAATTGTTTTGAACAAATATACTATTAAAGGGAAAATGGGGGTAAGCCAAGTATACTTAAACAATCATCCTGTATATAAACGACCAATAATTTCTAAATAAAATATTTATTTATATACAATAGGTAATAACAATTATTATTTGTATTATTAAATATACAAGTACAACTACAAGTATTTTTTATTTGGATAAGTTGGTGTTGCTTGTAAAAATATATTTTTGTTTTTGAATCAAAATGTTGAAAAATACTCTGCTTATTGTATGAAATTAAAAATGTAAACACGAATTTTTCATAAACTCGACTCTAAAAAGTGGTTAAGGGATGTCGCTCTGCTGTACAGTAAGTTACAACTGGGTCAATGTATAAAGGATTATATTAAACTTGAATTCAATGATATAATATCATGGTATAAGAAAAATCATTCTGAGCAGAGACGGTTTAACGGTCTGCAGGGTATTGTTATTATTTATTATATCCTGTAGGTTGAATTAATATTATAATAGGTATTATTATTTTTACTCGTTTCTATGGTGATAAACAAAGCATTAGAAATGAAAATCCCATTTTTAGTGGTTTTTCGTAATTTTTCGGTGGTTTTTACCGTGGCATTTAATAACTATTGAGAATATCGAAAAATGACCTTTCGAAAGTACCATCTTGATCCAATTTGCTAAAAGATAAGGTACTATATTATGTTGAAATTAAAGCACTCCTTCTGGTAGATATTTCGTATACAGGATATAAAAATAAAACAAAATAAAAATAAACACCATTGTAAAACAACTAGCTTCCTCGCTCCGCTCAGAATCTAATATTTATATTGATTTACAATAAATTACCTACACTATTTATTTTTAAATTATTATGTTATGAACAATTTGTATGCTAGATATTTTAATGTATTTTCAACCGTCCTTAAAATATTATAATTTAATAACCATAAAAATTAAATTTTTCTTGAAACAAACTATAATAAAAAATCTCTGGAAAAATTTAGACACAACGTAGATACACGAGACATTATTTTTGTTCTACAGTATTAGGTCTTATACATTTTGTATGTAAATACTATTGTTTTTGAGTTATATTAAAAAAACATCGATGTCTTACGATTTACATACATTTAAATATACACTCTGCTGATAATTAAAAACACGAATAAAAAAATTATTTTTTTGTCGATTTGATATCATATAATAGGTATAATGGTTTATTGTAAAATTAAAAAAAAAAGTAACTATTATGTTTGTGTTCTTAAATTATCAACATAAAACAAGTTTTCATTAGTAATTTATTATTACTTGGGCTTGGAAGTTATTAGAACCACAAAAATATTTTTACCAAAAAAATTTTAAATATGCAAAAAATAACCATCTAAGGTCGTTATTAATATGCAAATAAGCAAATTTAATTTAATCAAAAATAAATGTAATTATTAAAAAAACAGATTTATAAATTGGATATTTTGAATTTGTCAACAAAAGTGTATATCAGATTTAAATTTTTAATTTCAACAATAATATATATTAACAATTTTATACTTGCGTGTAGCAAGTAACAAAAAGAGTGGGTAAGTGTATGTCACTCTGCTGTACAGTGGGTTACAAGTGGGTCAATGTATAAAGGATTGTATTAAACTTGAATTCAATGATACAATATCATTGCATAAGAAAAACGATTTTGAGCGGAGACGGTTTGTCAGTCTGGATATTGTTATTATTTATTATATCCTGTAAGTTGAATTTATATTATAAATTATAATGGTATTATTATTAGATTTTGAGCGGAGAGAGGAAGCTAGTGGTTTTACAATGTTGTTAAGTTTTTTTTTATCCTGTATACAAAACATCTACCAGAAGGAGTGCTTTGATTTCAACATAATAATACCTTATCTTTTAGCAAATTGGATCAAGATGGTACTTTAGAAAGGCCATTTATCGATTTTCTCAATAGTTATTTAATGACACAGGAAAAACTACCGACAAATTACGAAAAACCTCTAAAAATGGGATTTTGATTTCTAATGCTTTGTTTATCACCATAGAAACGAGTAAAAATAATAATACCTATTATAATATAAATTCAACCTACAGGATATAATAAATAATAACAATACCCTGCAGACCGACAAACCGTCTCTGCTCAGAATCGTTTTTCTTATACAATGATATTATATCATTGAATTCAAGTTTAATACAATCCTTTATACATTGACCCTCTTGTAACCTACTGTACAGCAGAGTGAAATCTACTTACCCACTTTTTTTTATTCGTTTCTATGGTGATAAACAAAGCGTTAGAAATTAAAATTAAATTTTTAGTGGTTTTTCGTAATTTTTCGGTGGTTTTTTCCGTGGCATTAAATAACTATTGAGAATATCGAAAAATGACCTTTCGAAAGTACCATCTTGATCTACTTTGCTAAAAGAGAAGGTACTATATGTTGAAATTGAAACACTCCTTCTGGTAGATATTTTGTATACAGGATATATATAAAAAAAAAAAATAAACTATATTGGAAAAAACTAGATTCCTCGCTCCGCTCAGAATCTAATATGGCGAAAACTGATTGGCATTTTGAAATTGTATTCAACTGAAAAAATGGTTCAAAAAAATATTTTTTTTAGTTTTTATGAAGTTTATTAATATGAAATATTATATAAATGTCATCCACTGAACTGTCAATGGGGATTTTGGTTTTTGCCACATCAGTAAGTACGATAGTGCTTCTACATGTTTCACATTATTATCTTAAGCTAGGTAAATATACATTTTAAATTGAATATTATAAATTATTCAACAGACTTTTGCTGAAACATTTAAAAATGTACAATAATATCATTGTGTAATTAGGTTAGCTACTTAAACTCTTAAGGTATTATATTGGGCCTGGTCATTTCCACGGGCGTCATCCAATTGCTCCTCGCCATTTCAACCTTTTTACCTTTTCAATGTTTCAATATTGCGTCCCCAAGTCGGATGGGTAAATAGTAATTACTAATTGTTTTCACTTTTTTCTCCGATTTGCTCGGGAGCTTACCAATTTTATTGTACAGACCTTTTCATATACTAATTTACTGTGATCGTTCATTTTCTGGATCAATATACCAAAATAACAGCCTAATAATATTTATTTTATTTAATAGCACGTACAATTATTTTTATTGGAAAAAAATGAACATGAACGTCAATTATAATACATTTATAATCTATAGTTACAGAATAATGGCAACGAATCAATAATATTTTTTTGTTATTTATCTTTCAAAAAATCAATATATTGAAGGTAAAAATAAGTCGAGCAATTGGTATACTGACCCCTCTTTTTTTTTTTTTTTTTATTAAAAGAATAATTACAATCTATACAAACATTTTATACAATAAGTAATTTTTTTGATGGAGAATAGCGTTGATATAACAGAGAGGGAAGGTACTCAGTAGTACCACCCGACAGATCAAGCAAGGAAATCTCTAGGCCAAGATCGTTTCAGTCTTCTTCTAGGATAATCGGGAGTATACTGACCCTAAAATACAAATTTTGCTTTAGGTGCAACTGGCAGGGTTTTAGGACACCTGTTAAATTTTAGTCGGTAAATATGTCATTTTGATATAGTGGTCACTGGTCTGCAAATCAGTAATTATGATTTTATTATAATTTATGATTATTTCAAAATTCAAATATAATTTATTATAGGCATATTAGGACCTAATATAATAGTAAATAATATTTATGAACTTACAAAATAGTAAATAATAAATATTTATATAATATATATATAAAATATAATATTGCATTTCAATCATATGATTTTGCCAGTAGCATGCTATATAATTCAGTATTATACATTTTTTTCTATTTTTAATGAGCTAGGTTTTAGAAAGTAAATATTATTTTCTCTAGGAGATAAAGCAATTAGAAGTACTAATAAATCAATGTCCTGACCAACCAAGATAGTTTTATGATGATAACTTGATACATTAATTGCAGTGTTAACAATTAATGTATCGGCATCATCATTTTATATTTTAACAATAAACCCATGTTTAATTAATTTTATTTTAAGCATTTCAATAAATCTCATTTTATTATTATAGTTTGATATAAAGTTCTCTTTTGAGACAGGAACTATCATATGGCTTTCAAAAAACACAACACTACACTTTTTTTAAAACCTTGACGCTCTGTATTTTTTATACGTTTTGCATTGTTTTCATAACCATAAAACACAACAATTGCATCAATACCAAAATATTTTTCTACATAAGTAATATAAGACTCACAAATTAATTAAAATGTTTGGCGCATTTGTAAAAGAACTCTTTAATTTTTAGTATGTTTTGTAATGTTATTTTAATTTATTTATTTAGTTTGTAGAACATAGAAATATATTTAATAGTGTAAAAAAATTTAACACGGACAAAGAGAGAAAATTATTAATACTTTTTAACTGTCAATTTTTAAACAAATATATCTTGACAAATATTTGTTTAAATGAAAAATACAAGGAAACTTTTTTTGTAAATTGTCTAATAAACAAGTTTTATTTGAAACTTTTTTTTGTTATTTGTAATAATTTTTGAAATATTCAAAAAAGCTCATATTTTTAAACTTTCATGAGCTTATAAAAAAAAAGCTCCAGTGCAATCAATGGGGACTTTTAGTATATTATAGGGCATATTTTATTAAAACTTAAATAAAAAAATCTTGGTTGGGATTTTTTTCCACCATTTGCAAGAGTTTTGTCTCTATTGCCTGGGCTACTCCTGGATGTAATGAATCTATAATGGAGTTATGACTGAGCTAAATATTTTACACCATCACTGTATCAATAAAAATATTTTAAAATTAACTGAAATATTTAAAGTACCCAAGGAATTAAAACATATTTTGTCTATTGGAAATAAAATATGCAGATTGAGTTTGACAGCACCGTATAGTACTGCATCAAACGAGCACACCTTCTGTAAATTGAAGATTGTAGAGAATTGTTTACGTTTTATTACGGGAGTAGATTGATTTCAAAATTTAATGTTATTAAATTGTAACAAATATTAATTAACTGATGAAATTGATATTCATCTCATGGTGAAACATTGGGCCCTTCTTAAAGTTAGATGACTTATATTATAAAAATATATTGTAGTTTTGTTTTAAAAAAAAATATTCGTTTTAATAAACACTGTCTAATGATTTAGCAACTTGCATTAAGGGGACTCGCTACTGCCATCAATTATAGATGAAAAGACCTAAAATATTGACAAAATTAAAGTTAACGTTGTCCGATTTTGATCGTGAAAAAAAAATTTGAACTCACCAGAAAATTGTCTATAGATCCTACGAAGCACTTTGTAAAAACTAAATTTTATATTATTATGAACTGGAATTAAAAACTTGAAAATGTCTACTTTTTTGAATCATAATTAAAATTAAAATTAATATTAAAAACGAAAAATGTTTCATACGATCTACAAACATTTTCTGCTGAATTCAAATATTTTTTCAGAATCAAAATCAGACTACGTTAACTAACTTTAATTTTTTTAAAACAAATGTATGTCTTTGTAAAATTTGTGTAGTGAAATGGATATGGTTATCGAATTATTGACATGTGCATGCGTGTACGAGATAGGATAACCTCATTTAATTTCACTCACACTAATAATCATTTACAACTAATACATAGATCCCGGGTAGCTATAGCAAGATTAGTCTAAATGTTGCCCCTTAAATAATGACCTTAGCTAGGCACCTTAACTTATTTAGTATCTTATTCAACCTAATTTCGGATATCATTAATTCATAGGATAGTATCTCAATGAATATAACAATACAAATATCCTGTTTTCATGAGATGAACAAGTTAGATGTAGGTATTTGTTAAAAAATTTACTTGAACTTTGAAGTATGTAAATTACGTGAGTCAATGAGTATGTTGAATAATATAGTCGGAAAATCACTTAATTTCCAGTCTGCAAATTATTGTGAATACACCCCCAACCTAAAAAAAATGTATAGCGCCAGCCCTTGCAACTGGTCCATGCCTATTTGCGCTTACCGGTGATAGGGGCTAGGACTCTAGGTTCTTTTATCTTGTATAATTTATACATTTATCATAGGAAAATGAGGTACAAGTGGTACAACATAGTATTATAATATAAATCCATTCTTCGATGGCTAGTTAATTACCACAACTACGGCTATATCCAACGCCAACTAATTATAAGTCCCTATCTGGTTATATACAATAGTTTCGTCAAATCACTAAGTACTCATATTATGGTAAGCGCAAATTACAATTTAGGATGGGTATACAGGGTGATCCATTTAAGTGGGTACACTAATTATCTCGAAAAGTATTAATTTTTTTTGAATTTTTTTTTTTTTAAACTTCTAGGTTTATGTTTTTCTAAAACTGTATAATATATTAATTTTTTTCTCCCTTATATTTATTAGTGAAACCACTAACAACTTTTGATTTTCAAATGGTAACATATAAAAAAAATATCATGAATTAATAATACCATTTTTATTGTGAATTTACGCGTTAACATTTTTATTTTTTGATGATTCGTTTGCGAGATACAGCTCCTCAAAATATTGGTGGTTTTCAAAATATTTTCAATAATTATAAAGACCAGGAGCTAATCATAAATTTGATATCGTTGAACCCAAGGTGACAAAATAAATAACAATTAATTATAGATTACCATTGTACTTTGAACCCTAATCATTTCTTAACTTATCGACTAATTGGACATACCGAATTACCAATGAATGATAAATAAAAACTGGAAATATATTATGACAAATTTATTTTAATCACAATTTCACAGATAATTATTTAAAAATTAAAATGGTATCACCACATAATTATATCTTATTACCACTAATGACTAAGGTATACCTTGATAAGTCCGTGACTGGTAATATGATTATAATATTATGCAGAAAGTAAATAATAAATACCCATATTTAGGTGATAATGCACAATTTTATTGTCACGATTTAAGATAGTCCTATCAATTATCTTAAATAATATTGTTCAATGTTCTGTGATATTGTGAACATAGACCTATTAACTAATAGTTAATATTATTAATAGTTAATAGGTCTATGATTGTGAATTATATGAATGTTGTATGATAATAGTAGAAAATGAAATAGAATAATACTATAATAGGTATTATAATTTTACAGCACTATTTAAGAATTTAATTAATTAATTACCTATCTAAAATCGTGTTTTACAGTTACACTATTTGAAAATCTTATAACTTTTTTTTTTATTGTACAAAAACTATTATTAAATTAATGTAGTGATATTATTTGATTAACAATCAAATCGGAATCCCAAGAGTCCAAGACCATTAATTAATAAGGATTTGAAAGAAAAAATGTATGAAGATCCAACCACATAAAATTCTTGGATTATTTATTTTTAATATGTGTTCAAAATGTTGACCATTTTGTGACATACAAAATGTCATACGTTTTAAGACATTTTCAGTTGTACATTTTTTCATAATATCAGCTGGTATAATATTTGAACAGACTTCTGTAATTTTTTTTATCAGCTCATTTTTACTGGATGGCATTATATCATAAACAGCATTCTTCACAAATCCCCCCCCCCCCCAAAAAAAAAAATCCAAAGGTGTCATGTCTGGACTACGTGCTGGCCATTGAATTTTTTTATTTATTTTTTTTTGTGTCTGTGTACACGATAAGTGGTCGAAATAATGCTTCGATTTTCGACTTCAGTATCTTGTTCGATTGGAAAGTGAAAATCGTTGGTGCATTGAGGAGGTCAACATTTAAATTTCCCAGTAGTTTTCAAGAGCGCCGGGAAAAACAACATAAAAATTAAGGAAAAACGGGAATTTTTACGCAAAATCGGTTTTCCAAAAAATCGATTTTGGTTTTTGGTGTAACTTTAAAACAAATAACCGTAGGTACATGAAATTTTCAGTGGTTGTTTATATTTGCATTTTCTATACACGATAACATTTTCAAAATATTTTGATTTATTTTGAACTGTTTAGGGACATTTTCAGTTTCCAATTTTATTAGTTTTTTTTTTTTATGAATATCAATAAAAATTTATTTGTTGAGTAAAAATACTTGAAAATTTAATACAAGGCTCCTACTATATTGTTTCAAAGACAGATGAAAAATATTAAAAATCGTTAGTCACAGTTTTTTTTTTTAAGCATTTAAAGTTCAAAAAAAGTGGGCAAGTGGGTGTCGCTCTGCTGTACAGTAGGTTACAAGTGGGTCACTGTATAATGGATGATATTAAATTTGAATTCGACGATATAATATCATTGTATAAGAAAAACGATTCTGAGCGGAGACAGTATGTCAGTCTAGGTATAAGACATATTATATACATTATACATATCTATAGTACTAAACCAAAATTTGACCTATAATAGGTAGGTACCTATAATAAATTCCAAAATTAATCATATCAAAATATCCATTAGGTACTTATAACGCGTTATACATCAACAAAAAACGTGATACTATCATAGATATATAATAGTGTACTTTAGAAGTTTCAAGTACCCACGAATCAATTACACAATCACAACAAAATAACTAAAATAGTTATTCTAGGTTTTTTATTATGTAATTTCGTCCAAATTTTAAATTAAAATGACTATAAAAATAAACTGTGCTTATGTATTTTTTAGATTTTTAGTAACAAAATTAACTACTAACTTGGAATCTTGTTTTAAATTTTCAATTCTTAGATATAGAATTTGAACATTTTATACATTTTTAACCTCCAAAATAATTATTCAAATTATTTGATAAATTTTGTCAAAATTCGATCTTTAAATGTTTATAAAAAAGAATTGTGCCTATGTATTTTTAATATTTTTCAACTGATATTGTAACAATATATCAGGAGCCTTGTATTAAATTTTACACTTTTTGGCCCAACAGATAAAACTTAATTGATATTTATAGAATAAAAAACTAATTATTAGTTATAGTATTATAGTTATTTTGTTGTGATTGAATAATATTATTCGTGGATACTTGAAACTTCTAAAGTACACTTTATTATATATCAATGATAGTATCAGGGTTTGTTATTGATGTATAACGTGTTATAAGTACCTAGTGGATATTGTGATATGATTAATTTGGAATTTATTATAGGTCAATTTTTTTTTTAATACCATAGATATGTATATAATATGTCTTAAACCTAGACTGACATACCGTCTTCGCTCAGAATCGTTTTTCTTATACAATGATATTGTATCATTGAATTCAAATTTAATACCATCCATTATACAGTGACCCACTTGTAACCTACTGTACAGCAGAGCGCAATCCACTTACCCACCTTTTTTCAGTTAAATTGGTTATAATAACCAAAATATTGGTTGTATTTGAAAATGTATACCTATTTTTTAAATTGTCAAATAAAAATCAATTACAAAAAAATATAGTATATGTAATAAAAATCAATAGGTATGGTACAGTTTTAAAGTTTACAATACAGTATACACACATATAAATACTAAACAAATAAACACCAATATATTATAAAATTAAATTATTGAGTTTGATATCTTATAATACTGTCCAGTACAAAATTTGAAGACAATAATTTTTAAATTGATTTTGTGGTTTAAACGATATTTCAATATGTACAAATATACTTAATAGCTTTAAAACATAGTAAGCGACTAATAAAAAATTACATAGTAAATGATACAATTTTTTTTAATCACACAATATAATACAGGTATATGCTGACATTAATTTCAGATGGTTTATGATAAATTGACTAGGCTCATTACCCATTTGTAAAATCTCTTCAGAGGCGCATACAATTAGCTACCTAAGAAATTGTTTTATATACCTTATTATTTATTTAAATTAAAGCATATTCAGCACACCCCTATGATACAACTGACAAAAGTTTAAAAATGTAACTAATTCTATATAAAACGGGGTGATTAGAGCCATATTTAAAATGTTATTTTCACAATTTAACAATTTTTTATTGAATATATTTTTTCAATACAATATTAATTTAAAATTTTACTTTAACTTGTAGGTCTTGTTTTTATGATTTACCTTCTAATAGGTGATTTTTTTTTTTTCAATTACCATTCAAAACTATTTCACGTTAGTTTTGAATTAATTTTAGCAAGTTAATAATCATAATTTTAAATATACATAATATATGGTGCCTAACCTATAAGTACACATCTAGCATATTGTAATTTTAAATGCATACTAATTGTACAACTTTTTTTCAATTACCTATATTCTTTAATTAAAAACAACTTAATTCAAAATTGGAAATTCCACATATTACCCCATTTTATATTTATAATATTGTGAACCACTTAAATAATTTAAAATAATTTAATAGTGAAAGACTATGAATAGTTAAATATTTCAAATTTAAATTTATATAAAATTATGTTTTTTTAACAATACAATAATTATGAATATTGTTACAAACAATAAGGTAATATGTAAAAAAGAACTTAGCTATTTCAATATGTCGTGACTGAAATCACCCCATTTTATATTTCTATTATTATGAACCACTATAAAAGGCATTTGTATAGCAGGTGATCTACCAATTTACTAGAAGTGATCTACTACAAGATTTAGGTACCAATAATAATATGTACATTGTACATACCTATTGGCTATTAGGTTTAAAATATATTTCATCATTAATTATTAAGATATTTTTTTATTTAGGATTATCAAATCAAATAAGAATTCATTCAAAAATACACAGTTTAGCGCCATTGATTAGTGCTACTATATGAAAATTATATTTCTATTATTATCAAAATCAGGCGTACCTACATTATCATAATAGTAATACATTATAGTTTTTGGCTTAAATTGAGAAGTATGTAATAAGTAATAACTATAATAATTAATAGGTAAATAATAAAGGAGTAGAAGCGCACTTGATCGACTTTACAATTACTACTATGAAAGAAATGCACATTTATAAAATTTGATAGACCACCTGCTAGATAAACACCCTTCAAAAATGTTACCATAATATTTAAAAGCCCAGGACTATGATAAATCTATTCCAAATTAAATGATACAGTTAGATCAAAATATTCGTTATGCAGTAATGCAAAATATGAGTTAAGATCATAACATGTATTCAAAAAAATTGAAACAAACTCAACTTAACCCCTAACTTAAAAAAATACAGTAAAATTTAAAAGTGGGACTAATAATATTTTAACGTGGTGGTAATAAATAGCTAACAACACCAATCAAACAGAAGAACTATTCAGTCGCAAAACACTAAAACAATATACTTTTAAATAAAAATATTTTTATGATACATAAATATTAGGATTATGACATACCTACCTAATATTATAACAAAGTAGTTATTTAAATAAAATATTTAATAATACCATGTATAATAATGAAGGTGAGTAATTTATAATTCTTTTTTTAATTTTCTAGAAACATACATTTTACCACCCATTTAAGTATCAATGATTGATTGATGTTGTTAGCTAAATTAACTTAATTGTATATATGTTAAAATTAAAAAAAAAAAAAAAAAAAAAAAAAACATTAGCATGTACTATTTTCATTTAACATATTTTTAGTTTACTATATTATTGGGATTAAGTTTTTTCTGGAATGCAGATTGTCAGACTTGATTTTTAATCTTCTTTGAAATTAACTTGAGTAGTTGAGTATTTACTATCTAATAAATTAAAAAAGGATAAATATAACCAAATTATTTAACGGTAAAATAATATGTTTACATACTTAATTCATATTGTAGTCTCTCCCAACTACTAAAATAGTAAATGGGAAACAAAATTTTCATTTGTCATTGTTCTCGTTTGGAAAATGTAATGGAAGATAGAAAATTATGTGATTTCAATATCTATCTCCAAATCATTTGGCCAAGTATATTTGTAGTAAATACAGATCAACTTAGTTCTTAACAATAATTACTATGCCAGAATGTAAAATTTGAATATATGCAACTTATAAGTACTTCTGAACAGAGAACATTATATTTTTAAGTATGTATATGATGTAGATAGGCAACCATCTTGTTGTGTCCAAGTAGATGGTAATAAGTAAATGAATAATAATATATGAAGTTGTATTAGGTTTGTGCTATGGTGTATTGGTGTTGGCCAATAATTTTAGGAGTATAACAAATTTTGTGTTATCAAACTTTGAATAACATTTATTGGTGGTGTAACTGAATGAACAAAACTGATTTAACTGAAAATAAAATTTAAATAAAAACTGTTAAGACGTCATAATAATGTATGTACAAATTAATGTATTAATCATAACGATTTTCCTACGTATACATTTTAAGAAAACTTACCAATAAACTTAATGTAGGTACAAATGTTGTGCTTTCCAAGTGGTTAGTATTCATGTATTATCAAGTTTACATCACACTTCATAATATAAACTTAAATACATATATTTTTGATTGAAATATCAAATAAAATACATAAATATATCCCAAATTACGACTTAGGTATAATGTAATTTTAAGTTCAATGGAATATTTTTGACAAACTTAATGATTCAACAACTAGGTACCTATTTTGTTAGGTATATTATGCTATTAAAGAAATTTAAACTGTCTGTCTACTTATAACGGTTTCCAACATAAACTAACTATACATATGTATAGTTCAATTATTAATTACATTATACATTTAATATTAAACTATTTAAGTAATAGTGCTAATGTGCTATGCTGCATTGCTGCATGGCCACATGGTTTAGTATTTTACTTTACAAGTTTTAAAGTTTATTATCATTTATCAGTATTCAGTTTATTACAACCGATTGATTTTTCTCAAGGTGGATTGATATGAATCCACCTTGATTTTTCTGTACCATTATCATTAATTAATTAATATGATATAATATTTTAATCAATTCTATTATCTTATAAGACCGTGGTCATAGATAATGATAAAGGTATCGCCAAATATCGGTAATAGTAATAAGATTATTATTGTTCTATGGTAATATGGAGGGGATGTGGTGCGACAGCCAATGTCAACAAAACGTAGCATTGGTCAAATTAGCATATAGGTGTAATGTACATTCAATTAATCAGGTTCAAAGTACAACAATTATTAATATGTTTAATGTTAGGTACCGTAGGTAGTTAGGTCGAACGGTATCGAATTTATCAGTTATAGCTTCTGGGCTTTACAAATGAAAATTTTCCAGCGGTACCGACTTTCAACCACCAATACTTTGAGGAGCTGTATCTCGCAAACGAATCATCGAAAAATAAAAATGTTAACGCGTAAATTCATAAAAAAAATGGTTTTATTAATTCATGATCTTTTTATTATATGTTACCATTTGAAAATCAAAAGTTGATAGTGGTTTCACCAATAAATATAAGGGTGAAAAAAATTAAAATAGTATAGAGTTTTAGAAAAGCATAAATCTAACAGTTTAAAAAAATAAAAAATAAAAAAAAGTTAATACTTTTCGAGATAATTAGTGTACCCACTTAAATGGATCACCCTGTATAATAGTTCTCTCAACCCTAAATCCTTCAATTCTGAATAATTGGTAATCCTTATTACTTGTTACATAAAAGTCACTCAACAATGCTCTTATTAAGTATTTAATTACATAAT